>CM045460.1:23345086-23723265 GCA_024666655.1 Dascyllus trimaculatus
GCACTTATGTGCTCAAAAATGCTCTGAACCATTGGGCATGGACAAGAGGACCTCTCAGGGTGTCCTATGGGGTCCGGAACCATGACTTTGACTGGATCCTTTGGGTTCTCTGGCTTGTACAGTGGGGCCTCTGTCAGTCAAACTTGTTCCACTGCATCCTGTTGATCCTTGATCAGAGGGGAGTGTAGGAAGTTTGGAGGTCAAATCAACATGTTGGGCCATTGTCTGCACTGGCATACTCCTTAACATGTTCCTGATTGTTTGATGTTGTTGCCATGTGGTGGGTTGCATTTTCCTGCAGGGGCAGGCCAGTGACATTTGGAGTTGCCATTTACATGAGGGAGTGTGCTTGTTGTGGGACATTGTTTATTTGGGTGTCTAAGTCTCATCAACATGGATGTTAAAATCCAAGGTTTTCCATCAGAACAGCACATAGTACCAATATGATCAATGTTATTCACTTCACCTCTCAGTGGTCATAATGTTGTGTCTGATTGGTGTATGTGGTATTTTGAAACTGACATACAATATCCCTATTAGAAATATGATATAACTTGGCTTTAGATGTTACAATTTACTATTTCATTATCATGGTTACAGTAATATCTGCATCGTTAAAGTTTAGGGAACGTCATGGTTGTGTTTTTTTAAAAAAGGACAAAAATGTTTCACACTTTCAAATAAAAGTCCAACAGCTGTCTGATGAAATAAAGTGCAATGTGTTGTCGACCCATTCATCCACCCTGACCTCCTCTCAATGTGGATCACAGTATAAGAATGACTTTTTTCTTTTGGAGCAATATTTTGTCAGTCGTTTTATCTTTTTTTTTTTTTTTACCCTGGGAGTCCTCAAGTCAGCACTGATGCACACCTGCTGCGCAACACATAGTGATGGCTAATTTGTCACAGCCTTGGTAATCATAGCAGCCGCAACGAGATACCCATAGCTGTACAGCAACGCTGATGGCTTGTCATTGTCAAAACCTTTGGAACAAAACTGGCATTTGTTTCTGCCTCAAAAAGTGAATAAATAAATGAAAAGTTCTGCTGTTTTTTCACTGAAAACAATAGCAGTATAAAACAATTCCAGTCGTGACATCTAAGCTTGAAAGATATTAAAGAGAAGCTGACTGAAAGCTCCACATCAGCATTTTCCGCTTACTTTCTCCTCCTGTTTTCAGTTGAATGCAGCAAAACTATAAAACCAATGCTACTCTATTGTTAAATCTAGTCTGACTCGCCAGATGTAGATTTTTTTTTTTTTTTTTACTTTTTCTGTGAATTTTCCATTTTATTGACAGTTAATTCCCCAACTTAATTTTACTGGACACCATTGCTGCATCCTGGGCTTACAAGAAAGGTTTTTTTTTTGGTTTGTTTTTGTTTTTGCCTCCTATAGCAGATGGCAGTGGTGGCCTAGTGGTTTGTGAAGCAGACTTGTAACCAGTAGGTTCAAGTCCCCGGACTGGCAGGTAGTTGAGGAGGGAAAGTGAGAGCAACTGCTTGTCCCAGTCACCACCACTGTGGCCCTTGAGCAAGGCCCTTAACCCCTCACTGATCCTAGTTTGTATCGTTAAGGCTAATAGGATGGGTCAAATGCAGAAAAGGAATTTCCCCAAGGTGATTATTATTGATATAGAGTTGCAGCTAGACAATCGTAGACAGCATTGTGTCAGCGCCAAATAACAGGTCTGTTTCTGCGAGGCTATGTTCATTCTTACTTATCACAGTGAAATGGACTCTCAAGGGTCAAAGAGAAAGGACATGGCATCCTATTGTCTTGCTAGAAATAGTAAATAGTAAATTGATACCCCGGGGAATAATGTCTACCCTATTCAGGTTTTATCAATTTTTCCTTAAGTGGTGTTACCCCAACTGCAGATAGCATCTGTCTTTTTGAGACAGATAAAATTATAGTAATCTCGCCCTCTGGTTGGTTCCAAACATGTGGGGGAATGGATATTCTGCCACCCTGTCAGAGCTGCTTTCTGTTTCGTCTGAGGTATTCTCCTCCTAAATTGCTCAAAATTAAAAGAAAAAAAAGGTATTTACAGACAATCTGTCATCACCAGCTGAAAAGACTTAATTAAAATGTGGGGGGTTTTATTGTTTATTTAACTGGAAAGTCTGACTGGAATCAAGATCTTTGCTGCAAGTGAGACTCCAGTCCTGAAACATATAGTCACATATACACATTCACAATAACACTGTTCCTTTACTCTGGACAACCAAACACAAACAGTTACAAGCATCAGTAAAAGTAGAAACTAGTGGAGCTTTAAAGTCTCCAAGATGAATCAGAGCACAGCAGTTAATTCCACTGGTGAGATGCATCGTAACGGAAACAAGTCTGCCCCAGATCAGAGTTTATGTGAGGAACTTTTAAAGCCAATCCCTCTGGAGTCGCCATGATGAGCTCTGAACTCAACTAAAGATGTTAAATATCTTGGCAGTTTTGACAGCAGGACCTTATAGATGATGATGCAAGTACGCCGGTGCCTTCTAGTTGCCAGTGATGTCCAGCCAACCTTTTCATATAACTCACAGCGGTGAGTGGAATGAGTGTCTGTGGTAATGAATAGCAGGGCGCTGTGGTAGATGGCATGCAGGGGCTTAGGGATGCTGGCAGTAATGTGAATATACAGGATTTCTCCATCATTGGATGTGGACAGAATTGTACAATGATTTTTTTTTAAAATTTTTTTTAAAAAATGTTGCTTTCATCAGGAAAGCAGGCTTGGTTGTGGTACAAGAGTCCAATTTGAAACTTTTATTTTTGAGCAAGATTTTCTACATGAGTTTTATTGGACAGTCCGCTGTCTCGTGACATTGCTAGATATTTATAATGCTTGGGTTGGATTGGGAACATCAGTGGCTCATGCTTTTGTGGAATAAACAGTTAATTTATTTGAGAAGTCTGCAGGTCATTGGAATTATTCTGGAACCTGGAGATGGCGTGATTTGCAGTCAGGCCAGTGGCGTAGACGATGGTATCATCAGCATAGAGACGATTTGGAAAATAAATAAAATTTAAACGCAGATCAAAAAGCAGTAGATCTAACATCGGACCTTGAGGAACACCTTTATCAACTCTTTGGGGACTTCAATTATCAATGTCAGCCACCTTATTTTGAACTTTATCAAGGAGATATGATTGAACCACATCAAAGCAGAAACATCAAAACCCACAAAAAAAGCTTTTTAACAGTATCAAAAGCTTTAGAACCATCTCCAAAGAGCCTGGCACAGTGTTGCCTTTTATCAAGTGAGTTAATAATGTCATCCACAACAGCAGTTGCGGCAGTAATTGTGCAGTGGCTGAAGGACATCATTATCCTCCAAGAAACCACGCAGTTGTGAGTTGATTAGTGACTCTGGGATTCTGGACAGACAGGGCAGCTTAGAGGAGAGGTCGATAGTTGTTAAGGTCACCGGTGTCACCACCTTTATGCAGTGGGAGCACCTGAGAAATCTTCTATATTGAGGAGATTTTGCCCCGAGGTGAAGGTTGCATTAATTGCATTTGCGCTGAGTTCTGAGTCTGGGATCGCTCCGGGATTTTCTGAATGCGGGCATCAGGCCTCCCTTTACGTCCTTGCCTATTTGTTCTATCTCTCCTCCACTCAGGCACATTTGCTTTTTCACAGACTGTGACCTCCAGCTCCTCCAGTCACTCATCCCCAGCAGTATCTGGGTTAGGTTCACCTTTTATCAAGCATACATCTAAAGTGACCTGACAGGACAGAGTGCACTTTGTGTCGACTGGCTATTTTCTTCTCTAATGCGAGCTGAATTTGTTTGCTCTACATCTCCCGTTTTTTTTTCCGCCGCAAAAGTTAAAAGGAGTCATACAGAAAAACCACTGCCACTGCAAATGTGAGACTCATCATCCTTTCATTTCAGGGCTCGCTTTGATGCTAGATCTGAGGGTCAGAAAAACAAAAAGAAAAAAAAAAGAAGAGGAGAGGTTGACCTTAGCCTCAGCATAACCTCGGGACAACAGCTGATACTTTTCTTGTCTCGTCCTCTGAGTGATCCTGGCGAAAAAAGGCCCCAACATATGCTTAGCACTCTGTTTTGCATTTAAATTGGTCATCCAGGTCTCCACCAACAACACCCATGAAAACGAAAGGAGTAGTGTTAGATTGAAAGCACCATGCTCTGTTAGGGAACATTTGCATCTGAATATTTCTGGTTTGAGTCAGCCGAACGAATGGCCATGGAACTCATCTCCTCAGCATCATTTATGTAACCCAATAAAAGGATAATGAGCCATCACTGAACTGTCAATTACAGGTACAGTTATGTTCTCCGCGGCTTTGTTTTGTCAGATGATGCGTTATCGCCTCGCAATACTGTAGGTATTCAACACTCTCAAGAGAATACTGTATATACAGGCAGGCTGGTAACAATAGGGGTTATGTAACTAATGACTGAAACGAGTGTGTTATCTGTTCCACCTCTGGGGTTTTTCCTCACTGAAGCAGAGAGAGATGCATCCTCATTGCAAGTATAAGGACTCTAAGAGTGGTAATTTGCACTATCGTGTTGCTTTGTTTCGAAAGGGAAGACGGAGGCTTTGTGTCGGTGTGTAGAACAACAAAACTGTCTTTTCAAGCCTTGTGCTTTTCTTAAGAAAAAGAAAAGTTAGCCAGAAACAGAATGAAAATTTTAAACACTTCCGAACAGAAATCAGCTTGTGTTCATTATTCACTGAATCAAGGAAGATGAAAGCTGTTTTTTGAATAATATCGAGCCATTCTTTTGGAAATTTCAGCTTAACACCATCTGCTTCCCAGATAAACATGACATTTACATACAAAAGACAACAGACAAAGGCTTGTCTCTGAGTCTGGTTTTAACTAATCACAAACAGAAGCCACCTGAAGTGGACATTATGACTAAACTGCCTCTACTTCCAGGCCACTTGCCAGCTGACCCGACCACTTTGCACATTCATGTGCGCATGCTGTCTAGTTTACACGTGTGAGCTGACTTTCACTGTAGTTTTAAAGGGAAGCTCAAAAACTAAGGGCAGTGGCCGGTGATCCTATTACGAGGACGAGTCATTTCACTTTGATGGCCAACTTATTTATTCAAACCGGGGTACGCAGACAAGTAGCGAAATCAAATTAAAGTAGAAAGACAAATAATGGAGGTAGAGGCACGAAGCCAACAGGGCCATCCTTAAAGACAATGTAGCTCAGGAACCTGGTCGCGTTCCTGCTTTCGCTGTCCTCCACAGTCGACTGAGGAGTCAAACTTTTGATGCAAAGAGTGGGACCCGATGATGTCAGACTTTAACTACCACATTGCAGTTGTTGCATTTTACATCCATGTCTGTTCAGACTCATTTGACACATTTATTGAAGGCTTTAAAGGAATTTAATGGGTTGGCACTAAATATATCCAAACCAGTATCCAAACTAATGTGGAATATGGTCACAATCACAGTGTTCCTTGGCTACGGCATGTAATAATTGTAAGAAATGTGTTTTTGTAGACTTATAATGTCACATTGAAGTCGACCATCAGTCCACGATTTCATCATGTTGTGTATTTGTGCATAATTTTGCCATGAATGCTTGAATTCTTGAGCTATAGCCAACAGCTTGACCTTTGACTTCCATCAAGTAATAATTTCATGTCTGACTTCAAATGTTCATTTTTGCCAGATCTGAAGAGAGCACATTCAAGGTATAAACATGCTAATGAGAATGGAATGGATGGAAAACCTGAAAACATTATGTCTCCAAATGTAGCCTTTGCTAGCATAAAAAGATGTAAAAAAATAAAAAAATAAAAATCTCAGTGTCTGCATAGATACGAGTCATCCCAGTTGTGTCAAATTATGACAAATGGATCCAAAGCATCAACATTTGCATCCTGGAGAGTGTCTTAAATCAACAAAATCAGCTATATGAAAGACTGAGGCCACTTGGAACCAATGGTGCAATGGTAAGAAAAAGTGATTACAAGTCAAGTCTACAGGATCGCTGTGCATTTCAATGAACCCTGTGGTTAAACATTTCCTTTAAGCCACTGTGATCCAAAATTACAGCTCTAACCAAGTGAAAAAATCACTTGTTTTAAATATGGATGGCAAGTTGTCAAAGGCAGTAGGTTTCCTTAGTGGACTCATAGGCAAGCATGACTATTTGTCTTTAACAGTGTTTTGGTGTCAAAATGTCAAAACAAACCATGAAAAGCATTGTTTTTTTCTAATGTTTTTTAGTTTTAATAACAGTACGCTGGATGAAAATTATAGAGGACAACACTTTGTGTCAGTGTTACGATGACTAAACCCCGAAACAATGATAGAGAGAGGTGTGTCTATCTGGTTTATTGTCACTAACATAATGGCAGTCTCTTCTTTCATATCGGAGGTTTTTTTGATTACAGCTCCGCAACTGAGGATGTGCTGGAGGCTAGCGAAGACGAGGAGTCGCTTTCTTTGCCGTTCATGAATCAGACGATTTTTAAAAGCAGCAATGGAACAAGGGGAGGCTTGTTCTCGCTCGTTATTGTGAACAATCGCAAATGTTATTTTAATATTTGGCTCAATCTGCTTTACGTAAGAGACACTTGCGATCTCAATGTAAAGTCAAGCAGTAAAGCCATTTAAACAACAGTGTTTTGCTTGAGAACATCAGCTCCCATTCACCAAGGCTGTGAGAGCAAACGAGTATTGAAATGAGTAATGGTGAGTTTTTTCTTGCTGATGAATTCATCTTTGTATTCGAAAAAAAAAAAAGTCTTCTTTTCCCTCTTTCAACAGTTGCACAATTTCACTTTAAGGACTCAGTACTGAATACTGAGTTTGTCTTTACATAGACACCAGAGATATATTCCAGTTTAGATCATATTCAGGATATTGCATCCACATGGAGCACAGAGAAATCTAGTTATCCGTATCCCCACATACATAATAAACACTTGCATCCTGGTTACTGTGTTCTGTTTGTTCAGGAGCCTATGACGTTTACAACACGAACCAGCAGTTTAACGTTAAATTAATTTGACTTTGTGGCCATTGAAAATGATTCCACTTCGGCTTATAGCGAGCTTAGCACCATTAAATGCCAAGATTACATTGCAGGATTTGGATTATCCACCTTATAACCAGCGATGGGGGGACAAGAGAAAGATATAGGAAATATTAAACATGTCCTCCACTTTGACCGGTGTCAGGCCGTCACGGTTAATAGGACGAGGGAGCGGTGCATAAAAATATGCAACTGTGACTGGTGGGATAAGATCATTATGATGAAGTTCAGTGACCCCAGGTGGAAAGAAAATGTCCGGATAAGTAGGGTGTCCTTTTACTGGCTGTTCAGGAGACCAGGGGAAACTACAGTACGAGCACCAGTTACAGTAACAGAGAGAATGACCGTAGTTTTGTGCAAACTGAGCAGTTGTGGGGTGTTTACGTTGGTATCTAACCAGGCAAAACAAATGAACATATGTTCTGTGGTCGTATGGTGGAGCCACAAAAAAGCCAAGAAGAAACCATTCAGAAAGTCTGTCTAAGCCACTTTCAGTCAGCAGTTGTCAGAAATCAGATTGAGATGTATACATACAATAGTCTCCTGGTTTCTTTCAGAGGACTCCAGCAAGCATCATCGGGTTTCTCAAACCAGGATAAGAGCTTATCCAAACTTCGCAAACCGGGATATGATGTTACATGCACACAACAATGAGATAACCTCAAACCCCAATCATGAGTTTGTGCAAACAAAGTCGGATTCTGTAAAAACCCAGATGCAAAATGCAGTTTAAAAAAAAAAATAGGACATTTGTAGACACGATCTAAAGCCATTGATTTCATATCTCTTCCTTTGTTTTTAGCTGCGCCCTCTAAGTGGACCCCCCAGCAAAAGCCAGGAGCCCTGACACACTAAAAAAGGCAAATCAAGCCTGAAGGAACTCATTAGCTCAACGAGCTCTAATTGAAGTCCAGCACAGAGTACCCATGAGCGCTCTCAGTTTTTGAAGCTTCCATACAGTTCTGCTCACTTTTCTGTGACCTCAAACTGCCCCTTGAAATGAAATGACAGCTTAAACCGCCCACACGCGTTTGAAGGGAATGTGGAAGCTCGCAGCATCAAGTGAGTATGAAAATGCGTACTGTAGAGGTCTTATGTGGCGCTGTCACATTCTATCATCAAACGCACAAGTCTCAGGGTTGAGACCGCTGCATCTGTGCAGTTCAAAACATAATCATTTGTGTTTCCTTTTTCAAGGAGGAGGCGGTGCTCTTACCTGTCTTCCCTCTGCTGGGTGCTCTGAAATAAAGGGTGACTCAGGAACATACACGGATTTTCGCACTTTTGTCCTAATCCACAATTAAAGATACTGATGCAGCCTCCTCTCTTCGTCTGTTGTCACTCTGTGGTCTCATAAATGTCTCTCAAGCAGCAAAATCTGAACAAAAAACACAGGCCGTCGCCACAAACCAGGAAATCAGCAACTCTCACAGTGGCTAAGGCTACGCTAACGGCTAGTGGCTAAGTGATAGAACAGTGACAGATTAAGAAAACAGAGAACTAACGGCAGACATAACTACAGGAGACAAACTGGTCAACCTCAGTCGATCCCACATAAACAGAGGAGAACATTTAATCACTCCTATTTCTGTTTTTACATGTTAAGTTATAGTCACCCTAGAAGTCTAGTTAGCAGGTTCTCTGCTATCACATGCTTTTAAAACATTACATTTAATATATTTCAAATATCGGTTATCAGAATAGGACGCCTGGGATCTTTCTGTGTGGAGTTTGCATGTTCTCCCTGTGCAGCGTGGGTTCTCACCAGGTACTCCGGCTTCCTCCCACAGTCCAAAAACATGCTGAGGTTAATTGATTATTCTAAATTGTCCGTAGGTGTGAATGAGAGTGTGCTTGTCTGTCTCTATATGTAGCCCTGTGATAGACTGGCGACCTGTTCAGGGTGTCTGCTGCCTTCGCCCTGAGTCGACTGGGATAGACTCCAGCTCCCCTGTGACCTTACAGAGGATTAAGCGGTGTATAGATAATGGATGGATGGATGGATGGATGGTTATCAGAATTTCTTGATTACCAATATTTGGCATCGATATCAGTCCTAAAACAACAAACAAACAAAAAACCCAAAACTTACCAGTCAATCCCTTCTCTACAAGTTGTAAAACTTTTTTCCAGCTCCATTCTCTAACTTGATCTGAGTTTTTACAGTATATTTACTATTTACTATATTTATTTGCTGTATTAAATTGTTATTATTGCTATTAGTTTCCCCTGAGAACATAAAAGACCTTTCACAACATACACATGATATTTCATTTTTTGTAGAATCTATATGTATACATATATATATATATATATATATATATATATATATATATAATTAATAGATCTTTACAAGACTGAATTATGCAGCACATGTAAATTTTTACCACCAACCTTCACAGAGCATATCAGTGATAATCATGTTATGGCATGACTGATAAATGTTACACTGACTAGTCTAAATAGGAGTAACTAGCTTGAAAAATGCGACTCAGTAAAGAACTTACTTCTAGGCTGGCTCTGTTATCTGCTGTAAGAAAACCTCTGATGATGCTATTGGTATATCATTTGCCTTGACACTTATCAAAAGTAAATATCTCGCCATTACTCAATATTTTCCCTTGCAGAGGGGGATGTTTTGCAGCGCCGGTTGTTCGGCAGGGGGCCAGCAGGAGCCGAGCTGCTCGCTACAGCGTGTGTGGTGATTAATCATGCTGTGACTCTGTGTCTCTCGGGCCTGTCAACTACTCTGGCCGCATGAGGTCCAGGAACATCTGGGGATGTCTGGGGACGTCGTGGGGTGACCACGGCCCATTCGTCTCCCAGGGACAGCGACCAGACGTGCCGCCTCAATCTCCCATCAGCCCCCTCCTCCCCACCTTACCTCTGGGGTCCCTGCAGGCCCAGCTCGGACGAAAGGTGTACACTCTTATTACATGACATATAACACTCTGAGGAACTGTGAACAGAGGGAAAGCAATGTCTTGGGGCTGTACATCAATGACAATAACAACCGGGGCTGGTAATATGCCTGTTGGTGAGCTATCAAGAAGAACAACAACCTGCTGGGGGTGGGAATAAGGCCTGACACATTGCTTTAGCGGCAACAGCTTAAAGGCAGGGGCTGCAGCTTCAAACGAGCACAGAAGCAAACGCACAGGGAGGTGGCGCAGGAGTCGACCTGGTAATATAGATGGATCTCAAAGTTATTCTTAACGCGGCACCATCGGCGCGAAAGTGCTGAAAATATGCGTCGACGGAAAAGCTATAAGACAAAAAAAGATCCAAAGCGGTGTCAGCGCTGTGTCTTTTCATGCGGAGCTGCACGGGCAGATCAGTGTAGCTGGAAATAACTACACGGCTTCTAACAACACAAACAAGCCCCCTGTCCAAACCAAAGCCATCTCAGGCTCGTGTCATAAATACACCAAGCCCTGTCCTCATATGTTATTCATCGGCAAAGACGGCTGTGTTTGGAAATTAGCTTTCATTCCTTTTTTTTGTTTTAAAACTAGACCCTGTGGATTCCATTAAACATCCTGCATCCAACTCAAATTTAAATGCAAAACATATACTCCCACGCAATTAAGATAAGGGATTATGTACTATTTAGATCGTTGTGTTCATTGTAACAATTCAGCGGCATAACCGCCAAGAAATCCGCATTTAAATGGTCTCAATGCATGTGACCTAAATATTAGATTATGAAATATGCAAAGGAAGATTTTCATGAACAAATGCTTCCAGTGGGCAGACTCTTTCCTCCCATTAAAACAATCCGCCCGAATTACTCTCGCAATCCACCGAATGTTTCACTCCAGGCATTGTGTCCTCTAGCTTATTTTGTAAACATGAACCCGATTATATCTGCGCTACAATCCCGGTGATTCACAGTAAATCAATTCGGCCAAGATAAGATAAATCAAGTTAATGCAGATGAGGTATTTTTGGGCATAAAGGAACCAGCTGATTATGCAGCGGGGGCCCCGGTGCCTGTTCCGGGAAGCCGAGATACATGAGCTCCCCCCTTCGCTCTGGGTGTGACGGCAAGATGAATGATCGCCTTTGGGGTGGGGGGGTGGGGGGGGGTGGAAAGCGCAAGAAGTGCAGCCAGGGCAGGTCTGACATGCAGGAATCATGGGATATACACGCGTTTAGGCTTTGTTCGCAGGTACCTTTCCGGTTCTTTCCTTCTGTCCCTGCAGCTGCGAGCTCGGGCGTCGGGGCTTTGGAGAGCAGCGGCGGGCGGCAGATTTGAAGGGGGCCTCCCTCCCCGTGTGACGTTTGACAGGTGGCAGCTCATAATGCATTGTTTTTCAGAGGCTAAGAACTGACGTTTATAAATCCCCGCTTAAATCGGTGCCATTGGACTTTTTCGAGGCACACGTGCGCGCACACAAGCACACGCCGCTGCACCGAGACACATGGCTCTCAGTGACTTAGCCGAGTGTGATGGGATTAGCATGGCTCTGGTGAAACTTCAGCAGAGGCCACATGGATATAGACTCTAATCTCTAATGTGAAGGTCGGTCTATCTCGGTAAATAAATGATTCTCGAAGCGTACACAGGAAAATAGGGGGAAAAAAACCACATGTGCCTGAGCTTACAAATGCATGTTTGGAGTTGAAATAAAGAGCAATTAGAGCTCATACTGGGGCAAAGCCATCGGGTCAAGTGGAGTTACTTTCATTTGGGCTGAGAATCAAATCTCTGCATAATTCTATCATGACTTTTCTCTCTCTCTCTCTCTATGCAGAATCTTTATTCAAACAGCAGCTTTTTTTTCCCCTCCTCTCGCTTGAGTGTTTTCATTGTTTTATGGGTGGGACCAGCAAATGTCAGCGTTCAGACTCCCAGGTGGGGATTTAAAACTAGAGCACTTTCGCTGGCCAGACCAAATAACACAGCTCATCTGGCTAAGTTAAATGGAAACGAACGCCGAGAGTTGGTCGCACGTTTCCCAAAACAGCACTTAGCGGCACGCGCTCGCTGCTAAGAGCTCCTTTATGTTGCTGTCCGCGGCGCTGAAGGGGATGAATTCATTGTGCTCGTGAGTTGCGTGACTTGAAACTGTTTATAAGCCGTGTAATGCACTTCATAAAAATGGAGCATAATTTATCGATTCTAAATAATTTAGGGATTCTAACCTGCTGCGTTTTGTAGAACACGTAGCGGAGCGGTGGACTTTAGATCAAGTCATCTCGCAAATTTCACCTTCTTTAAAACAGCACACATGAAACTTAACTGAAAGTAAGCGGGATGTCAGTTTTCAATCAAATAAATGCATCAGGAAGTGGGAATTTGCTTCCGAGGTAGGAAACCTTGAACCCTACTCGAGTGTGTCAAAATATTCTGACACACTTGGACATGAAAAAACCCCAAACCGGACAATGAATTCATTCACCATAAAAGTGCCATTTAAACCAAATAAGATTAATCGGATGTAAAGGCGATAAAGAAAAAAAGGCCTGACTTCAAGGTTACACTAATGAATAAATATGAAAAGCCTGAACAAAGCCTTATATTCAAGGTTCCAGGTGGTCATTCATATTATGGGCTGGCTATGCATCATTGCCATAAAGGTAACGACGTCTTTACATGACCAGGAGAAGGAAGAGGTGGAGGATGGTGACAGGATTCATGTGTTAGGTGTATAAACGTCTCCATTTATGTTTAAAAAGCGATTTTAGGTACAGCATCATGTTCTATTACAGACTTTTTAATCAGATCCATGCAGAGAAACTTACATATTTGTCTTCTTTTTGGCTCATGCCTTCTTACCAACTGAGTTATCGAGGTGTTCTGCACCAGGACTCGCAGAACCTAATGAAACATGCATTCAGATAAAAACATAATTCGGATCATAAAATTCTAAATTTTTTTGCATGTTTTGCGTTTTCTCTATACTCTTTACAACCGTCTTTAATACTACAGCTGGCTGCATGATTAATACTGTTGCCCATCAGTGCAAACAATACTGTTTTTTTTCCCCTCTTCCTCCCAAAAGACACACTTTTCTGCTGGAATGAGCCGAGCTGAGTGGCTTGGAGCGGTTGCTTGGTCAGCCATGCTCGGTTTGATAAAAGTGAAAAGAGACAAGGTCATATGGAGGATGTTCTTCCTGACTGAATCAGCAGGGCAAACAAGAACAAGCGGCTGTTTAAATTAAACATCTTTCTTTTTTTCTTTTTTTTTGGCATGAGGACAAAGTTGCTGAGACGGATACACATTTGCAAAAGTGGAATATTTCCGCTGCGGGCTCCCCCTGCTTTGTGTCCATCGGTGTTACAGACAGTCTGGAAGGGACATTAAATCCCAGCAGAGTTAGGTGACAAATTTCTAATTTACAGATAAGCCTAAAACGGCAAAAAACCAAGAGGTGGTTGGATAATGTAACAGAAGACAGCAAACCTAAAATGTCGGTTGCATTAGAATGTTGTGCTACAGCTACTTCCTCCTTTGCCACTTGTGTTTCTGCTGCTTTCTCCATCTTGTCTCCTGTTTACTCCCTGCTGGTTCTCTCTGTGTACTGTCTGTGTCTGTGTGTGCAGGATTTAAACCCAGCTCATGACTCCACTTCTTGCCAGATTGTTCTGCCTGCTTATGCAGAAGTTTTGTTTTGGCCAAATTCTGCTCTTGGTTTGTGCCTCCGTGTGTTTTCCTCGAGCAACCTTGTGTCTCAGGCTCCAAGTCTCCTCCATCTCCAGCCTCATCACCAGGCCAGTCAGTCAGCCCCCTATCGCGGCCATGATGTCAGGTAAACCCCTCACCTTCTCAGGATTCCATCCACCACCTACCCTCACCATACTCTAAAGCGTCAACCCATTGCAAATCATCACATTTCTGCCCAACCTGCTCTTTTGTTTTGTCAACGTGAGCTCTAAGATGGGACTTTTTTTTTCATATTTCAACTCACACCTATTTGGAGATTATCTTATCTACTTGTCCAATATTACAGATTTTGAATCAATGACGTGATGAGAAATAATTTCCAGACTTTTACCTTAAATAGTTCCTGAGATGTTGTCTTTAAAATGTAGATCAAATATCAATGCGCAAAAAAACCCCAAACAAAACAAAACAAAAAAAAAAACAGTGAAAGTGGGTCAGCAAACAGTTGTGGGTCAGAAAGTGTTTGATATATTAAGCTAAAATTTCTCAGATACCTTTTTAAATATTTATAGTTCGTGATGAAATAAAAAAAATGTTTCAAGCAAATCAGAGATAGTGGAGCAGAAGGCCTGTGATGATTTCATGTGGAATGACCCAAAAGAAGCCAGAACACAGAAAGTCAACATACCAAGTGGTAAGAAAATGAATGAAAGCTTGTGAATGACATGGGTCATGTCAAGTAAATTGGGTTTAAAGGAACTTCTGCTGTGGTTAGTAGCGTCGACTCACAGCTACAAGATCCCCGGTTAGGACGCCTGGGATCTTTCTGTGTGGGGTTTGCATGTTCTCCCTGTGCAGAGTGGCTTTTCCGGCTTCCTCCCACAGTCCGAAAACATGCTGAGGTTAACTGATGATCCTAAATTGTCCGTAGGTGTGAATGAGAGTACGCTTGATTGTCTGTCTCTATATGTAGCCCTGTGATAGGCTGGCGACCTGTCCAGGGTGTCCCCTGCCTTCGCCTGAGTCGCCTGGGATAGACTCCAGTTCCCCGCGACCCTACAGAGGATTAAGCGGTGTATAGATGATGGATGGATGGAACTACATAGATATTTCTTTTAAAACGGTCAGTAAAGTGGATTCAGTTCAACACAACTTTACTACACACCTTCAGAATGTATAAAACCTGTATTTTTGTGTATCTTCTTTCACTAAGCAGTCATTGAGAAAGTGGTACATGGACCCTGTTGGTAGACTAAAGGACTCTACATTAGGCTTAAAGAGCAAGTGTGTAGGATTTACAGGCAAGTAGCAGTAACATAGCAGATTCCAACCAACGGAATACCCGTCGTCTTGAAATGGTTTATTCCAAGCACGTAGAAGAACCTAAGGTGGCCGTTAAATAAGTAAGAAATGTAAAAGGCCCTCTTTAGAGCCAGTTTGTCCAATCTGGGTTGCCGTGGAAACATGGCAGCACAGCATGAAAGTGGACATATGAAGAGCTCCTCTTACGTTCACAAAAGCAGTTATTCTTATGTTTAAGTGAGTTTACAGGAATGAAAAGATACCGGTGCTTTAAACTCACTCTGCAGTTAAACTTGCACTGATATTTCCTCTACTCTTTAGCAGGAGAATGTATTGAAGATGTTAAAAGGTAAGTGTATTTAATGGAAAGTGTTGGCTTTTGACAGATTTCAACAAGCAAACACTTAATCCTCTTTAGAGCAGATGAAGGTGATACAGTCAAACAAATGACACATGGTTTTGACAGCCCCTAAACTTATCGCCTCTTCAGATTTATCAAGCTAAGAATCTCTAAAGATCTCTTTAGGGCCTTTAGAAAAAAAATTGGCAGTGGATGCTTATGAATCTGACAAGGGGACTTCGAGCCTCCAGATTCTTTTGAAACAAATCAATCTACGTTAAATAAAAAAATCATCTACGAGTTGAGCGCGTTCCAGAGAACTGACAATCTGTGCAGGACTGGCTGCTCCGGCAAATTCAGTCTGAGAGCAGACTGTCTGATGCAAAAGAGAAATTTTCCATGAAGCACGAAGTTTCATCACTAGTTCTGCAGGTAACTGTTGGAGTTAAAGAAAATGGAACTGTATTCAACTGGAAGGAAATTCTTGCCATCAGAAGGGGAATGGACAAATCTGACATGGGAGGCGAGTCAATTAGAGCAAAGCGAACACACATACTAAGACCAGGCTCTTTGGAATAATCTAAGATAGAGTTGTTTGCACACAATATAGACAGAGAGTCTTTCAGGAGAAGAACTTCACCAGCTGTGAAGCTCCGTGGTGCAAATGTTCTGGTTTTTAGGGTTGTTTCGTTGCTTCAGGGACTCAGCAGTGATTGATTGAACAGTAGATTCTGTATCATATCAAAGTACTAAAGACAATGTATCTGGCTTGAATATAAAGTGGAACTGGAAAGTGAATCTTCCAACCGGATAATGATCCTGTAAGATCCCCACATTAGCAAACCTAGCAAGGGATGGATCAAAAAGAAGAATAAGAAGAGGGTTATGAAATGGCCCAGTTGAGAGAAAAAAAGAAAGATAAGTAAAACGGCCCAGTTTTGAATCTCGATGAAGTGGGGTCGGGGGATTTGATTGGGCAGTGCATGTAAGAAAAACCCCTCAAATGCTTTTTTTTTTTGTTTTTGCATGGAAGCGTGGCCAAAAATGTGAGAGAGTGGTGGACAATTACAGACAATGCCTACAAGAAGTTACTTCTGCTAACTTCTGAGGCCAAGGGTGGGCATGCCTTTTACACAGAAGAATGCTACGTTTGTTGTTGTCGTTGGACAAATGACTGAAAAAGCAATTTTCTCTTCTATATATGTCATAAAAGCCAACCATTCTAATGAAGTGCACTTTTCTCAAATCACGGCATGCTCATATTAATTACAGCTAGCACAGGTCATGCACTCCTATTGATAGGTGTATTATGGTATTTGAAAAATGGTTGAGAATGTATGAATCGTTTGTGCGAGTGGGTGAATAAGAATGTGACAAAAATACAATGAAACGTACAGATAAAAACGCACTTTTTTGAAAATGAATCGAAGTCAGTGGTTTCAAAAGTTTGTCATTCTATTTTTTCTTTCTTTTTTTCTTTGAGTTTCGCCGTTGAGTGCTGAAGTTGTTCAAGGTAGAGCCTGAAGTGGAGGCTTTTCATGATGTCGCTGTCCTTGGTGCTGAATTCACCGAGCGCCTTTGATACGCGACGGCAAGATTAAATTGTCGTGCCTCTTGTTGTGGTGCGGTTCTACTTTACTAACAGAGGATGTAAACAGTAGAATGAATGACTATATAAGACTTTAGGTCGTGCCCCGAACTCAGCGTCTCAGTGTATCACAATGGAGGCACTTCAAATGTCTATTTAATGCTATATTGTGAATGTAGAGATGCAGATCGTTTAGACTTTAAACCCTAAGTATTGTCGACTAATATGGAAAGGCTGTGTGAGTTAATTAAACCCTAAACTTTTTGTGGGCGCCACCCCCTTTAAAATCCCGACTGAAAAAGTCTTGGTTTACAGGTGGTAGAGCGGGTTGCCCACTGATCGCAAGGTTGGCGGTTCAATCCCCGGCCCCTTCGCAAGTGTCTTTGGGCAAAACACTGAACCCCAAGTTGCTCCCAATGGTAGATTAGCGCCTTGCATGGCAGCTCTGTCAGCATTGGAGTGTGAATGTGTGTGTGAATGGGTGTATGAGAAACACACTGTAAAGCGCTTTGGATACCACTAAGGTAGAGAAAAGCGTTATATAAGTGCAGACCACTTACCATTTACTCATGCACACTTCTTAATGCCTCTCCTTTTTTAACTGTTATCCAAGGACAGACAGACAAAAAAAACACACATGCATTCATGCTCTCGCACAGGTAGAACAAGCAAAGGCACACACACATACACATGCACACATTGTTTGGCAGCACCTTCGTCACTGTGAAAGACCTCTTGTCTCTGGGCACCAGTGGAAATGACTGCCCTTTCATTAATCTCCCTGTCCACAGTGCAGACCTCCCCTAATTACAGCCATTGTTTACCTTTGCGCTGGCACACCCATTGAATTATTGATGGCCGACCTGCCCCAGTCAGTTTAAAGGGCCTCTCCGAGCGGCCAATGGAGCGATATCTGCCAACACATAGCCCGCATCTCCTGCATGACAGTTCACTGAATTATTATGCTAATAGCAATTTGCTTTCATGATGCCGCGCTGCAGGGCAGGAGGGGGAGGCACGCTGGTCTGCATGTGCCGTGTTGCGCGGGCAGGGGGGGGCTTGATGAAGTGACCATTTCTAATTTTCTGTCATAAACGCATCGTCAGGTGACTTCCAAACACCTTCCCCAATGTTACACGTTGCCACATTTCAGGAAACATTACCGCTAATACCGTCGATTCTTCAAGGTTCATTCTTTTAAAAAGCTCCCGCATAAACAAATGACCCGGGGAATTATTCAAATCAAACGGCCACCACTGACGATCACCCTCGCTGCTCATTGCATGAATTGAAATGCTTCGGAAGCACAATACAAGTCACATCCAATTTGCGAAACCTGCCTTCAGTGGCCCATTATAACCCTCTAATGGCACGCATATATAAAATCCCTCTATCTCTGCTGCAAATAAAAAAAGCAACTGAGACCAAAACCAAATCCATGAATGATTACCCCCAACAATAAGTAAATCTGCAGAACTAAAATTCAATTTTCAGCAATCCCACAGTCCTAGTGCTAGACGCCATTCAAAGCTCATGAGGATTTGGACTTAAGGCGACTTAGAGGTGATTTATGCAGTAACCCAAATGGCTATGCTAGGAAGAGAATAAACTCCCAGGCCTTCCGAGAGAGAACCTGTCTCCGTGTCATGACTCACTGTGGCTCGACTCTGCATAACAAGGTGGGGTGCTGACTTGTATCAGATTGCCAGGAATTGTGCTCCGCCGGGTGTTTCCAGTGTGCACACCTCCCCCGTTTCACACAGTCGGTGCCATCCCTCTCTCTCTCTTTTTTTCTCTCTCGGCATGCTCTAAGAGAATAAAAAGATCAATCTTAAATGTCAAGCCCATTTGAGATATCTCTGACAAGGTTGTTTAGAACAGTTCCGCTCCAGTATACCGATCTATGAAAGAATCAGATCTTGCAGTATATCTCAGTGGACACTACGGCCTGCTTGTAATATGAACAGAAATGCATTGTGTCAAAAACAACAATGCAGAAATGTATTAACATGCATGGGTTACTGCAGCTAAGGCCACTGTGTGTGCTCCTTAAACTGTCTTCCTTATGGGGAAAAAAGCAAGTCCCCTTCACATAAATCATAAAATCTTAAGGTGAAGGCCATTTTTGAAGCTTAGGATAAGTTTAACTTTATTTGTAGGTTAAAGCTGGGGCAGGCGGTGGGGTTTTTTGTATCACTGGCCACATTTTCAGTCGTAACTAGACTTCGGCACCTCCTCTTGGCTCAGTTTTCAGGCTTTAGAAAATCAATCCTGTGATAGAAAGTGGTCAACAATCACAGGTCTTCTCACCCGGAGCAGGAGAGATAATAATATAAAGAGCAGCAAATTGTGTGGGGAGAGTAGAATGTGGTGATGTGGGTGGTGCAAGGGGACTCTTACTTTGAAGGAAGTAGAAGTTTACAATGAGGTTAGCTTTTTTTGGCAATTAGAAGCACATTGATATGTCTGTGCTCGTCTGGTGAGAGTCAGGTTATAGTCAGGGTAGGAATGAATGAGGCATTGTGGGTGATGGGGCAAGAGAGTGGTTAGGGTTGTGGTTAAGATCTGGTATTTTCACAAAGATAGCCATACAAATGCATGTGACTGGGTGTGTGATATCAATTTATTTAGTTTATTTTGCAGGGATGGCACACAATTAAAAGCACTTGCACCAGAGTTAGCTAGCAGCTAATTTGCATCAGTTTCCCTGGGCAAGTACAGTAAAAGGGAACAGCCCCAAAGCAATAAATACTGGATATAAAACAATGCAAAACTTAAAAGTAGTATCAGTATGAGTGAAAACAATAAATCCAAGGTAATCACTGGTGGTGACAATTTTGTGTTAACTTCAGCCAAACCTTGAGGTTGGTTTTAAATACTTCAAAGCTTCCTGAGTGGGGATGGAATTCCATTTTGTTACAGGTTTAACCGAGAAAGATTGTGTGATGTGTCCAGCATGGGTTTAGATTGAACCTGTATTTAACCAGTGGTATATGTGTCTACATAGAAAGACATTCAGGCCCTAGCTGAGCACTTTACGCATATCTGACTGGAACAATAAGTTTCTTAATGTCTAAGTCACTGATGTAATAGCTCGTACGTTCCACAGGCTACATGCATGTAGCTTCAGGTTCATTTGTTTTCCTTTTTCTTCTTTGTGTAACTACATTCATGGTGCGTCTGACACCACCTTTGGTCAGTAATGTACTTGCTGGGTTTTTCCTGGCTCTGAATGGGCCTTCAGTGGAGTGACTATGGGTTACAGCAACCATGATCAGATTGTTGAAAGTTAATGACTTTTGCTCCCTTGTTAGATGAATACCATTGGACTATCAAAAATACATGCTTGAGTAAAATAAAGTCAAATCCATGAAGTGTTTAAAACCTATCCTTTCAAAATCCTCGATTCGTATAACTTTGGCACTGGTGATCTTGATCTGGCCTTGACTAAAATCCCTTTCAAAACTCCCTCAACACCTCAATGCAGGAAATAAAACTTGTACCTGAACAGCTTCATTGTAGACATTCACTTGCTGAAAACGCGCCTGCTGTGCTGCTAAAGCTGCTGCTTACACTACACTTTCCTTCTTTGTATACACTGTGTTAGATTTCCACCGAGACCACAGATCAGAGTGGGAACATCAAAGCTTTGTGTTCTTGTGAAACACACGAGTTTGTGTATTTGGAGTCTAAAAAAAAGCTCTAAATTAGCAAAGAGGTGTAGAGGTCATCAAAGGTAGGAGAAGGCCTGGTTTTGCAGGTGGCGAATAGGATGGCATCATCAGCATAAAAACGAACACTGCAGTATTCGTTGGAAAATGTTATTATTATTAGTGGAAACAGTAGAAGGGAATGGGAGGTATTGGTTGGTTATATTGATTGGTTTTACAATGCTGCCTCCTTGAAAGCTACACATTACTTCGTAACAGCCAGCATGCTGTGAAAGGAATAAAACATTGAAGAGTTTGTACACTATTATTTGTACTTCCACCAACAACCCAAGAGTCCCTATAGAAAGTCCATGAGTCGAACAAACAAAGAACTTCCCTCACAGCAGATCATCAGTAAAACGCTATATGGTATCAAAATCCTTCAACAGATGGAAAGACGAGGAGCATAAAGTTGCTTTTTGTCAAGCAAGTTAACAATGATCCACAACAGCAGCTGCTGCTGCAGTTAGAAACAAGTTTTAGAAGCTGAAGCCTAGTGATTATAGGCTGTCAAACAACAGGGCTGGTTAGATAGATGGTTAGATGGTTAGGTAGTTGTTAAGGCTGCAGGTGTCACTTTGTGCAATAGAACCACCTGAACTATTTTCCATCGAAAGACTCTAAGCAAAGATGAAACATGAACTAAACTTGTGCACAGATAATGCTGGAAACCAGAACACATTACTGGCAAAGATTAAATTCCAGAATGATCATAATGAAAGTTGTTATTCTACATGCTGACATCTTTCTTGTCCAGAACCCCCACTTCGAAGCTGTTTAAGAGACCGTATGATGCATGTTTTGGAGAGAATCTAGTGTTAATCTGACACACTTGGAACAAGATCTGAGAGTTTCTGGTGTGGAAAACTAGTGCTGAAGCCAAAGTAGTGCAGCATTTCGACCATGCATTCCTTACAGTGTATCTGTATATTTAGTTCTATAAGCATCACCTTAACCTTGCTGCTCCCAGCAAAGATTTCCTCATTAACACTTCATACTGACATGCAGGAAGAATCAGCAAGAGTTATTACCAGAGGAATCACAATAAAGCTAGTCTATTTGAAGGCTACCGTGTAATATTTCTGGTATACGTTCAATTATGAATCAAATCAAATGCCATCTGGAAGGTGAAGGGTTAAGTTTGCGAGCTGAACTCCAAAGTAAACTCTTCACTCTTGCAGCAAACACAATGTGAAAACATGCATTAACAGAAAGAAATGGAAGAAAAGAAACTACTCTGGATTGCATTCGACTCATTTATTACAAAATTTAATTATTTCCTCTTTTTTTTGCTCATTTCCTCTGCAACACGTGGAACAAAAGAGAGCATGTGGTTTTCTTTGGGATCGCATTGTAATGCCCAAGACAAAAGATCGCTGATATGAAATATTAAATGTGCTGCTGCAATATGATCTAGCCTATTTCTCACATTTTCTGGGGACTTTCATCAAGAATGCACAGTATTTTCAAATTCAGTGCCTTGCATTCACGCGGACATAAATATCTTAGAGTAATGTATGGTTAAAGGAGCTTACCTCAATCCTCCACTCGGCTGGAATGCCATTACCGAGGCGCCGAGATGGGGATGTGGAGAACGCACATGGCTCCTTTCACTGCCTGAACAGGTGTTTTGTAACACTCTGCCACTCTTCTGCAGAACAGTAGGCAAGCTTGGCCTGATGGTGATGATGATGGCCATTTCAGACGTCAGGTGGATGGGGGTGCATTATAACAAGACGGCAAATGGAAAGGCTTGTCAAGTGGCAGTCAGCTGTCACTCTGACCATGTGAATAACCCCATCACTGGGAGAGTCTTGACGGAAGCAAGGAAAGTTCTCCGCGATTGTCTCGACACCTCTACAGCCAACAGGTTGTTTCGCTCAGTCTAAACAACCAGTGTGCCTACAACCACCGGGATTCAAGATAAGACACTTTCTATATACTCGAGAGTTTAAATTGACCAAAACGCATCCCGCATAAACAAACACAAATCCCGCTTTGACAGTTTAAACATTTGTACAAAATACATATGATGAGGGCTGTTGCTGATATCAGTCAGAGAGCGGTGAAGTGAAAAGATAATAACGTGAGCGCAATACAATGTGTTTCTCAAGTAGCATTAAAGTGTCATTTTCAGAATGTCACTCATCACTGCTGAGTGGTTTCAAGAGGCCACGTCAGGGTGGTTACATCATGGGTGGTTTAACACTGCAGTTGCCATGGTGAGCTTTGTACATCCCGTTACATGACTGCTGTCTTTCCAACATTTTTCCCCCATTCCCTAACAGCTTATCTTCACTTTCTGTACGGTGCTGAAGTTGAAAAAGCATCACAAATGAATGCATGATGATTTAATAACAGTTGTTGCCATTTACACCGATCAGCCACAACATTATAACCACTGCAAGGTGAAGTGAATAACATTGATCATGTTGGTACTTTGTGCTGTTCTGTTGGAAAACCTTGGATTTTGACATCCGTGTTGATGAGACTTAGACACCCAAATAAACATTGTCCCACAACAAACACACTCCATCATGCAAATGGAAATCCCAAATGTCACTGGTCTACCCCTGCAGGAAAATGCACCTCTCCACATGGAAAAAACATCAAACAATCAGGAACGTGTTGAGGAGCGTGACAATGGACCAACATGTTGATTTGACCTCCAAACTTCCTACACCCCATTGTGATCAAGCATCAACAGGATGCAGTGGAACAAGTTTGATTGACAGAGGCCCCACTGCACAAGCCAGAGTACCCAAAGGATCCACTGCCAACGTCTTGGTTCCAGACCCCATAGGACACCCTGAGAGGTCCTCTTGTCCATGCCCAATGGTTCAGAGCATTTTTGAGCACATAAGGGGGACCGACACAGTATTAGGTAGGTGGTTATAATCTTATGCCTGATCGGTGTATATACAGTTAGCATCACATCATGCAAACCAACTTCATAAAACTGAGGCCCAAAAATGTATAAAAAAACAAAAAGGGTAGCAAAATTACCACATCAGCTCCTGGTGATGGTTTTTGTGGTTGCACAAACTGCAAAACTATTGTACGCTATGGCAAAAAAAAAGAAAAAAAAAAGTCAGCTGGACTCCTGCAGTTTGAGTTTGGCAGCTTCCTGAAGGACACATTCCTTCACCGGTGATGGAGAATACCCAGTGGTCCACTTTGCGGAGTCACCTTGTAATAATGTCATCCTGGTCCGTCGAGCCACAAATATTTGATTTCAGAATCATGGAAATGTTTTACAATCCCTCTGACAGGAGCACTTGAAGAGAACGAGATTCGTTTTTGAATCCCAGCTCAATTCCCACTTCGGCTTCAGCTTTGCAACTCGGCGACTGTCAATTTAGACAAACAGAGGACTGTATGAAGATTGATGACATACCTGCTTTCCTCAAGTGAAGGCAAATTCCCTCCATTGCTGAAGTTTGATTTTTCTGTTGGCGGTTTCTGCTGTTAACCAATTAATTTTACAGTGGCAGTTTGGGTTGGACTTCATGTGTCATTTGATGATTTTAATCCTCTTGCCATCAACATGTTTAACATAAAGGGGTCAAACATATCCACTGTAAGAGTGAAAAGTAAACTAATTCATTCTGAAAGCATTTAGTTGTGTAATTAAACCATCTGGAAAAGTATATAACTATTATGTTGGGAAAGCTGCAGTCAATTTGCATATTCTATAAAACAAAAATATTTACCTTTCTTTCATATAAAATGCCTTTATCACAAATGCAGTTCATATTAGCACCTCACTCTGTGTCTGCCTCCGACAAAATGACTAACTGAGAGCCGCTAGGCAATAAATAGTTCCATCTGTTAAAACTGAAATGGGGTGGTTTTGACTGGGCTCCCCCAGGACCATGAAACAAAATGTTATTTTTAAGACGCACTAATTAAAACAGGAAGGAAAACAAATAATATGAAGTCATTAAGACACAAAATGATTGACGATATCTTGAGAAACGGGGATCAAAGAATAAAGCAGGTGTGAGATGTGACCAAAAAAGCCACATTGGAAGTTGCAGGGTTGTGTTTTAGCCAAATGACTCCATTGAAAAGAAGCAGTCATAAATGGCATCAGCCGAACAAACTGGTATCCTTTATATTTTCCAACATCATCACATGCTGCGTCAAGTAGCACAATAAAGATGGGGGGAAGGAGTGCTCTAGTTTCTGAGCCTGATAAGTTTTGTTTTCCAGTGAAATCTGTTTTCATTATTAATCGTGAAATCCTTACTGTCACTCTCATCATTCATGCAGTTAAATACAGAAAACAAACGCCACATTAATGCATTACAGAAAGCAGCCTATTACTCTTCATAAAGGGACAGCGGCACCAATCCTACAATGCACCTCCTGAGGGATCTATTCATCTAACTCAAAAGTGATGCAGCCGGGCGTTAGATGTGCAGTCTCCGGTGTGGGTCACCCTCATCTGCATTTCCCAAAGCCCAAGTCAACAGCATCTCGCTTTAGACGATCCCCTGCGCGGCGTAATGTTTTGAAGTCTCAGATCCAAAGCCAAGAGAACGGCAGGGGTTATTTTCCCAGACTTGACCGTGCTCCACTCAACCCGCCGAAGACACTGCTCGTGATTTCACAGGCCGTGGAGTACTGCTTAAGACTGCTAAAGTGGTCCTCGTGCTTGAATTTGGAGAGATTCCCATCATAAAAAGCTCTAACACAGTTTGTGCAGTTGGGAAAAAGAATGTCTCATGGGCATAAAATAATAGAAACGCAATCATTCCTGCAGCCTATAGCGGTTTCAGATGCATGCGATGTCTTTTCAGTGCCTTATTTCGATTCTAGTTGTCATTCCTTTTGCTTTCTACCATGTCTGTTTTCAAATAAGCTCAAAATCCCACCACACACACACACACAAAATTGCTAAAATTAAAGCAAAGAAACAGACACGTAACAGCATCCGTTGTCGCTCTGCTGCTGTGACATGCGTGACTTTCTGACAGAAACAGAAGTTACAGTCATGTGAGGGAGAAAATCAACGCCTCAATCAAGCTTTTCCTGATTATTTTGGGAGGAAAAACACATTCTTAGCAATGTGCCGCGGTTGAAATGAAACAGTATGCAGAAACTGTATGGGACAACCCAAAACATCAAAGCTCAAATTGCTGCCAAAAATTACACCTACGATAATTGCAGCTGGCTCTACTCCGGGCAGACAAACATCTGTGCCGAATCAATTAGACGGGAGTTGGTGGCTCTTCAGAAAGAACTGTTTTTGATTTTGGTTTCGTATCGTCGGAGAAAAACCCGGTTGACATTCATTACTTTTTATCTGAGGCGCAGTTTTCCCAGCCTGCTGGAGCCTTGAGGTTTTATAGGCACACATAACCGTGTTGTCAGCATAATAATGAAAATTTATAGCATGTTAGTGAAAGTTCAAGTCCAAGCATGTACATCGAGCGAGGATGAAGCGACGTCTGAAAACGGCACCATTCGGGACTCGAGATGCAGTACAGCATCCCATCGAAGATACCAATGGTGAAGTTTTCTTTAAAGATAGCTGCAGAACCGGTAAAACTCCGTCTCTAAATCCACGTTTAAACTCCTTACTTTGAGCAGAGCAAGTCAGTATTTTACAATGTACCATGTAGCTGCACCTGTGAGCAGACTCGCATTAAAAGATAGTAAAGGTAAGACCAGACATCCACAACTGATCCAGATCAGAAAACAGACTGTTGGAGGGATAATTTCCTGTCTGTCGGATTGTTTCGGGATGTCATAATTCAGAGTTTGACAGAAAGTACAGAAAGTCGAAAATCAAAGATCTGTCGAAGCACTTTTTTTTTTTTAAACGTCAAACTCAATAAAGTAATGACCTGAAAAAACTAATAATCTTAGCAACTTTGCACCAGGCTGTCTGTGTTTCATCTTTGTTTTTTGCAACTCCTTTGATGCCTGCTTGTACAGAAGCAGAATGGTGTGCGGTGTATTAATTATAATTTCCTCCAAGGTCTCTTTCTTTGCCGTCATTTCTATCAAAACAAACCGAGCACCATTAACCAGACTGAAGAAAGGTGAAAAATTATTCAATCAAGAAATACCTCATTTAGTTCATTATATCGTCCTTAATGTCAGGAGCGAAAGGAAAATGTGATGGGTGGTGAATGATGCACTGAAAAGGAGAGACCACTAACACGGTATAACCGCCGCCTTATTGTTTGGACTTCAAACAGTTGGGTTTAATGGATAGCTTGGTTCTTTGAAGAGGGGTTGTTGGAGGCATTTATCCATAGTCTGTATATTACCTACATAATGTTCCCAGTTTAAAAAAGCAGACAGGAGGACCAGCATGGAAGCTGAACAGTCTACTGCTGAGGACAGTAAGCAACCATACGAAACAGGAAAAACTAAAAAAAAAGTCGATATCAGTCCAGCTAAGTGTATATTTAAAGGTTTTCATGCTATAACCTTCTCCATTGACAGAAACATTGATTATACCTTTAACACAGGAGCTGCCGGTCTCCTAGTGGGACTTTGGTGTTTTAGCATGTTATGTTGGATCAGAACTAACATGTTCATGTCACAACAAGAAAAACCGATTGATTAAGTCATTGAGACTCCGATGGTTTGTTCGTTAATGGAGTCTCCATTGCCGTTTAAAAGCTTCTGTTCCCAGGAGAAAGTGTTGTCCGATTGTAAAGTGAAGTGGTGTACATATTCTGAATGAAGCCCACTTTTAAACAGATTTGTATTTACTTTTTGGAGGCTAAAACACGTGTTGTCGCTGATCTCAGCCTCCATGCTGATCTTCCTTCTTGCTTCTCCAACCCGACCATTATCAGACCTTTCAGAAGGATCTTGCACAAACACATGCTTTTTGTCCGACCTATCTCGATCATCTTAGGAAGGCTCCATCAGATGCTCTTAGTGTACCAGCTGCCTAGACTCTCCTGATGAGAAAAACAACATTAACCGCTTCAGCAAACGTCCAAGAGCAACAAATGTTTACAATGGAGCGACAAAAGCCCTCCAGCTGCAGGGTCCCCAAGGACTTCTGTCATACATCCTGCGCAATGTGTTGACAGTTAGAGGATAAAACACTCAGTGAGAAAGTACTTAGACAGGAGATATTGGCAGCTCTGCGACATGTGCATCGTCGGCTTCTTGCACAGTGGCTGAATTGAGGATCCCCATGTAGAACTGCATGAGGCGTGCATGAATTTGCATAATCCTTGTGTGTGGATTTGGTGTTAGACCAGTCATTTTTAGTGAATGGGTGGAGCAAATCTCCTAACAGTAGTTCGGCAGCGTTAGTCTTATCTCATTAATTCCGTCCCTTTGTTATTTTACCTGCCAATGACGAATTATGACACAACAAAATGCTGACATACACCGATCAGCCACAACATTAAAACCACTGGCAGGTGAAGTAAGTAACACTGATCATACTGGTACTATGTGGTGTTCTGCTGGAAAACCTTGGATTTTAACATCCATGTTGATGAGACTTAGACACCCAAATAAACATTGTCCCACAACAAACACACTCCCTCATGCAAATGGAAATCCCAAATGTCACTGGCCTACCCCTGCAGGAAAATGCACCCCACCACATGGAAACAACATCCAACAATCAGGAACATGTTGAGGAACATGACAATGGCCCAACATGTTGATTTGACCTCCAAACTTCCTACACCCCATTGTGATCAAGCATCAACAGGATGCAGTGGAACAAGTTTGATTGACAGAGGCCCCACTGCACAAGCCAGAGTAGCCAAAGGATCCAGTGCCAATGTCCTGGTTCCAGACCCCATAGGACACCCTGAGAGGTCCTCTTACTCATACCCAATGGTTTTTGAGCACATAAGGGGGACAAACACAATATTACACAGGTAGTTATAATCTTATGCCTTATCGGTGTATGTATCCTGCCTTTTACACTGACTACTACCTACCTCTGTTTGGATTCCGGTTCATGTACCCATTCTTTGTGTATGCTGTCTCCCCCCCATAGGACACCCTGAGAGGTCCTCTTGTCCATGCCCAATGGTTCAGAGCATTTTTGAGCACATGAGTGGGACCAACACAATAATAGGCAAGAGCTCATGATGTTATCCTGATCGGTGTATATATATATGAAGCTGCAATCTGCATGTCATTGTTGTTTGGCTTTTTTTTAAAGCACAACACCTTCCACGAAAGTGTAATTTCCACCCTGGATGAGGCCTATTTTTTTCCCAGTATTTACCTTTTTCCCCGTACAAAGCACTGTATTTGCCATAAAAGCTGCTTTCAAAGATGCAGCCCCAAGGTTGCGAGGATACTAATTGCACCAAGCTAGGTCACACTACTATAAATGTGCAAAGACGACACGACGTGTACCTTGAAAACAACCAGCTTCGTGTCAGGTTGAATACGTTGTGCGTGTCTCAGGCGAGCGCAGATCCGATTTGCACATTAACAAACTGACCCCCAACAAAAAGCATCACTTTCTTGTCGACAAGGGGACTCTGACTGCGACAATCCCCGACTGTCAGCTCCAGTGAGAAGGGATGTTGTATCTGTCGGTGGTGTCTGTATCACTGGGGCAACCAGTCTTCCTTTTGAATCGTGCGCTGATTGTTGCGCTTGGGTTAAAGATATGGAGATAAGTTTGACAAAAACACTGAAGTGGATGTTAAAGTGCAATGCAGACGGCAGTTCTTCAAAATAAGCTGCAGAAATAAGCCGCTCGTCTTTTTTTCTGACATTTCGGCAATATTTAATTCATGGGGACACTCGGAGTTTATCAGCCTTGCATTTATTTTTATGCTCTCTCTCACCAGCCTGGGTGTTATCATCCGAGTACGGGGATGGCGCATTTCTTGATTTATTAAAATACTTTTGGCTCTAATCTTCGAGAACAACCATTAAATGAATAACAAACTCATCTGCATTGAAACAGAGGCAGTATTTGGACATTGCTGGACAATGTAGAAAATAAGTGGAAAAGGAAGCAATACCACCAGTATATGAATATTATATACGCTAAATAATAATATATAGAAAAGCTCAATAAGATTTTGACATCAGACACATGGCGTCCAGGCAGCCTGCAGGGATTGATGTGAAAAAGTCCCCCACTATTAAAATATTATCAGATTTTGATAATCAAAGCCAGTGGCTCAGACAAATCATGAATGATTTCATGGTGTAGCTGTGGGGGTTTATCTAACGGCACACAAAGCAGAGCAGATTGATCTTATTAATAAGGGTGCTCAGTGACTCAAATCAAGAGTAATTAAGAAAATAGTTGGCAACGCGTCTTAAATTGGTTTTGTGAATGGCTTCTTTTACTCACAAAGCAGCCGAAGGTGGTTACTGGAATAAACATATTTTTTCTTAAGGAACTTTGAAGTCTGGCTCTTCAATCGATTCCTGAAAACAAAGCATGAGAATCATGATGGGATCGTCTTTTATTAATATTACCTTTAAATTAAGGTGTTTAAATGATCATCACAGGAGCTTTGAGTAATTTATCTCACTGTTTTCATCCACTGCTGCACAATATATCAAGGCCCAACACCATATTGATGCAGGGTAAAGCCTCCTATTGTTGGCAAAACAGCCTCACTGTCTTTATAGCGTGGATTCCACAGCACGCTGAAAACATTTCCTCAACATTCTGGCCCATGTTGATACGAATGCATCACAGCTGGTGCCCACTGCAGCTTTAGATTTCTCTCTCCTCGGCTGACGGGAGCAAACCCGACGTGGTCTTTTGCTGTTGTAGCCAATCCGCCTCAAGGTATGACAGGCCGAGCCTTCTGTGAGATGCTTTCCTTCTCTTCACAGTTGGGAAAAGAGTGGTTCTCTGAGCTGCTGTAGGTTTTCTGTCAGCTACAACCCCCGTCTGGTCATGCCGTCTCTCATCGATGAGGCTTTGCCATCCACAGAACTGAGTGAATTCTCGAAGAGGTTTTGCATGAAGATCCCAGGAGATCAGCGCTTTCAGAAGCACTCAGAGTCAGTGTTATTGCATTTTTGTGCCTTGTTCTGTTGTTTTGATTAGAACTGAAGTTCCTGATCTGTATCTGGATGCTTTTATGGATTGTGCTGGTGGCTCTGATGGGATAACTGCATGAATAAGCTCCTAATAATAAAGTGTTTGGTGAGCGTGAATTATATTGAATGGAAAGCTGGGGCTTATTTGAACAGGAAAACAAAAATAAAAACAGATCAGCAAACTCTGCAAACACACAGGGGTTGTCCTTCTTGTCAGTGTAGTCTCGTGCCAAACGGTGTAACAGCTACTTCTGTCTGCAGTGTGAAAATGTATTAGTTTTATAATAAAGCCTGTAAAATTTTAGGATATCTGCATTTTTTTTTTCCATATCATGCAAGTTTATTTTACTTTGCACATAAAAATAGCAACAACATCTTCATAAGGATCCTCAATGGGTGCAAGTTTCAAGACTTTCACCAGGACACTGTGGTTTAAGTCTTGTTAAGTTTAGGTGCAAAAACTACTTGGTTAGGTTTAAAAAAATCAAGGTTGGCAAAGCTCCAGTTGTCGATGGATCGATGGATCGATAGATAGATAGATAGATAGATAGATAGATAGATAGATAGATAGATAGATAGATAGATAGATAGATAGATAGATAGATAGATAGATAGATAGATAGATAGATAGATAGATAGATAGATAGATAGATAGATAGAAGGTTGTTTCCCCGAGAATGGGACCAAAAATGTAAGCATCTTCCAATTTTACAGTCTTTTTGGTAAAATGATACCTGGAACAACAGAGCTAGCACACGTTTTCATGAGGTTGTGCTTGGTGGGTGCAGATGAGATCAACTTTCATTCATTTTCAAGACTTTCAACCAGGACACTGGGGTTTAAGTCCTGTGTGGAGCCATTTTTTGGTCGCATTTTGCTTCTGTGTGTGCTACAAAGTAAAGTAAAGTTTAGAAAAAGCTTGGTTTGCACAGTTCTGGTTACTTTCGGTATCACTAGATGGATGGATGGATGGATGGATGGATGGATGGATGGATGCGTCATTCATCCTTGTTGGGAAATTCAAGGTTCTCGCCCCAAGAATTGCACCTAAAATTGTGAGCGTCTCCAAATTTTACAGCCTTTTTTTGCAAAAATGATACCTGAACCAACAGAGTCCTGACAGTTTTGTGAGATTGTGCTCAATGGGTGCAAGTGATAGATAGATAGATAGATAGATAGATAGATAGATAGATAGATAGATAGATAGATAGATAGATAGATAGATAGATAGATAGATAGATAGATAGATAGATAGATAGATAGATACTTTATTCGTCCCTTTGGGGAAATTCAAAGTTTTCGTCCCAAGAACAACATCAAAAAACATAGGCATTTTCCAATTTTACAGTCTTTTTGGTCAAAAATGATACCTGGACCAACACATCTAGTGCACGTGTTTTTGCAAGACTGTGCTCTTCATGTGGTTATTAGTTTGCGTAAACGTTAAATCTGTGAAAATCTGGCTCACTCCCACGGCTGCAGAGCTCCCCCAACATAACAAACTCAATATATTCTCTCTTCTCAGTTATATATTTGGATTGGCAACTTGCCCGCGCTACACATCTTAAAATCAAAAGTCTCCAGGCTGTGGATACTAGTTCGAGCTGTGCCCCTCTGCCTCCAATCTATCCCTTGGCACAGGCACACGCAAGTCTGTGGTAATTTAATGCTTGCCGCCCAGGCCCTATGATCCTGTGGGAGTGCCGGTGCCCCTGTAAGTGAGGCTGAACGCTTTATCCCGTGGCATTAGTCGTCCATGTTTGAGTTAATACCCTAGAGTAGAGCTTCTATCCAGAGGCATTAGTGTCTGACACTCTGCAGCTCAGAATGGGGGAGGCTCCCACTTCCTCCTCACCCCCCCCACCCCCACCCCCCCCACCCCCACCCCCACCCCAACCACCAGCCCTATCTGTGTTGTGTCTCTTTCATCCTCGCACTTAGGATTTTTGATCAGAGTTGGCAAACTTAGCTCACGCGGGTACTTTCCCTCAGATGAAAGATACACGGCGTGGTCGCTCCGATTCCAGATGTGTTCCAGAAGCGAGTCTCTGCGTTTGCGTCTAGGTAAAAAAAAAAAAAAAAAAAAAAGAAGAAGATGCGCACGTGTTAAAAATAACCTCGGACAGATTGTCAAAATGAGCTTCTTCTTTGTCACCATGTGACTGTTGAGATCGCAGCATTCATCGTCTCGGAACTAACGTTGGCGTGTCGATGATTTAAGATCTTAAAGCATTAGGATCGTCTTAATCTGCAGCGTTTTCCTGTAAATATAGTAGATTTGCTATTTTAACGCCCTTCCCTACACCGACACACGCACTTTGAAGCCCCGGCGCATGCACACGCGGAGATTTGAATGTTGTGTTCAAAGATTAAAACTGTTTGTGTCATTATGGTAATGAAAGACAAACAATGTCTCCTGTCATTTAAAGCAATTAGACTAGAAAATCCCTCGACTTTAATCAATTCATTTTGTGTTTCTAGCCGCGTATTTCTGGACTAATTAATTATTTTATCTTTGTCTAATTTATTCTAACCTTCTAGATTAGTGAGCTGTTATTTTCTATGCATGATTGCGACGAAGGAGGATTCTTCCATAAGCAAAAACATATTACCGCAATATAACCGAGCAGTTAAAGGGAAAATCATCTGATTTGTATGGAGGATATTCCAAACAGACATGAAGTCAGCTGAGGATGTTTCTTTTTTTTCCCCCCCGTCCTCTGCCACCAACAAGGCTGATAGCTTTTAACGTGCGCAGATAAACTCCCTGACCTGTCGTTTCACGTTATCACACTCACGGCCCCGTTTTCAAAAACCCCTGTCTTCCTTATTCCGGCGATAACCTCGGGTGACAAGAGCCATTGCGGCTTGGTATTTTCATTTCATGCAGCGAAGGTAATGCTCGAGTAACATTTATTTTACGGCAAAGTGAAAGCAGCTACCCAAACACTGCTCCTGCATAACTGGTATTTTAACGGAGGGGGGGGGGGGCACTTGACTGAAGTGGTTTATTTAATGAAGTGGTAATCATTTGAATATAGCTTTGGAGATGAGGCAACACAAAATCTCATTTCCTCGCATGTTATTTTGCAGCACCTAAACATGCTGGCAGGGTCAGAGCTTCGTCATGTGGATGCTCCTGACAGTTCAGCGCTCAAAAGGAAGCGATTTCGTTCCAAAAATACAATCTTTTCATTATTGAATTTCATCTTTAATATATGTTTCCCGCAGGGACTGTGTTCCCCTCGCTAGACTGCAGCGGAAGGGATACAGAGAGGGGAACTTTGGACTGTGAATTCTGGCCCTCATTTGGAGTTTACACCACAAACTGACCCCAGGCTATTATGAGCAGATGGAAATGACTGCAGTGAAGAAATCACAGTCTCTCAATGTACATACTGTGTGCACTGTGTGGTCAGATATACATATATACAGGCCTCGAGGACCTATTCTATAAACCAGTTTCTTCAGCATACATGAATACACTTTGTTAAAGTTTGAGCAGTTTTGATTATTTCACTTTATACTGTGGAAAACATGATGCATCGAGCAACATTTGAATCAAGAGTTGTTCATTAATACTGAATGTTAAATAGAAATACTTTAAAAACAAGTCTTTAAGGGTTTGAAGACTGACATTTTTGACAGCAAACTATGAATTTTACCGCGCTTGCTAATTGCTGCATGTAACAATAAAGCCTTTGAGTCTTGAATGCATCGATAGGTGTCTTTTCAAAGGTCTAATTAGGCTTCTGTGCCTGTAATATGCCAAGAACAGGAGAAGCATTAAACTTGCATCCCGATATATATGAAAACAGAGGCTCGTATGAAAGCAGCTGAACAGACTTTAACAAGGTAATCACGCCGAGAAGCACCTTCATACGCGGAAGAACGTCTGAGAGCAGCAAGGACAGCATTTAATCTCCTGTACGGTTTATTCTCTTTCATCCGAGGCCGTGAAATATGAAAAACAATCGATGCACAAACTTTTTCGCACTGACGTTTCCTGTCCACCTACAGCGGGAACGCCATCCCAGCTTTGCGGCTTCAGGAGGGGCCGGCGTGAGAAAAGGTGCAGGTTGCGTACTGTCATCTTCATAAACAAGAGGCATAATAGCCCCTTGATGCCTGAATTTATTTACAATTATATAAAAACAATAATTTTATGTGTTTTTTAATTCAAGCTGATGTTAAATTAAGTGGAGATTGGTGATTTGTCTACAGTGCATATAGTAGATATAAAGGTGTAATGCAACAGGCATTAATGGTAAAAATTTTTCATTGATGCTGCAAATGCCATTCAAACTGGTCCTAAGAGAAACAAGTGCTCGCAAAAGGTTCCTAGGTATGTATCGAATATGCACGAGCGAGCTTTGGGGGAATGCATACGCCATCTCGGCTGCAGCAGTACGTTGCAAATTTGCGACAACTGGCGTTAAGGGGGTTAATGCACATGTGGAGAAAAAGAGAGGTTTGAATGCTTTGGGATGGAGAGGGAGTACAATGGCGCTTTGAAGTGGATATTTGAAATCTTTTTCTTTTTCTTTTTTCCCCGGTTGGTAAATTGGCCTATAATAACTGACACTCAGCTGTACAGGGGACTGACCGCTGACTCACCCTCGCAATTAAAAAAGACAAAAGATTTTGTAATTGACTTAGTGAGGGCTGACCTCTGTCGCCCTCACCTTATGTCAAGTTTAATAGCAACCTCAAAGCGGTATAGAGGAAGGCGCTGAATAAAGGATAATTGCATTTACTGAAAACAACGAGGCTGAGGCTTAAATTTATATTGAAATGAGAGCAACAAGTTTACCTTATTTGAGCTTATTTTTGGTTGAGACTGTGAAAATCTCCGCCCGCCATTACGTCTGACCTTAAACGTGCACGCGCGGAAGGATCATGAAAATTGAGCGACCACTGTGTTGCCGGAGCAACCATAACAGGTTTGATATTAACTGTGTTTTTTTTTTTCCATCACAAGGCGAATCACCTCCACAGTGGAAAAACCTTGAGTCCGCCCCGCACGTTGGAACAATTCACTTCTTTTTGCACACCTTGTAGCCGCTGCCGTGTACGGTGCAGCCTAATTAGTGTCTTCCCTGATAAGTGTAGTTCATTTAATTACCCTTTTGTGTTTGCGATTAAAATCTTAATGACTAAAATGTCAGATTTGAATGCAGTTTCTAAGGTATTTTCATTGATCTATAGTTTTAATATCAATTATCCGGCACCGAAAAGTCCTAAACTGAACCTCTGACTGTTGTTAAAATCTCATTCTGTCTCCTACCAGCCAGCTGCACCAATCAGAAGCCATTAATTCTGCTTGCTTTCCTTTGCAGAAAAAACAAAACCAGATGAACTGAGTGATGCAGGTTTTGCCATGTATTTGGCTAAAGAGCTCATGACTGCTGCGTGTACAGTAAGTGTACAACTCTGCATGAACCAATCTGATGCACAACATTCAGTTCAGTTATTTTCAGTGTGTTAAACCTGAATTTTGCAACAAGTGTCACTGAGATCAAGATGTATTTGCAAGAGACCAAAGAACATACAAATGCGTTCCCAAACAAGAAGCCAATCATAAGCGGCAAAGATTATTTAAAATATCAGCAAGTAAAAAACTCATTCTGCCCCTCGGAAGAATTTAATTCAGCTCCACGTTGTAGATTTTTGCCAGATAATGGGGTAATTTATGAATAAAGGCGGCTGTCGTTAAATGATAGATTGTGATTATTAAACACTTGGTACAAATTCATCAGACGCTGTGGATGCCAGCGTGCATCTCACAGCAAGGGATGGAAGGAATTAGCAAAAAGATAAATGAGAAATATATAGTTTTACTTGAGTGCGTCAGGCAGGAAGGTTGTTTGCTGTGTTCTGAACTTCAATATAATGACTTATCAATTAGCACTTTGATTGGATAGCCAGTGTTGACACTCAAGTGGTGAAGAAAATGTGTTAGGGTAGGATGACTAATTAGCAAGACAAAGGTTAATGGAAAAATGGGTTTCCTTTCCGCACATTTTCACTAAAAGATTATTTATTTAGATAGAAATAGAACAGAACACAGAAGACAAGGTAGCTGAGTAAATGTGCGCCAGAGCTCTTGATAAGTTTCATTAATTTATACAAACCTCACTCATGATGTGTTTTTGTAGCCTCAGGACCTTCCTGTAACAGGTCCACATTACAATATGAAGTGTGGCTGTAATCCCACATCGGTCTCCAGCAGCTCAGATGCAAACTCGCCGGACAAAAATTTCTAATGAGCTGCCGGAGAAGACGAGTGCTGATGAGAGTTCAGGCTGAAAAATTGGGCTCATCCGCAGCTGTCAAAGAGCAAATCCATACCAGGATGCTTTTTCGGCAGATCTGAATGACTACAAGCAATTTCCACCCGGTGCTCTAAGTAGCAGGAATGGCAGCTCCACTGCTGGAATGATTTCTGAATGATTTATCAAGTTGCGAGTGGCGGTTCAGCGGGGGCTTCGCTCCTGAGCGGAATACAAAAGGGGGTCATCCCGGGTTCTGAGAGACTTTCGGCTGCAGACGTGTGAAGTGTTTGCAGCCTCACCTGATTGTTTGACAGCCGATGGTGCGACGCTGCGAGGTGAAGGTTACCCACAGCGAGACGGAGACGGGTTACAGAGCTGACAGCTGCAAGGATGCCCACATCTCACACATTAGTTATTTGTGCTTCTGTCAATTTAACCTCTCCAGCGATCTGAGTAAACAACATTTCCAGATTTGCAAAATCTAACCTGGAGGCGATACTTTTGAAGTATGTGAAGCTGCACTTCGGGCAACATATTGTCCGTAACATTTTAAATATGCAAACAATTTTGGTTTAATGCAACAACACACATGCACAACAGATTATTTTAAAGATCCTGGCTTTTAAGGATTTAATATTAGCCAGTTTAATATCACATGGAGCTGTAAATTCAACTGTACTTGTCCTTAAATGCCATCAAAGCCAAACCCAAACGTTCTTGATGCTTTATGAGGCAACATCTCTGCTACTATCAACCGAATCGCTTCTTTTGCTAAATGTTTTAACTCAGCATGTTGATAAGTTATACGTTCAAAGTGTTTTATATCAAGTGCGGGTGTTCACAGAGAGGAAACACCCAGAGGGCTTATCATGTGGCTGGCCTCATTAAAAAATACACTTCATCTTGCTTACGCAATAGCTATTAACTTAGCAAGGCAACATGAAGTAACTCAAACAACTCCCAGTCATCAGACAATTATCCACATTTTCATTCCACTAAAATGCATCTGTGAGTGCATTAAAAGTTAGAAAAAAGGGGGACTGTGGATTTTTCTCTTTTTCTTTTTGCAGTCAAAGAATTTGAAAGCCTTTCATCTTGAAACACAGGACCAACTTAATTGCACCACTCAAATGCAGCGCGCCGTGTGAATTTATTCAAAAGTGTATAAAAACGTGGTCTTACTAGATAATTTACATTCTGGTTCCGCTGGGTTCAGCTAATAAAACATCAGGGGAAAAAAAAAAATAAAAGGAGACAAGGAAAAAGTCGAAAAAAGTAAGACTGTGTGAAGTGTGTTGAGCTGCGTTGCACTAAAGAGCAAAAGCAAATTCAACAAATGAAAGAACTTTGAGGTCATCACTTCATTCTTATTGGAAAATGTGTTATCAAATGAAATGAACGAGGAAAATCTTGAATATTTGGTAGCTGAATTCTCGTATTCTAACTGGAGGCTGCATGCTACAAAGATGTGTGCATGTTATTCAGTGCACGCTGTTATTATGGAATCGGGACACATGGTTTTAAACTGTTTTAGCACCGTGCAGACAGACTGTGTTTGAATGTTTCAGCACCATAGAGAGACACCGTGTCCCAGTTCAGCTGCTGGATTCTCCAATGTCCCCATTTCGAGACCAAACACGTTCTAAAAAGTCCAGTCGGCTGTCACATTTCAAAAGCTGCTCCACATGTATCCAAGAATATCAGACTTCTGTGTGTGGAAAACATCGCTGGTGTATTCATTTTGCAGCAGACGGCATCTCATAATCCACCGTGCGGATCACTCGTTCGATATAGACATCACTGCTACCTAAAGCCAAGAAACCTGAGATTTACAGGGTAGTCACACTCAGGTGGTAAATTAATCCCTGATATATAGAAAAAGCAACTGCAAGGAAGAAAATAAGAGAGATCAATTATCACTATTTGTTATGTTGCTATGTTAGCAGTAAAGGCCCAACTGATTTATCAATGTACCAGTTTCATTGGACAGTTTAGGCCTATCACAGATGCTGTATGTTGGCATACATGTTATCCAATATGGAAACTTATTTCATAGGAAAAAAACACAGAAAAGGAGGCTTGCAATGAGTTAAAAATGATGCGCGTCAACTCCATTGTTTGTAAAACTCAGCAGCACATGCAGCATGTAGACTGCCCATAACAGCTACAGTGGTGCGGAGTAAAGTGGTGTCTTCACTGTAAGCTGCTATCTAGTGCTTCACAGTAAATAAACACTGTCACCATTTTTGTTTTTTAATACAACTCTGACATTACAGTGCCCCTCATAACTGTTGTGTCGATCATGGTTGCATTATATCTGTTTGTTATGTTAGCAAAGTAGCTAACTGGCCATACTGGCAGTTAAATCAGTGGCATCTTTTCCCATTAATTCTGCAGCTCAGCAGATGACAATGCAGTTGTGGATTAAGTGCTGACATGTTGACGTTTTGATTATTTTTACTCCATAAAATCGGGATCAAATCAGCACCAGAAATCCAGTATTTGTAAAGTTCTGTGGATGTACTGATTAGCCATTTTCTGGTGTAACTGGTCTGTACTCATATAGCACTCTTCTACCTCAGTGGTACTCAGAGCCCTTTACAGTGTTTCCTGTTGTCGCATTCACACACCAACGGCAACAGAGCTTGCCTGCCATCGGGAGCAACTTCAGTTTCAGTATCTCGCCTGAGGACACAGATCGAACCGCCAACCTTGTGATTAGAGGACAACCCGCTCTGCCACCTGAGCCACAGTTGCCCTGCACCATAGCTGCCCTGTAATTTAAGTGCAAAATTACACCAAGAGTACTTTTCCAAGAGTAATTTTCCACTTCAATCTAATTAAGATTATTTAAGGGCAACATTTGGGTTCGTGAACTTTTAAAACCTTTCCACGCTGACATGACGTGCCCTGCAGCCATATTAGTTTAGCCTTCTTGTTCTTCGTGGGCAACATTTCTGACAAGATCTAATTGAACTCATATCTTAACATTAACTCTGACCTTGCTGCTAAACACAGTGTGTGTTCCACTTCTTTTGACTCGTTCAGGGGGTTACGTTCGTGCCACTGTCCTGTCACACACATTCGGAAATGTCAGAATTTGGAGCAGCTTCCACTTTCTGTTGCTTCAAAGAAACCACTCGTCTGCTTTGAGCCCGTAACTCCAGCCTCTACTCTCACAGCTGCAAGCTGCAGAGTTTATAAGCTCCAAAATGTAAAACACAAGTTGAAACCCCTGGAAACTCAAGACTCTGGGGAAAGCTCTCCAAGGGCAGCCGGCTCACTGCTGCTGTGCAAACACAGCCACTGAGAAGCTTGGGAGATTTCCTCTCAACTCACACAGTGAGGTCTGAACATGCAGAGAGGACCTGCAGAGGATGAAAGAGGATTGGAAATGATAAAGAATTCAAACTATGTAGTGGCGTGTGCAAGAGGACAGAAGTGCTGCATCCATACTTCAAGCATCAGCCAAGGTGCAGTAAACACTGGGCAGTCAAAAGCCTGGCATCCACAATGACAAGGATGGATAGATGGATGGATGGATGGATAGATGGATGGATAGATAGATAGATTCTACAGTATGCAGTGCTCACTATTTGCATCTTTTTAAACAGGAGAGTAGTTACCTGCTTAAATTGATGCTATATGTGACTATAAGGCAATCGTATACTAACATGCAGCAGTGTACATTTCGCTCATTTCTAAGTTGAAGTTGTAGTTTCCTCCCGTTTCTCCATCTTGCTGTAGATGGTCGACTTCACCGAGTCGCTTGTTTACGGATGTTCTGTGCCATTTCATGCTGGGCAGGTAGTGCAGCAGGACAGGTACTGTCAGTTTGTCTGTGTTTGTTTGTTTGCTGGGAACAGCTGTCTACAGTTGTTATATGAGGATGTTGGTGGGCTCCTTTGGGAGGCAGCTATACAGTGAATACGGACCAGTGAAGCAAAACAGCGAGCTAAAAGGAGCTAAGACCCTTAAAAGGGCCTGCACGGTTGGGTGTTGGTTCGGCACAATGAGTTAGCCTTTAAAGATCCACATTTATGGATAGTTGTTGGAGAAGTATAAATAGCCTATAACTGATATTATAGTGTTGAAGAAGAACAATTTCAACTAACATTTCTCCACTCACCAATCTGACCCAGTTTTTCACACTACTTACCTTCCTGCATGTCCTGCTACAACAGCACACTAGAGCTGCCTAAAGGAGATATACACCCACCCTTGGGCTTTACAAAGGAACTTTCATAACAATAATAAGGATTGCCCTCATTCCAGTCTGACGACTTAGGAGGAGAGAGAAGGAGAATATTACTGGATGCAATTATCTGGCAACTGTGACTTTAATCGTGCCACGATATTTCAGTAAAGCTGACCCCCTCATCTGCACACCTCTGAGCACAGGCAGAAGTACAACTGCAGTTGGTGCAACACAAAGAAAGAGGGAGATACACACTAGAATGGAAAGTCGTATCATAATAATGATTAGTTCTTACAGCTATTTTTCCAAGGACTTGAAGCTGTAGTTCGCACATGGTCCCCAGTGGATCCCTAAAAGCACACAGCCAGTACAAACAAACATCAATAATCCTGATCTTGGGAAGAAATAAATAAAAATAATGCTACTATATAGCATTTATAGACTAAGACAAACAAGCATACTTCAAACCAGTCAGTAAAACAAGGTCACCAATAACTAATGCACTTGAGAAAAGTAAAGCCGGTACACTTCGAAACGTCTGATGTCGCTTTGAGCGTTTATATTCCACCACCCAGAGTGGAAATAAAACTCAGCCACCATTGAACATTCATAGCTTACATGTGTTTGGACTGCTGGTGTGATGTATAAATCATGACATGTGCATTAGGTGCAGAGCCGATCTTCTCGGATTACAAGTCTTGATCAATACCTTGTGTTTAAAACCTCTGTTGGAGCTGAGCGAATTTTCGAAAGATTATGCTTCATTCTGGTGAAGCTTTGCAGAAATGCCAAGCACGAATCCTAAGTGGTTATTCATAAGATACACCTCGCTAACATGCGGGTGTGCGTCCTGAGCAATGTCTTCGCAGAATTAGACCTGACAGGGTTATTTCATTTGGGTTCTGTGGGTGGACCAATAAAGAGGGTAGCAGGATGAAATTAATAGAGGAGATTCTTTCTCCCAGATATGTCCAGCAGAATTTTCATTAGCAAAAGAGGAGATGAGAAAAACTGAGAGGTATTTCACAGTAATGGGGCTGTCTTTTCCTCCAGTTCACAATTTATTCTTTTTATGAAAGTTCTTTAAAGTCCTACCTGATTCTCACTGTTGAATTAAATTAACATGATTAGGTAATTGGTGTCGCATTAGAAACTGAATTCCAGAGGACTGAGGAGGATCCACTGGCAATAAAAGCTTGTTTAGCTTGTATGTAGTGATTGTGCATCAGTGACATTGTTAAACCATGTTGCTTCTTATGCTAGGAAATGAATTAGCAGCATGAAGTTGGGTCTTGGGTGTGGAGGTCGGGGTTGATGGCTGGATCAACAAGATGTTAGGGCGTGATTCATCTCTCATGAATTCTTGTATCAACAGGATGCAGTGGAACAAGTTTGATTGACAGAGGCCCCACTGCACAAGCCAGAGTACCCAAAGGATCCAGTGCCAACGTCCTGGTTCCAGACCACGTAGGACACCCTGAGAGGTCCTTTTGTCCATGCCCAATGGTTTTTGACCACATAAGGGGGACAAGCACAATATTAGTCAGGTAGTCATAATGTTATGCCTGATCGTTGTATGTATCCTGCCTTTTACACTGACTACTACCTACCTCTGTTTGGATTCCGGTTCATGTAGCCACTCTCTGTGCACGCTGTCTCCCTGAAAACACCAACACCTGGATTCCGGCAAAGCCACACCACGCTGCACTCTGTCTCCATTCCCCTGACCTCTTCCCCTAAACTGCTGTCAGCTAAGTTGCTAGTTTTGCTTTTCGGGTTCTTGATAATTAGTTTTGCTCCAGTCGAATTCTTTGGCTATTTAAGTGCTAACCTCGCGTTGCTATTTTGGTCTGAATTGTTGTATAGTTGCTGTATCATTTTGTGTATGAAGTTGACATAAGTATAGTTACCTCTGGTGGCGGCCTCTCTTGTTAACTCCCCTAGCCTTGTATTACTCAGTTCTGGTAAGCCCTTTTGCTCCATGATAATTCTGCAGAATGGTGATCTGAGCCCAGCATTATAGCAGGAGATGATTGTGTGCAGGTGAGCCACTCCCCTGCCACGGTGTGTTCATTCAGGTGATTATCCAATGGGCTGTAACGCCCACATGCAGGTACAGGGAAAAGGAGGGAAAAGGAAGGAGAAGGAGAGGGAGAGGCTACCACTAAGCAGAGGAGGAGGTAGAGGGCGTGACGATATATTGTGCAGAAAATGAGAAACTATTATTAATGTATCTGCCAAGTTGTGAAACACTGGTTTCATTTGTTTTTATTAGGTATCAGCTCTTGCATTACAATATCTGTTTGTAGCAGCTAAAGCATGAATAAAGTCTTGTGGCTAAATTAAGGGACTTACAGGGTTTTTTTCCACTGCGGAGGAGTTGGTCACGCCGAGCCGCATTGTGAACAATCAATGTTTTTTCCACTGTACCGCGCAGAAAGGTGAAATAGTTTACCCCGATTACTGATAAAGCTCTAGTAACTCCGTAATAAACAAAAAAAAAACTTTTGAAAAACTTTTAGCTTGAATCAGCAACAATGGTATGAGTTCAGTTTACATCAGCAGTAATTTACCACGACTCTTGATACAACTGAAAATGATCAGTAAACAGTAAAATAAACGTGAACTTGCAAACAGGGACAAAGGAGTGAAGTCAACCTGCAAATCGCGGACATTCGGGTAAAAGATTGTAGTTTTGGTTGATTTGGTGGCACCAGTGGTCACCGGTTGTAGGACTAGATTAGAGCCACCAGCACTCCTCGAGCAGATTCTCTGAGAAGAGAAAACAGTGTTTTACTTTCCAGCCAAACAATGTTGTTTTCATAAAGAAGCCAGTCAATAATAATTGCAACCGCAGTCAGATTTAATGCCGAGCACGGCGCGGTAACATTGTTTACCTTGCCGAGGAGCTGGATGTGTGCAGCTTCTCATCTTACAGCTAGCTGAGGCTTACTCCAATGTGAAGATTAAAAAATAATCTGCTAACGAAAAAAAAAACCCTGACAGTTATCTTCTTTTGTAGATGCTTTTTTGACGATTGATCTCTCCCAGCTGTATTCTCTTTGATAAACATTTGAGGGTTTTTTTGTTGCATTTGCAGTAGCTTAATAAAGCAGTGATGCTGGATGACATGCATGGATAGTCTTTCTGTGAATCCTTTGTGTGCGTCGAGGGGATTTGAAACCAGTGGAGGAAGGACATTACTAGTAATGACAACTATCATAAATGGTGAAGACGGTCACAATCAGGGTTGATTTTAATGGCAGGAAATGGTGAGTGCAAATCTGACTTCTTGGAGTCCTGCAGAGTGTATAGGCCACCATCCAACCCAACATCCAATCTACAACTAATGTACAGAAATGTAAGGTTCCTACACTGAAAAGACATTTATTATTTTCCTCACGTTGGCGAATTGTATATCTCGATAGGAAGGAAATAGCCACACTACTGGCACATAACCATACTGAGGAATCTCAGTATCCAAGCTCTGTACTGTAATTATCATGACCTTTAGTCAATTGTAGTGCTTGCTCAATCTTTCCAGTTTGACCCATTGCTTACAGTGTGTACCTCCTGAGTTATACAGCTACTGCTTCAATGTAACTGCATTTACCAGCTCTAATGTGGGTCCAAGTGCTTGATATTCTGAGGGCATCTTGACGTAACTGGTGCTCATGAAGTGAAAATGCAATTTAACTGCTGTCTACAGTTGTATATATGGAGGTGGGTAGGGTTGTTTGGAATACAGCTATGGAGAAAATCCAGACTGGTGAAGAAAAGTAAGGAGCTAAATGACTTGCAGGGTTTGATGTGAAATGACTGTGAGTTAATGAGTTACTTTTTAAATGGAGATAAAATCTTTAGCTGAGGTTCAGGAGCAGGATCATGCCTCAATCACTCCCCATCTTGTTGTACGTCTATACATACCACTCTCCCCTTCCCACTTGTTCGTTCTCGCTTCTTGTGCCCCACCTTCCTTCCCTTTACTTCTGCCTCCTCTTCCTGTCTTCTCCTTGTCCGAGGGTGTCCGCCAGCTCAACTCAGGCTTCACCAGACATAACACTCAATTGCATCAATAAAAAAAAATCAAGCTTCAAATTAAAGACATGGTCCTAGCTGGAGAATTAGAATTGGGAAGCATGCTTGTGCTGTTGTTAGTCTCACAGCAAAATGGTTCTGGGTTAGAATCTGCTGGGTAGAGTTCTTCTGTGTTGTGTTTGAATGGTTTCCTTTGGCCTGTGATAGCACTTGAAGAAGGCCCAGACACCTTGAAACTATGATTCTAAATTGATTGTGAGTGTGCAGGGTTGTTTGTCTCTTTGTGTTAGCATTGTGATGGACTGGCAACCTGTACAGGGCATGTGCAGTGGAATAGGATCCAACCCCTCATGACCCTCAGGTAGATTAAGCAGGTATAGCGATGGATATAGGGAAACAGTAGTGACAAACCACCTTTTTGTTGAATCTCCTACTGTCTTTCATCCAAATTACACAATATGCTGTACTTAATTTTGTTTCGGGAAGTGCAAATAGCCCAATAACTTAAACAAAAAGAAGAATTTTAAAGAGCCTTCTATTAGCTAGCTATATCTAGCAGCCCGAGAGTGATGCAGTGTGCGTGATATTTTGAGAAAAGTTCAATGCAAGATTTAAGAGGTTTTATTTGTAACATGCTCATACAGTGCATGCAGTGAAATGCAAAGTGACTGTTCCTTAAGGCTGTGCAACAACAACAAGGCATTAGAAAAAGGAACAATTCTTTAAAAACAATAGAAAATCAGGAAAAAAATGACACAATTTCATAAATGATAAGAACATTTTGCGTGTGCATCTTTGGTTAACTTTTAAGTTGGGTCTAACATTTAGTAGTTCTTTCCTCTTTGTCAACACAAATTGAATTACCAACACAGCAAGTTTGAGCTATAGCAACCCAAGCTAAAGACCGTCCTCTGATCAGACCTCTGACCTGAAATTAAAAATTATGTTTCCGTGCGACAGTGTTGGTATCAAAAGTGTCTTAACGAGTAAGTCCTAGAGAATTTCCCCATGTGTAAATACTCCAACCCACAGAGGAACTGCTTCCACTGTCAATAACATTTGGCTGCAAATGAAAAGGGACAGTATTGACCAGGACATTCTCTTTCCACAACGCGTGCAGCCCGGAGTCAGCTGCTGTACACATTTTCCATTTCATCTCCTCTCCGAGAGCAGACCATTTCATCACTTATTTAGGCCGTTTCTGGTTCAGCATCTGTCCATCTCCCCCTGTCTCCTTAACTCTCCCCGGGTGTGCCTGCAAGTTTGAGTGTGTGCATCGGAGCGACTGTTATCCACTAAAAGTTGTCTTTCATTTGGTGTTCTTTTTATTTATTTTATGGCTGTCTTGTTCGGGGAAACTCATTGTTGTTCAGACGCTTGTCTCCCCCCCCCCCCGGTGAGATGTCTCCTTTTTGACTGCAAAGTTAAAGCGAGACTTCACATCCGAACTTGGGAAGAGGATTGAACTTCTGTCACAAAAAATCCTCCTTCGATCTTTCACCCCGATCAAGTCTGGTTCCAACACCTCGGTAGCTTTTAACCCAGCAACAGAGACGACATTAAGCAAACAAAGAACTGAATTCCACACTTAAAATCAACACAAGAAAAGCTGTGGTTGTATTAGATCATTCACCAGACAAACGTTTAGTACATGCAAGAGCAAATAGCTGAGAATCTGGGGCAGTAACTGGGCCTTATATACCAGAGACGACAGACAAAAGATGTGAGTAATGTTTCTTACGAGGTGCAGGTCAAGCATTCCCCTGCTGCCTTAAAATGTGAGCTAATTGAACTTGAATAATTAGTTGCAATAACAATAATTATGTTCATCAAGCTGAGTTGGGCCAAATACGCCTTAAGAATTTTGAAAATGTAAAATCCAACTGAGTTAATGGAACCAGAGAAAATAAGGTCATTACTTCAGATATTAAGCTGAATGAGAAACTGTGCAGTCGAAACGCTTTTCAACATTATATTATTTCAAGTCATGACTTAAAGTCAAAATATCCAAACAGGTTTAATTTGTGTTTATAAAAATGGCTGAATGAGCTTTGCACTAATAAAATCAGTGGTTACTCCATGCCAAGATGAAGACAAAAGATGAGTTGATTCTACAAAGTTTCCCGTGTGTCCATTCAAGGTTCCTCAGTCACTTCTGATTTCTGTGGTCCTTGGATTGGAGGACTGGAACATCTTTTGAGTACATTCTGTATGTGGAACTCATACATCCCCCAGATAAGAGATGAAGGTCTCACAGACTGGAATGTTGTGAATTATTCATTATTACAGTCATAAACAAGACACCATTGTACAGTATCCACTGAACTCGGGACTCTGCTGTGATTTCTGTGCTTAAGCTGTGTGTTTTTCAACAGATTTGATCAAATTCCTCGCATATTCTTTAACATCCCTAATAAGACAGGCACGCTAATTATGTTTTCAATATGTTTAGCAGATTTTTTACCATGCCAAGAGCACATTTCTCACTATGTCCAGATTGTCGGCACACTCCAAGTCGCCTCCATTATTCATGAGTGCACATGGAAGTGTGCTAAGCAGGCTATACTTAGATTAGGTGCAATTTAGCACATTTGAGGGCCCTAAAATGCTAAATTAATAACGACAAACAATTCACTTCATGTCAGTGATGTTTAAAGTGAAGGGAATCCTTCAGGATCGCGCCCTACTTGTCTCTGATGGGAAGCTAAGTGTTGGATAAGTTTCACTGACACTCAAAATCAGCGCAGAAGGAAAACTAAGCTGCAAGTAACCTCAGTGTAGGAGCAGAAAATGATCGGCTGCACTGAAAGGCAACATTACACTCTGAGACGTCTTGATTCATGAGAATAAACTTTCATTTTCATGCATCAGAGCAACTACCCTGCTTATAGATTCATCCATGTGTTCAGAGGTTAAAATGCTAATGTGTTTGCTGTTTGCATTTTCTTATCATGTAAAGGTCACAACAGCAAGCATGGTCTTTTCCGTCCATTCCATTATTCTTAAGTGATTATTTCCATGAAATTACGACCCTGTGCTCTGCGAAAAACAACTGGCGAGGCACACACATCAGTATACACACCCACAACAGTCAGACACAGGGAAATAAGCCCCGGGACACCGCTGCAGGAGGAATTCCAAGGTGCTTCTCTCCCCTCTTGTCGGACTCGAGCGCTTCCTCAACCTGTCTCCTGTCACAACACTTATTTACCAGGGGAGAAATTGCAGCTGAACGATCTTCCAAAAGGAAGCCGCAGAACAGCTTGTGGGTGGCCAGGGACAATAAAAAAGAGGAGGGAAAAAATGAAATAGATACAGACAGGGGAGGGAGTGGGTAGTCGCGAGGAGAGAGCAGGAGCTGAAATGGCACAGTGAGGCACAAAAACAGCTTGGAAGGCAGCGCGGCAGAGATGCTCCAAGACCCCCGGGGATGGGCAAACTCAGCACTATCCTAATTTTCATTTCTCGGTGTGCAACCCCAGATGATTAGGGCGTAATGATGGTTATTCTAATTGGCCCTTTGTTTCTCCAATTTTGTATGATCACATGAGCTCCCAGGAACATTAACACACAGGCGTAAAAAGCTCGCTTTGCACGGATAATCCTCATGCAAACATTGCTCTGGGCTCTCACACCCTTCGGGTCAAGATGTGGACGGATAGTGTGCAGCTAGGAAAACATTTCTCTAGAGGAGGAATTCAGCCAAACTCAATGGCAATCTCTGATTTTATCTCATGGGATCTTTTTTTCACAATTTCCAAAATAGCTGCAGCCTTTGGGATTCACTGTAAAAGCCACTCAGATGAAGCCGGGGCCATGGAACAGTTTTGAAAAACTTTTTCGAAAGCGACAAATGGCTTCAATGGGGCTCTGTAAAAGTAAAGTATTCTAGTTATTTTTTTCCACATGAACACTTTCACCAGGTCGGGGCAATCACACCGGTGATTTTTATTCACCTAGCAGGATGAAAAACCAAAGAAATCAGCACAAAAGCAATTTTGTTGATGATTTAGATCTAATTTTAGTGAATCGTGGCAGTTTAACAAGTGATTGGCCTTTGGAAAGATCCAATTAAGTTCTTTTTTAAAGCTTTTTAACATCTTCATATAGTGTATTGTTATATTTTGAGTCATTCCATGCCAACTCACATAGGGCCTCCCAGTTGAGGCCATGAATGTAATTAGCAAAACAATTAAGCAAGTCTGGGCTTATCAACCTGACACACATTCAGCCGGGTTATTGCAGAATGGATTGTGACATACTATTAGGTATATAAGAGAGTGCCATATTGCAGTCTCTTATATACTTCATAGTATGTGTTGTTTTGCCAATTACATTAATGCTACAAGTTGACGAACTTACGAAATGTTATCTCGTCTGGACACACTGAGCTATTACACAATGACCAAACCACTACAAGCTGGAACTTGAGTTGTAATGACAAAATAGCTCAACAAGTACCATGCAGACATATAAAACCTTGAAATCAACATCCATCCATCCATTATCTATGCAATGCTTAATCCTCAGTAGGGTTGCAGGGTGGGGGGGTGGGGGGGCTGGAGACTATCCCAGCTGACTCGGACGAAGGCAGGGGACACCTTGGACAGATCACCAGCCTGTCGCGGGGCTACACATATAGACAGACAATCAAGCACACGCTCATTCACACTGACGGACAATTTAGAATAATCAATTAACCTCAGCATGTTTTTGGACTGTTAGAGGAAGCTGGAGAACCCGGTGAAAAGAACATGCAAACTCCTCACAGAAAGATCCCAGGCGTCCTAACCGGGACGCGAACTGGGGATCTTTTAGCTGTGAGGTGACAGTGCTTTCCACCGAGCCATCGTGCAGCCATGAAACCAATATAATACAAATATTTACCTGACAGTTAAAGCCACCAAGTCTGACATTAAAGCTACTGAAAAATGTTAAAATAATGAAGGAGTAATATAACATCTTTATTTTTTAAATATGTTTTCAATGGATATGAAGACATTCAACCCAAAAAGTATCAAAGAAATCAAATCAATCCTTCCTGGGGAAAAAAAAATACTGTTAAAATGTCCTAAAAATGGATTTTTCTAGCTCTGAAGCTAATTTTAAGAAGACCTGTGGCAGTCATTTTTGACGCCGCACCAAATGACATTTAGATCTGACAGAGCTAAGTTGTTTCTAACCACAACAAGAATTTGGTTGGAATTGAGTGAATATTAGTGGAGATATGAATTTTTGAAAATGGAAGATTTTTTTTTCATTTAGATGATAAATAATAGATTTTTAAGCTACTGACATGATCACAAGTTCCATCTTTTTCTTGAGGTTTCTGGGATATTCAGTAAAAAAAAAAAAAAATCAGTCAAATCCTGTGAATAACAAGCAACTGGTGCGGCTTTAAAGATGCTTTGAAAGAATCGCTGAAGTGATGAAATTTAACACAGAGGGCTGATTTTCAAAAATTCATAACTCAAACAGCATTTGTAGTAGAGCTGGGGGATTTTTTTTAAGATTGCATGGTTTAAGTAGAGGTTTGTGCATGTTTTTTTTTTTTTTTCAAGAAAATCCATGGCCTCAACTGGGAGGCCCTAGGTGAATTGGCATGGAAAGACTCGTTTGGAAGATTTATCACCATCAGCACAATAAACAACGCAGTCAGTCTCAAAAATTACTTGTTCAAACATGTGTGGCTGAATTAGTCCAATATTACAAAACCTGTTGCATGTAGTGTAGCTTTAAAGGGTTTAAGCAAGGTGAGCTGGTGTGCTCGTGTTGCAGCAACTGGTTGGGTTGAGGATGTAAAACGGGTGGGGACTTCATAATGAGTTACATCTCAGACGTCTCAAGGCTGGATGGGTTTAATCAACAACCAGAGAGGAACCTGCAGCAAACTTATATTTATTCAAAGGATATTTAATTTATTTAGAAAATTTTTGCAAGGAGGCAACATGCTGTTGTTGAATGTTTACTAGATGCAGATCAGGATGAGGTGTCAGTGCATCTGTAATCTCCCGCTGAATATATTGTTTACGATGTTGCGAGTGTTTGTGCGTCGCACTCCAATGAGCCTCCCTATCAAATATAGCTTGATGACACACTTGCGAGCGAGCCCTGAATCTACCCTATTGTCTATTGATTTTGTCTCTGGTAATGGCCTACCCAGAGCCATCTATTTTGAAATCGGAGCGGAGTTGGATGACTGCTTTTATCAAACCGTGTCGTGAAAACAGAGCGAAAAGGAAAAAAGCAGAGATGCCGCCGATCAATTCAGACAGACAGATGCACATTGATCCGCCGGCTTTCGTTTGGTGATGTCGTCGTTGCGAGTCTCCGTTTTCTGACTAATTAAATTCCGTCTGTGCTCAGACTTGACGTTGCGGTCAGTGAGTGCAGTCAGGTATGTTGTGCATATTCAGAATTCTTTCAATCAGGCACTGAAAGGCGGCACAGCTGTAAGCCAGCAGGAGGGCTGGTTGTTGGAGAGCTACTTGCAAAGCTGAGTCAATACGACACCTACAATCATAAGGGCACAGTGTCATATGAAAGTGTGCACTAAACTTAATGGATACTAGTTTTACCATGTGCCCTCATGCAGTTGATGCAATGTCTCCTGGGAGGTTGTTATACCAAATGGTCTAAAGAGAGCCATGCATATATGCAAGAACTGGCTGTGTGAGATATGAGGTTGATTTTTATGCAGGCAGGCCTGTGTTTTCCTGCGTTTTTTTTGCCATCTTCCCCGGAAGAAGAGGATACTGCATTGTTTTCAGGAGCAGCTGTTTTTTCTGGGTTCAGTGGTTTTCAATGATGTAGCCCAAAACACATCACCCATGAAAGTGGGAGCCGGGGCTGGCGTTGCTGAAGGGGTGCTGTGTAGGCGCCGGGCTCTGGCGCCGGCAGTCATCTCTGTGATGTTTTGGAGGCCTCCCAGTACTTTATCATGCACAAGGGACGAACCCCGGCAGACTGATGGGAAAGGAAGGCTATCATCAGAGGATGCATTTAATTTCCATAAAGATGACTTTGTTTCCTAATTAATCTCCTGGCTCCGTCTCCCCGCTTTGCTCCTGTCACTTCCTCAGAATGAAACATGGTCGGCAATTTGTTAAATCAATTATTCCGGGGAGGAAGCAGGGCTTTCGGCGAGCCCCTCCACACAGGCGCACATATCACACACACAGATGAGGCGGGCGAAGGACACTGATTGTCGAGATTGTAGAGTGGCCTTCAAGTTAAAAAAAAAAAAAAAAGGTGGACAGCGACGTCGGAAATTTGGGATCTGGGAAGTAAGAGGGAGAGAAACTGTTTGTCCTTGTTGACATGGCAGAAAGCTTTGTAAACACTTGGCTGACGAGGACTCTCCTTGGCCTTATGCCCTGAACTCCTGCAGAAAAACAGGCCTACTGAGCCCCGAGGGACAAGATACACAGAGCAAAAGAGAGGCAGGAGGAGTGAGGGCGAAGTGACAGAGAGGGACATGAGCAGGGAAAGGGAGGAGGCAACAGGGGAAAGATGGATGCCACAGGGGAGACGGAATGAGAGCCAATGAAAAACCAGAGGAAAACCCTCTCCTGTTACATTTACATTAAAATAAAGCAAAAAAAAAAAGAGCCACGCTTCATTGAAATATTGATTTAGAATAAACAGAGGTAGACCTGACACATGCAGAAGGTGCACCAGGGCAGAAGATGAGGCCGGGGGGCTTGAAACAAAAAAACAACAAAGCACATATTAGATCAAGTTTGACTTGTCAATGATCTACAGGTGCACAGAATAGGAGCATGATTCATTTCGGGGGGGGGAGATGAGAGATAGCGGATTGGCTCCAAATGAAAAAGCCGACTCTCAAATAGGAAGACAAACAGACAGAGGGGCCTGATGGTGGCGTCGGCTCTTTCTGGCTGCATTAGGGAGAAGAGGAATAGCGTGGCAGGATGTGTTTAAATCAGAGCGCTCTATCTTGTAGTGGGACACATTTCATTAAGCCCAGCAGCTGGGGCCGCGGCTCCATGCGTCCACACATCTATCATACAAATCCATCAGGCCTGTCTCCTTCCTTCACTGACAGCATGTGTGTGATAGGAGCCCGACCTCCTGATCAGACGACTCACTGACTGCCCGCACTTATTCATTTCGACTTCCATCTTCCCCTTTCTGTGTTAAGATTTCTTATTTGCGCCCCCCCTCCACTCGCTCTCTCTCCGTCTTTCTCTCCATTTCCTCTCCCATCCACCTATGTCCTTCATTTCTCTCTTATCCCATGTTTTCTTCTTCTTCTTCTTCTTCTTTTTTTTTTTGGTTAAGGGGGACAGATGTTACCCGGCCCTGAATGGATTCGGCGCCCTGCTGTTTCTCTTCTGTTTCATTTCATTCCCTCACGGGTCACCTAGCTGTTTCACGGTGGTGTGAGAGGCATGCCATCTTTTACCGGACTAAAAATAACTCCATTCACCGCATTGCAATTATGCATTTATTTATTTATTTATCACACCGCACTAGTACAATACATTGGCAAATTATACGTCCGTATCAGAAGTTACAGATATTGAAATAAGGTTGCATCATCCACATAAGCAGAAACTTCACAGATCTTCTTTCTAATCTCAGACATGCACGTACTGAAAGGTTTGAAGATGCACACGGCAGGACGTCTTCAGTGCCAGAGGAAGCAGCCAGGGAGCAGTGCAACACCTTATCTCATGGGGAAACAGATGCAAACAAAATGGAGACTAGTGCAACAACTTGCTGCAATGCTATTAATACTTTCTAGAAAGAAGAAGACACAAAAGCAGAGGGCTGGATGAGAAAATTGTTGGGAAGATGCAGTCAGCATGGGTTGTTTGTTCCTTAGCGACAACTAGAGGTGAGTTTTTGATATCTGTAGCTAACGTTAGCCTCGAATGCTAGAATGCGTATCATTTCTTGGCAACAGCATCCGTGCTCCGGCTGCAAGGATGATAATCATAACCATACAGAGCCGAAGTTCTGAACTCCAGACATGTTTGGTATTCTGGTGGAGGCTCCATTTAGTTTGCAAGCAGGATTTCGATCTGTAAATCTGCCACATTACCAAATATTCTGCACCAAATATTAGTTCAGATCACGTCTCTCAAGGGTAAGTTGACTTGTATCAAAAGCATTGAATATTCATCAGAGTTACATACTCATAACTTTTTTTTCCATGACAATGTCCCCATCCTACCTTAAAATGGCCTAGATGTCACACTACACCATTGCATCCTCTGGAATACATGGATCTACATAATCCCTGCAATTCTCTCACTCACAGCAGCTGAAGTTCATCAGCTCACCTATTACTCTGCGCTCAACAAAGGAAATGCTGCATCCAGCTCCTTGTACTCTGTGACGGCCAAAGTCATGGATTCAGACAAAAGAAGGGCATCCAGCTCCCGCTCATAGGTCATGTTGCATTTACTTCCTGTTTTATTTTGATACTTCCTGTTGTGTGCTGTACTCACATTCACTGCGGGCGTCTTTACACTACCTGGTCTTTGTCTGCTTTCCCGCCTGTGTGATCACCTGCCACGCCCGAATGCGCTCCACCTGTGTGGGATTGTCTCCCCTCATGTTCCTCTCCGGTTCACCTTGTGCCGTCCTGCCAGCGCCTCAGCCTTTTCCTTGTGAGTTTCCCAGGGTTACCTGCGTGTTTTGCTTCCCAGCCCGTTTTTCTTGCATTTGTGATTTGGATACTTCTACCGGATTATTGTGCCACTGTACAACAGACTCGTTTTCTAAGTCTCCGGAGTTGTGCATGGTTGTGATAAGAAAGTTGATTGGCTGCTCAGGTTTGTCCTGGACGTCTGAATCTGTTTGTTTTTTTGAGACTCTCACCAGTACGCTGCAGTTTGAAGGTGGAAATGCTCAGCCATGGCGTTGACTGCTTATTCCTCTTGTGTCTTTTAGCATTAAACAAACACCATATGGACATTTTACCAAGGTAAAAATGAGGGCATCTTTAATACAAACATGAGCATTTGATCTTAAAACTCATGCTTGGTAAGTACAGAGCACGTTAGAGTGTAGGAAGACATTAGCATGTCAGTAGAATAACAGTGAGAAGTTTTAATGGTTTTGCTGTGCACGATTGGACATTGCCAGTCAGCTAAACCACTGAAGATTCAAGATAGAACTATGTGCTTTGCTTAATTTAATATCCACCAAAACAAGGTTTTGTAGATAAAATATAATTTTGGAAAGTCAGCATAGCCATCAGAAATCTGTGGTGGAGTCAATCCTGCAATATATTTTTTTAAGACAGCATAGATGTAAGATAGGGTAACAACTTCATGCCGCTTTAGGCACAAATGAACAAACTACCAATGCCTCCAGACGACATTTATGCATGTTGTCCTTCATCCTGTGCTTTCTCGATCTGTGTCTTTGCCCTGGTGTCGGATTTCTTTCCTTTTTGCCTGGTCTGTCTGCAGCACGCTCGGCAGCATGCAAACACCGGGCGTAATTGGAATGGGCGAAGCAGTCTGAGGGAGAAAACCAGCCAATTAGGGGACTCTGGTCGGGAAGCTGAGGGGTTAGGGGTCACAGCGTAGCTCGTTGTCCTGAGCTTGCTCTTCTGGCAGCGTTCCAATCCACACCAAGCGCAGAAAAAGCCTGGGACTTTGTGTCTCAGTAAATCAAAGGTCCATTCTTACATAAAGTGCATCAAACGCTTGACCTTCCAAACTACTTATTAATGCAGCTGTTAATGAACCAGTAGGATCTTTTAAATCCAGTAATGAGGGCGTTTGTCTAAGGGTTAAGTTGCATGGATGGGGATCTCCGAGGTGTCTGTGGCTGCGAGCTTCCTATCTGACAGCCCCGGCTGCCAATTCTGCTTATTTGTTGTTATTCTCATTTCTGCCACTGGTGTGATACACAGAGGTGACCTTCACTCTGCTTGCTATGTATTAGTCCAGAGAGAGAACTCCCTTGAGACCAAGATCTGTTTAAAAGCTTAATGGAGCCGAGTCTTAAAAACACACACAGGCTGGATCATCTTTTTTTTAACTTCACACATGCAGACGGAGGAAAAATATCAAGAGGAGGTTTAGCTGCTGGGGGGAAAGCTTCAGTAAAGCAAATCCAATGGTTTTGACTTCATTTGAGTGTTTAACAAGAAGATTTGCACATGAAATATACACCAATCAGCCGCAGCATGCTGACCACTGACTGGTGAAGTGAATAACATTGATCATATTGGTACTATGTGGTGTTCTGATGGAAAACCTTGGATTTTGGCATCCGTGTTGATGAGACTTAGACCCCATCCACACGAAGCCAAAACGCTTACAGCTTCAAAAGCATTCTTCATAAAGACGGAGCTGTTTCAGGAAATGTGTCCGTCCACATTAATTCACTTGATATGCCTGAAAATGATGTAAAACACATGCCAGGCCTGTTGGTGGCGCTATGATGCGTAGCAATAACAAGTGGAAACTGGCGGCGTGGCGTTGGGCATGTGCAGAAATCTGTGTACGATGTAAACATAGAACTGTACAGCATCATTTGTTGTTGACACCCTCTACGTTTGGCACATGCACATTTATCAAGAGGTGAAAAAGAAGCAGACAGGGCATAATAACGGCGCCACGCAGTTGTCAGATCTTTGCACTCCTGGATCTAGGTTTAGAAATGATCGTTTTCAGACCCCCAAAACACCGGCTTCATGTGGACGATACATGGGTTTGATGAACTATTTGTGCGTTTGGGCCTGGGCTTGTATTCATGTGGATGGGGCCATAGACACCCAAATAAACATTGTCTTTGCACAAGCTGCAAATGGAAATCCCGAATGTCACTGGCCTACCCCCGCAGAAAAATGCACCCCACCACATGGCAACAACATCCAACAATCAGGAACATGTTGAGGAACATGACAATGGCCCAACATGTTGATGTGACCTCCAAACTTCCTACACCCCATTGTGATCAAGCATCAACAGGATGCAGTGGAACAAGTTTGATTGACAGAGGCCCCACTGCACAAGCCAGAGTACCCAAAGAATCCACTGCCAACGTCCTGGTTCCAGACCCCATAGGACACCCTGAGAGGTCCTCTTGTCCATGCCCAATGGTTCAGAGCATTTTTGAGCACCTAAGGGGGACCAGCACAATATCAAGCAGGTGGTCATAATGTTATGTCTGATCTTTGTATGATGAATTCTAATTTGTTGATCCGATTTTTCTGAAATTATTTAGGCAGTCAAGTGTGCTACTTGACATGGTTAAGTGTATGCATCTAATTAAGACGACTGTGATTACATGGAAAATAAATCCACGTTTAAAAGGTCAAGAGCAGATCTTCTTGCCCAACAACAGGTGTGAAAATGAAAACGACTGAATTAAACAGAAAGGGGAGGAAAAAACAAACATGTTATGCTTCAAACTGCAGCAAGGAGAATGGGAAATGCAAAAGTGAGAGAAGAGTGTGTTAAAATCGGGAGTAATTTCGATTAATAGCCAAAATGCTGTGCTTCAGTCATACAAAACAGTAACTCTTCATTTTGATTGGATTTTTCATATCTGACTGTGCAAACCTGGTGTCATGATCCCTCTTTTCTGCTTGTCCACACTTGGCCTGAAACTGCTCCGTCTCATCTCATGCCAGTGTGTGTTTTTGTGTCGTCATGACTTCTTCTCCTGCTGCTTGCGACACTGTCACCACCCATCCGTCAAACGCACGGTGTGAACAGCTCACACGACAGGCATGACCACTCCTGCTCCAGCTCATCGTATTACAGCGGTGTCCAACTTTGAAGACACCTTCATCTTGTGTAATCTTGCCTTGGCCTTCACCTGCATTCACTAGCGATTGGTCAGATGTGTTTAAAGGTCATCCTAAGAAGAAGAAAGCTTTATTGTTACAAATACGTTTTGAAAGCTTTGTGAAATGTTGTTCTTTGCATATCCCAGTTGGGGTCAGCCATGGTACGGCGCCCCTGGAGCAGGAAGGGTTAAGGGCCTTGCTCAAGGGCCCAACAATGGCCACATTGGGGTTTGATCCTCTGACTTTCTAATCAGTAGCTCAGGGACTTAACCGTTGCCCCACCACTGTTTGCTCTCCAAATAGAATCAGCACTTCTGTCGCTGAGCTTAAATGGCTTTGAGGAAACAACTCTGCATGCGGGGCAATTTCAAATTCAAAGTGAACTGAGTTGCATTCTAAAGAAAACATTCTTTTTTTATGCAAGGAAATGATTCATTCTGTTTCACTTTTGATCACAGGTGCCCCAAATTTAAACCCCCTGTAGCTCAGTCAGGCTTTATATGCATGTGTCAAATGTTCCTTTGTTGCAGAGTGAATCGCTGGTTTGTGTCCTTTTATTCCGTAACAGATTTAACGTGCTTTAATGGTATGTTTTTTTGTTGTTTTACGTGTTATTTTGGAATCAGGTTGTCTTCATTTATTTTAGCTCTTATCTTGTTTGAGGGGAAAAATCTATGGGTTTAAGTGAACATCACTTTGTCTATGATATGAGACAAGAATCCCTTAAAACCTGATTCTTTTCGAGTCTTTATTGAAATAAGAGACCTTACACAACAAGGAGAAGCTACAGTTTGAAGCATTTTTAAAAAAAAAATTCCCCCCCAAGGCTGAGAAAAACAATCCAGTATCATGATGAAAATAGAATTTAAAAGATGTATGACACTTTTCTCCTGTCTAGACTTCCAAAAGCATTCAAGTTTTCCTGTTTAATCAGAGTTTAGTTCCTGAGAAACTTCAATAATCCTGCCGATGCATTTTTACATTCACATTCATGTCATGCAGGTGCTTTATTTATGGTGATCACAGACTTACTGACTCGTTTATTCACCAGTATCCCAATATTTTTGCCTTTAAAACAGTCGCTATTTACCTAACATGATATTTCCCCACTACATGAATGTGCAAGATCTCAGTGTCCTCAGATTCCCTTGTGAATGCACAATATGCACGACCGTGTTCGCTGGCCCGCTTTGCAAAACGCTGCACTTTCCAACTAATCAAATGCAGCGTCTTATTTAAATTTAATTATGGCAGATGTGGAAAATGTGTCATTTACAGTGGTTGAGTGTGTGTTTTTATTAATTTGATTAACTCAGTCTTGGCGAGGAATAACTCGAGCCTCCATCCGCATCCAGGTCAACCTGCACAAATGTTCGTCTCACCTTTCTTGCATGGTTGCATTGATTTATTTCACAACCCGACCTGTCTCCCTGGCTTTTCTGCCCTGCCGCTCGACTCTCTCCCACCCTTGGGTCAGGGAGGTGAAAGTTGAACTCGGATTCGTAGCGGCTCCCTCTTTCCCACCGCGTAATCCCCCCCCCCCTCCCCTGACCGTCTGTGGCCCGATTCCTTGCGAGCAGCAGATGTGGAGCTCATCTCAAAGAGTCCCGACACGCTCTCTGACTCCATCTGTCTCCAAACATGTCTGCTTGGCGAGCCGCTGTATTGCTTTGGTGCTGTAAGAGGGAGCCGCGGATTTTTTTATTTTTTTTCTGTAGCGATCTTGAGCCAATCACAGGATGAAACACAGCAACAGCACCTCGAAGTCGAAGGGTAGGAGTGTGGCCCCCCGCTGAGGGAACAAAAGTGATCGCTGTTGTAAGATTTGAACTGTGCAGTTTTTCGAAGGCGGGTCCTTTAAGGGAAAGTAAGCAACGTGAAAAAGGCTGGTGCTCCAGGCTTACAAAGAAGTGGTTGTGTGTAGCCGAGGTGAACAGTCCCGTATAGAAAGAGGCCCGAGCTCAATTTATTCCATGTACAAAAAGTCACACAGTGTGAAAGAAAGGTGAACGCTTTTTATATTACCATTGTCAGTGTAAATTACAGACCATGCAACTGTAAAATTTGTATTTGTAGAATACAAATAGGCCATCAAACAAACCGTTATGGCCAGCCAAGTGAAAGATGAGGCAGGAGGTGTTTTTCATGAGCTGCTAGGCCGGATAAGTGTGGTGGAGAAGTTCAATGAAAGTACTGTAATAAATATATATTTAAATGCATCGCCATGTCTTTATGTACGCACATATTTACACAGAAATAACAAGGTAGGTCACTGGATTACTGCATTCGATCTCGTACGGTTGGAAAAAGCACAAACACATCAGCCACAACATTCTGACCACTGACAGGTGAAGAAATGTACACAATATCATTAAGCCACTGAAGTTCTAGTCAGTATTGATAAGCTTTTTATTAGGCTTCATCCGTGATGTACTGTCCAATCTTGTATGTATAGCAAATATTGTGAGATGTGGTCTGACATTCAGATCAGCACATTGTTTATCTTCAAGATGAGAAACTGCTGCATTCAAGGTACAATTTATTAAAAAACAGTGGTGACAACAGCAAACAAACAGCTTTCTCCCTTGTCAAACTCCAATGTTTTGTTGACCCGTCCATCCACCCCGGCCTCTTTCATGGATTCATTCTGTCACTCAACAGAGTCTCCTGACTTCCTTCTTTGTATACTTACTACAGCATATATAGGACCTTAATGAGAATGCTTGTTTAGGGACACTCACTGAAACAAGAGATACTGTCATTTTTCTAGGGAGGACAGTTTCTAAAAAATACTATGTAATAAAATAGAATTTTTATTTAGTTTTTGCTTGTTTTAAGTAAAGAAATGCAAACATATTATCAAAACACAAGCTTTATCAAAAATAAAAGTACTTTAAATATAAACTTGTCTCTGTCAGAATGCTATATTATGGATTGTAGTAATATTACACAATAAAACAATATACCAGTAAATGTTGTTAATTCATTAATTCATAAGCATTAATTTGGTGTTATAGATGAATGTGGGGAAAAAAGACTTTTGGGTAATTTAAAAAAAGAAAAATTAATGAACATTAGCAGTAACTAGTAACGTTAGCCCTCAAAGAGCCCATAGTATGCTTATATTCATGCTCATAATTTTATTTATTTTGGGTGTATTATGTGTTGACCTACTTTAATGTTCAAAATATAACTGTAATGTTAAATTTTAGCTCCTGTCTTTTTAAAGGCTGCCCTCCCAAAAAGCCCATTTTGCTCTGGTTGGTCAGTTGGCCCGACAAACAAAAAGTTATGTTGGTTACATGCCATAATCCCAAATCTATGGATGTGGGCTAAGAGACGTAGCCCTAGCGGAAGCAGCTCTACTGAGAAAATACTGGCAAAGTGTATGGGCATTATGCAAATATGTTACGCAGTGATGTAAATAAGCAACTGAAGAAAATCCTGGACTTAGGAAACAGTGTTTTCAGACCTTTTATGTACACAAAAAAGCAAAACGTCACAAAAGAAAAGAGAAAAACCCAAAAAGTATGATATGGGTTCTACATAAACGCTGGAGTACAGATTTAAAGTGGCATAAAATTAAAATATCCATGTAAAGTAGAACTCCCTCAAAGCTGTGGGTGGTTTAAACAGTGAATTCAACAAAACTCGCAAGTTCTCAGTCTCTTTCTTCTTCTTTTATTCCTATCTTGCTCTCTTTGTGACTCTCCCTTCATCCCCCCCCATCCCGACGAATCATTATCCATCTCCCCCTTCCCCTCACCCGGGCTCGTGCTGGAGCAGCATTATAAGACTACCGTGCCCTTTCAGAGAGGATAACCAAATCCCCACTGGAGATGCTTGAGTAAATGACCGTGGGAAATGGGTGTACTTTAGAACACAGTGATATTAGGTCCACGTGGAGAGGGAAGCCTTTGCTGCCTAAATCCTCTAGTCTCTTGCCTGGTGTTTACCCCTGGCACCATATCGCTCCAGATCTGAAATCCCGACTATCCTCAAAACCCCATTACAGACGCTAATCCCCAGCAGTGTGCACTCTACACTCCTCGCTCTGGGAGGCATTACGGTTAGACTGAGTAATTTCATTTCTACTGAAGCGACTGCAAATACTCCTTGTGTCAAATATTTCCAAGCGCGGCAGTCTTGATCTCGCGCACGGCCATAAATTGCAAGGTGTCGCCGCAGACGGGTTCACATCGCTTGTTTGCGGGGCTCCATGGAAACGGCGGGGCGCCGCATGTGGCGCCACACGCCAAGAGCGAGCGCGACACGGAAGACGCGACTATTATGAGCGCAAATTATCGTGGAAAACAAGACGCTCTCGAGGTGGTGGAAGTTCAGTAAGAACAGAGAACTAGAGATTGAGAAAAAACAAGGGTGAGTGATGATGATGGAATACACTCCTGGGGTTGGCCCGTCTCATTCCTGCCAGACGTATCTAAAGAGATCTTGCCTTGGTGTAAAAAAAAAAAAAGAAAGAAATCAGTATGCATGACAAGAAAGTGACCGTAAACACAGATTTGTTGAGACTGGAAACAAGTCTGCGGATGAAAGGATACATCTGCAGACAACATCGCCCAAAATGCTACCGTGTTGTCAGAAACGATCCCAAAGCTGGAGAACGAATTATAATTGCAGACGAGACGAGGAGGGGAAAAAAAAAAAACACACCCAGTTTTGGGGCTGTGTACTCTTTTTTTTTTTTTTTGTCCCTCGCACATAAAAACACGGCTTTTGGATTTATTAAAGCGAAATTGAAATAATGAAAGCGAACCAGACGCGGTGCAGACGCGTTTTTATCACTTTCGGATAGAAGCTTAAGGACAAGGAGGGAGTTGAGTTCAGGAAGCGAAGTCAGATATCATTTCCACAATTAGGAGATGCTCTATGCTGGGCTCAGTGTTCCGACATGAGAGGAAATCAAGATAAGTAGCCCACAAAGAAATTACTTATAAGGAGAGATTCCTGTTACATGCCGGAATAGTTTTGTGGTCACTGGGGCTCGAGATATGAGTGTGTGTGTGTGTGTGTGGAGGAATAAATGTGGGTCTGACATAGATATCTTTAGCAGTCTAAGAGCCGAGGCTTTGTCTGTGCATTTTGACCCCTGGGGAGAATTTTGCGCATGAACAGAGAACTAAAGTAGAAGTACGAACTTTTCAAAACAGTCACTTCCCATTTAGCACTGGGGTATTGTAGCAGTTTTCATGAGGCTCTGCGGTGTTGATTTCTATTCATGAAACATCCAAAAAAAAAAATCAATGATTCAATCTGTATCACGAGTTATTTCAATAAATAATCCTTTAAGCTTGCAGGATGTGTTTGTAACACCATGCACAGAGTTGCCTGTTTATACGACTATAACATTCATTTTATCCATTTGATTAATGAAAGTCGCCTCTTTACTTTGCTTTGAGCTTTGTTCTTGGTTTCTGCTAACCCCTAAGAGAAATACGTGACTTCCAGTGCAAACACGGTAAATAGTGAATTGCAACTGCATTCAAAACCAGTGAAAAGACACTGTTACACTGCAAACTAGTTGAATTTCCAGCCTGAGCAAAGAAAATTTGCACAAATCCTTTATTTATCTACCACATAGATAATACTAATGATAACACAGAGACCACAACTGAGTGCAAAAACGTTGCAGTATTGATTTTCATGAAGAAAAAATCAATCTGTATAGCTAATTATTTTTCGATAAATAATCTTAAAACTCACGTGTTTGCAGCATCATGCTAATTTTTGATTTTGTTTGGAGATTTTCTTTGCACAGAGTTGGCTCTTTATACAACTTTAGCATTCATGTTATCCACTTTATTAATGAAAATCTCCTCTTTACTTTGTTTTGAGCTCTGTTTTTTCGTTCCTGCCAACCAAGTGTGACTTCCAGGGCTGAATGATTGGCAACTTTGTCTTCGTGTTGGAGAGGACAGGGAAACGCAATTGCATTCAAAGTCCATGAAAAGACACTGTTGGATTTGAATTTCCTGGGCCTGCAAATGAGTTGAAAATTTTTCAGTTTGAGTAAAAAACTTTGCACAAATCCTTGACTTTTTCAAACTACCTTGTAAATAATATCAACAATAACACAGGGAGCACAACTTTGCAAAACCACACTGCACTACCAACCCATAAAGCAGCACAGAACTGATGAGGAACCGCAAAACTGGATGATGATCACCTGTTTAAAACTATCTGAGTGACCTTAATCACGTTAAATGTAGCTTTTCCATCCAGGGTTATCTGCAGTATTGATTTTTATTAATAAAAAATTCAAAAAAATCAAGAATTTAATCTGTATTACGAACCATTTCAATAAACAATTATTTAAACTTGGAGTATTTTTTAATCATGGGAACGTGTTTGTAACATCACATCATGTGCTAGCTGAGAATTTGTTTGCACAGAGTTGGCTGTTTATACAACTTTAGCATTCATTTTATCCACTTGGCTAATGAAAGTCTCCTCTTTACTTTGTTTTGAGATCTGTATTTGGTTTTCTTCTAACTCCACAGGCAAATATGTAACTTCCAGTGCTAAATGATTGGCAACTTTGTCTTCAGTGAATTGCAACTGCATTCAAAATCAATGAAAAGACACTGTTGGATTTGAGTCCAATTAGCTGAAAAATCCTTGCCTTTTTCAACCTACCTTATAAATAATACTAATGACGCCAGACCACAAGTGTAAGCAAAAGCATTCACAAACAATCCATAAAGCCGCACACAACTAAAGGGAACTGCACAACTGGGTGATTATCATCTATTTATAACTATCTGAGTGACCTTAATCGCATTAAACATAGCTTTTCGATCCAGTTCTCTTATAACAATATCGATTATGGGAACTTTCAACTTTAGCAGAGCATGTGAGGGGGAAAAAAAATCTACATAAAGCAAAAACATTCCCATTCAGGTCACATTTTCTCAGCGCAGCTCTCGTCTCGGCAGTGCAAAGCTTCCCATTTTCCTGTGGGAGCTCGCACTTATGAAGGATCAACAGTTCCATGCAGGCAAGGAAAGATGATCCACCTGTAATCTAATGCAACAAACGCCGTTAAGAAGCCTCTCATGTTTTTTTTTTCCTTCCTCTACAAAATTCCATTACTTCGGTTGCTCACTATTCAGGTATCGGTGAAGGGAAATGTGCAGGAAACCGCGGTGGTCAGCCGAACGAATGCAGAATTGGGCTGAGATGTTTACGGATCTGTTGGGGAATAGGTCACACCCGCGGACCAAATGTGAAACTCTGCCACCAAACTAATAATCAGGAACAGATGCAGCGCGGCCGGCTGGCACGCTGCCCATATCGGATCCTCTCAGACCCCTATAAAGCCTCCTCGGGGGGCCTTTAATGGAACAACAGCTGTGCCGACGCTATTTCTCATTTAACTCACTTAAGAGGCTGCCTTCTTATCACGGGCTCGGAGCGAAAAACACCGGGTCGCCCTTCCAGAGCTTCCCCCCTTCTTTCTCTGCGGCTCTCCTAACATGATTGCAAACTTTTGAAATTTAATTGAGGTTCCGAAGAATTGCTTTTGCGAATTTGATCGAAGGCCCCCACTGGAAAGCAAATCCGCTGGTTTCCTTGCAGCAGGGGGGGAAAAAAAAAACTCCCCAAGGCCAGCAGCCCTCCCTATATCCCCAGTACACAGGCGGTGGAGGCAGCGGCGAAGGAACACAAGAAAGCTCCACGCACATAATCATGCACACACCCAAGAGGCCACTCTAATATAATTAGGTACAAACCAATTATTCAAGCAATCAGTCTCAGTTTGATGATGTGTCAACACTCCTTGTCAGTCCTATTTCCCAAACTGTTCTTGAGCTGCATCGCTAATTTTCGCATTCACGCGCGGCACCCGTGAAACGCCCGCGCTCTCTCCCCAATTTTAATCATCGCGGCCGCCGCAATCAAGAGCGAGGAAACAAGTTGACAAGGGGTCAGAAGTCGAGTTGTGAAATACTACAAAAGCGCGGATTTAATGGGGCCCCCTTCGCGGCAGTCGTCCTCCCACGGTAAATGCCCAAAATGGACTACTTAAACGCACGCTGCCGCCCCGTCGCGACGGGTGAGGAGGCAGAGCAATTTGAATTCAGAGACGGAAATAGACGCAGGTAAAGACGCAGGAGGAAATAAACTACAGGTGATGCACTGTGAAGTAGCCGTCAGGCAATATTCGAAATAGAAATGCGGAAGGAGGGTGGGCAAAGTGAAAGAGAGGAGAAATTACAGCCGTCTAATTAGTCAGTTTAGGTCCTTATTTGTCTGTCTGAGGTGCCATCATTACTGAGGGTTTCTCCTTCAGGCAGTTTAGGGTGATATCATCCCTTCTTACATATGCAAGAAAGGGCATGGTCGTCCAACATTTTCCACAAAAACAAACTGCAGCAACATATTTTTTTTTCGCTTCCGGCCTGTAAACTTTGCAACTCTGACTTGGGAGACCATCACAACCGATTTAAGAGTCTCCTCCTCCGCCGATTAACACAGAAAGATGCTGTAAATTTCACGTTCATCCAGATAAAACACTTACTTAGACCTTCGAAAGTCCTTTGAAAAAGTTTGCGCCTTAACAGGGAGTCGGAGAAAGGCAGTACGTGTGTCAATACCTGGGCTTTTTCTGATATTTTATTCGATGAAAAAGAGTTGGGTTTTTTTTATTCTCCGACTCTCTACGGGGAGGCAAGAGGTCAGTTACTCACAGAGTAGCGAGGCTGTCAGCGGAGGAGGCTTTAGTGTGTTGCTCAAGGACACATCAGAAGAGGATTGCGCCAAGAGCTATGTGGGAAAATACGCTCCGGGCACACGCAGCATTATAATGTTATTCAGGATTCTTCTTTAGGGGTTTTCGGAGCCTCACTTTCATGATCCTTTTTTACTTTTTCCAGATAAAAATGTCAGTTTTTTACTGAAATTCACATTTTGGTTCTGTTAAACTTATTTTCAAATGACCACTGGATGAATCCGGTGCACAAATCCACAGATGCCTGCTGATGATTCCTGCGACTTCGGTGATGTTTTCTCCAGCATGATGAGGAGGTTGATTTTTGATTGTGGCCAGTACTTTGGTTTATTATACGGCAGCATGTTATTGTCAATATGAGCATGTTAGCATGCTAATGTTAGCATGTTGACATTTAGCTCCGCCTCTGCAGCCTCACATGCCCCTTTTCCACCAAGAAGAACCAGGTGCTAGTTCGGTGCTGGTGCTTAGTTGGTTCAAATCTCGTTTCTCCTATAAACCTGTTTGTTTTTTCGTTTCGTTGGCAAGGAGTCAAGTTGGAGCCACGCCATTGTGTCCCTGTAAAATGACTACGCTTGCATCAGTTACATAGCAGTTAAACAAACACAACAAGCTTATGATAATATCTATATTTATCTTTATAGATGGTCTTGAGGCTGATTGCGCGGCAGAGGTCGCCTGTTGCCTGGGCACATCTGCAATCACACTACTGGTGGGACACAACGTACTGGATTTCAGCGTGCAACAGTTTCTATGTGTCCCGGGAGTCATTCCAATACGATCAGACCAGGGACGTCCTGACGAAAAAGGACACAAATGACCGCTTGTGTGTCCCTTTCCACCGTTGATCATTGGTCACCATAACCCCGCCCCCAGCCCCTGACGTACTCAGTGCTTAGCTCTGGCCCAGCAAAGACTTGGTGCTTCCTAAGCACCAGTTTTTAGCACCTGGAGCCGGTGCTTGTACGGTGGAAACACAAAGAACTGGTACTACATCAGGCACTGGCTCCGAACTAGCACTGGAACCAGCTCGGTGGAAAAGGGGTGACAGAGACGAACAGCCTCAGCATCTGATTTTCAGTCTTGCTTCTTTATCCCTGGACTGTAAATGTTTTTTTTTACCTACATCTACTGCAGTTTAAACCTAGATTTAAAAATATAAATGTAAATGTATGCTCAGTGGGAACAGTTTTCATCTCTGCAGTGCCTTCCGCTATCATTTCTCTAAAGTTTAGACCTCTCAGCCACAGTAAAGTATATTTCCTGTCAGTGGAAACTCTTTGCTCTAGTTATCTTTGAATTTTTCAGTCTTCAGTAGGGACAGTTTGATATTCTCAAGTTGTTTCTAACTGCACCACCTGCCACATCACACACTAAAAACAAAGACAAAAAAGCATTTTTAAAATGTGATCTAATTATGTAAAATTAAACTAAAATACACAGATTCAAATGCAGTGCATAACCAATTAATTGACAAACTTTGTCAGCATTTATTTTGCAAAGAAACCTGGCCAAGTTTTCAGATTTTTAATAAGAAAATAATAAATATTGTTATAATCAAACACCTTTTTACAAAGTAATTAAAAGTTCGGCAGGAAAATGGTGTTGGTTTACAGATTTTGGTCTAAATTAATCCGATCACACACTGTTAATTAAGTGCTGACACACGTTCAAGATTGCTAAATAGCAGTCTTATTTTGGAAGACAAATAAAGTACACACCATTACACAGCTTTCTAAAAAAAATAAAATCCCTGAGGAGCCCCTGAGGAGGAATTGGAAAACTAAAAATGGATCCAGCTCATGGGCCGCAACATAAAGTGGAGATCAACAGCAGAGTTTACAAAATAAGAGCTTCTATGGGACAAAGTGCAGAAATATAAGCAGTAATTGGAGCACGGTGAGCTCCAATAGTAAGAGTGTGCCGACAACAGAAGACTCCTTTTATCCACCTTTTCTCAGGTGTGGACAGTAAAGACGGTTAATCCCATGTAACACCCACAAATCTGCTGCACTGCCACTGCAAATAAAGTGAGGTTACAGAGGGGCGCAGCATGCATGAAAGATTCAAAGAGATGCATCTTTGTAGTCTTAGAAAAAAAAACAACAGCTCTGCATTATGTTGCATTTAATAAAATAAAAAATAAATTAATTTTAAAAATCTGCTTGATATGTATTTAAAATTACAGAGTTTGAATACAAAATGCACATTATTTTTAAAAAAGAAAAAAACTTAAAATTAGTAGAAAAAACAATCATTGGACAGTATTGCCATAAACTTACACATATTTAGTTACAAAAAATTATTGTAATTTTATGTAAATTTCTGTGTAGTTTAGGAGGGCAGAAAATACAGTTTAAATAATATATATATATATATATTTTATTTTTATTTTTTTTAAATAATAATGAGAAATAAATGTAATTTGGCATTACAGGCAAAATACTTGGTTGTTTATTTACAAATAATGTCTGTATTTTTTTTTTTTAAAATACAGAAAAATAGTTTGAAATTTTAGCATTATTTCCGTAAAATTAGGATTTCCTTTGAGTGCATCGAATACTGTGCCCTGCTTTGTCAACAACCTTGCTCAGTCGACTGTTGCCTGCAGACTCTTGTGGATTCTTGTGCTTCCAGTGTTGCGAGCGAATCCCGCTAATGATGAAGTTTCCAAAGTGCTTCCCTGTCACCTTCTGTTGACAAGGCATCTATCTCGCGAGTGATCAGCGCTAAAATGGGACGCTTCGGGGAATCTTCCCATCAAAGGACCCTCCCGCTCCAGGCGTCACGGTAACGTCGCCAGTCCTCTGAAGCCACAAATTCGGGAGGTGAGAACCTAAAATAAAAACGAGCGGAGGATCAGTTGAATGTAAGGATAAGTGACAAACAGTAGCTAAAGTTAGAGTTACCTTCACTAACTTTTCTCAGATGGAACATTTTGACAAGCTCCAGCGAAGCTTTCGGCTGTTGGCTCCAGTTTGGTGGGAGCCGTCTTAGCCTTTTGACAACACAGCCACCGCTTTAACTCTGCAACTGTCAGGTCGGGGCTGCAGGATCCATTTATTTGGATCTCATCAAGGAACACCGCCTTTTCGTTTTAAACTGACAAGAGCAGACGATGACGGTATATCTGAGCACGCCACCGTGGGATGACATCAGAGTCTTTCTGCCATTAGGTGCTCATTTGGGAGATTTACCCTCCGAACAACCTCTCGCAGCCCCTCGATGAAGCTCAACCCTGTTCTTTCCTTCTCTGGCCTTATTTCTGTCATTCGTGTTTTCATTATTAGAATCCTAACTCGGGGCTAGTAACACCAGTTAGGATTCATCAAGGGAAGTGAAGGAAAAAAATGATCAGCGACTGTTGGACTACGGAACATGAAAGCTTTTTCTGAGGCCAATTAAGTCTAACAGAAAATGTCCCCCCCCAGTGCATGTGATCTTTTCCTGTTCCTCAAAGAAAAGGCAACAACAAGAGCACAGTAACACATCTGTGCTGGTCGGTGAAGCGATCAACGAACCGCTGGGACCTTATTGACATGCCACGCGAGCAGTACAGGTGGAATGACAGTAGCTCCCCGGCCACTCTGCACCACATTGCTGGGCCCTGCTTTCATTTTGAGCAGCGTAACCTCCCCACCATCCTCCCCAACACGCATACACACACACAGGCATGCACTCCCTGCATACCATCTCATAACCCGTGCCCCCTTCTTTTGCCATTTCTCATTCCATTAAACCCTGAATTATTCAAAGCAGATGAAATTGATTTCTTGATAGTTTAATCGCAAAATCAAAACCGAACCTTGGGCCCAGTTCATTCCCTCAGGACAATTTTTGACAATCAAATATTCATGGAGAAATGAAATGTTAGCAGATCATTTCTGCTTCTGGCTGATTAGGCAGACACAATGAAATTCAGATGGAGAAAAGAAGGGAGGCGTGGAATTAACTTACGCCAATATGCCACGGAAAAATTGAAAGCGAGACAAGATTTTCTGACTTGATTCTGTGATCCAGGAAAGGGCCCACTGTAAAAGGATTACCTTTTTTAAAAAAAAACAGTCAATTTGCTGCGTAGAGTAACTCAAACCTGTATTTAATTTCATTTGTAATGAGTCACTTAGCTTGAACAAACTGTGACGAATGGCAATGTTGAAAAAGTATCTCGTGCATTTTAAAGCACGGCTGATAACAAAGTAATCAGTGTGTTTTCCGCATCACTTGACACCAACCCTCATGTTTGGACTCAAGTTAACCCCAACCTGACTCCAATTCTGAACGCAAACTCCGAGACTGAACCGCTTAAAACGCTGCATATTATTCAATACAGTCTTTTGATCGAGGGTTGAGTAGCAACACTGAGCTATGTCACATTCATCAGAAACACTTCTCGCCTTGTATTTCAGCAGTGTACAATGGAATCTAAAAGGTTTTGGGGAGTTCAAGGTAAAGAGTCTTCCCACGGGAGAATTTTGATGCTCACAATAGTCTTCTTTTTTAAACAGCAGATATAAATCATCCTCCTATTTGGAGATTACAGAATTCTGACCTGTTTCTCCTCAACTGCCACGAAGGAGAGATAAGGAAAGAATAAATCCATCTATGGCACAGTCCCAGATCAAACTGTATAATAGCTACACAGTGGAGAAAAAGGTCTTTGTTGCTGTTGCTGATTGTTTTTTGGCCTATTTCTTCTTCTTGTTTTATTTTTGCTTTAAAGATAAAACACACAACAGAGGTTGCAGTAGGAGTTTGGATGGGGTTGAGGTGTCGGAACTTTCACCCGGGAGACATCAGAACCACCCGGTTAAGTTTTAGAAGAAGATTTATCGTGTCAAATGCAGACCTCAAAGCTCTGTTTGTTTGTTTTCTTGGTTGCTACGGAAACGAGCATCGAGCATTTGTGAAACTAGGCGGCGACGCGAGGCAAATCATCATGTCCAGTCGGAAAAAACACAACGAAAGCAGGAGTTCAGTACACCCACCGAGTTTGAAGAAGATTGGATGCACAGTTGTCGAGACGTGTGAAGAACAGACACACACACACACACACCGATCCTTCATTTATTAGTGAGATTAGCAACAAATCAGTGTAAAGCTGAAGTTTACAAGCAGATCTTAGACAACTCAGAGAACAGACAAACGGCACAGAGTCGAAACTTGAATTTGATCACTGAGACAAATTCCTGATTTGTGCAGGCTCATTTATAAGCTAATCAAGTTTTCTTTTTGATCTCTCTGTTATCTCAAGAGCTGATTATTCCAGGCAAATAAAGATCAGTGGAATGAGAGGAAAAAAAAGGAGCATTTTAAGATCTTAAATTCGGATGGAGCCGAGATGAGAGGGCAGCTTTTTCTGAGGGGGTTGGATTGAAAAGTCTCGTATCGGTGCTGAACTAAGTTCTGTTTAATCTGGTAAAAAGGAGAATTCTTATTTTTTATTTTCTTTACAGTCAGATTACCCATCACCTCAGAATAATCTGAAAGAATTTAAAAGCTGCAAAGAATACATATATAACAGGAAATTCAACACACACCGAAAGAGCAAATACTGTCAAAGAATTACGCGAAAGTGAGTTTTTGTTGAAATGAAACCATACAGTGCTTTACAGATTGCTACAGCAGTTTGTAGCCACCAGTAGCAATGGACAACTATGTCTTAGATATGGCAGCAGCAAATGACAACAAGAGATGAAGCCAATGTGAAAGTGCAATGAAAAGAATCGTGCAGTTCCACCGATGGCCACTAGAGGCTGGCTCCAATGGCAAGTCGATCCCCATTGACCCCCATGTTAAAATGCCACACTTTACAGCAAAAATAATCAGGTTTACGGACTGGTAGGAACCACAGTTTTGATCTCTTTAGCTGATTTCTCTCTTAAATACAACTGTACACTAGGTGGATTTTTATATCGCTCAGCTATTTAAATTGTATTAGGGTTAAAGTTATCCATAATTATGGCGTGGCTGCTTTGATGTTTGTATGACCTCCATCAGCTTCACATGTCTTTTCTTTGAAACTGCTTTAGGAAATCTATAGGTGACGTCATGGAAGGTTCATCCACTTTTATCAAAACTCAATAGATGATAGTGTATGGCGAGTGTGTGGTTGGTTGATCTGATTGGTGGATCATCCAGTCAGTTAAAAAGTATTAACAGTTTTCGAATCAGTCAATCACATGTTATTTATATAGCACTTTTCATACAAATGAAATGCAACACAAAGTGCTTTACAGAGAACAGAAATTAAAAGATGCAATGAAACAGTACAAACAACCCCCAACGCCCCCAACAAACAAGTTATCAACAGAGGACTCTAAAACACAGGGATTGAGAAACTGAGGAACTATATCCTGTAACAAATAAGCATGCAGTGAGGAAACACCAAATGAGATGAAATAAAATAAGACAGATGAATAAATAAGAAAACATCTCTTGTGTCGACCCTCCACCAGGCCACTAGGTGTCCCTGTGTTTTCCTTTGCAGAGCCTGAATAGAGGGTCGTCAGCTGATTGAGCCACACCAGCGGCTCAGCCAGATGAAACCTCCCTCATTCCCAGTCTGTCTCAGGCTCCAACATCTCTCTCTGTGACAGTAGCTGTGTTTTATTCCTTCCAGGAGCACCAGCAGCATGTTTCTAAATTTGGTTCGGTCTTTTAATTGACAGTTGGATTGGTTTTGGTAAAATAAATTCATTGTTTAGTCACCACACAGTGTGTTGTCTCCCTGTTTTTTCATTTGTTTTGAGCCGAGCTGAAAAATAAGTCTATATATATATATAAGAAATGATCAACTCCAAGTAATAAACTGTACTTTAAACAGATTAAAATATGTAAATAGGTGAAAGAATGGAGAAGTCGATAAATAAAACTAATTCCAAGAGTAATGAATGAATCAAATCTAGCCTGTCTGAAAAGGTAGGTCTTGAGTTTGCTTTTAAAAAGTTTCAAAAAGTTTCAAAGACAACTTCTGGGGTGCTTCTGTGCAACAAACCATCTGGTGCATCAGTTTAGTCCTGCTGAAATATCAAATGCACCCAACTTTCAAGTCTTTACAGTGGATTCGAGTTGATTGATGGGTTAGCTTAGCACTTAGAATTGCTAGTGCTAGCAAGCGGATTTTGTTATCTATGACCAGGCATGCTGTTTTCCCCATCTACAGTGTTGGTAGAGGAGTAAACTCATTGTTTCTTGGCTGTAGCTTCATATTTATTTCTCATGTGGCCGTCAGCGAGAAAATGGAAGAAGCGTTTCCCAAAATGTCAAACTATTCCCCAGATTGTGCCGTTGCCGATATTTCTGCACCAATGTCACAAAGCACATCCTCATACATTTACTTTGCGAGGCCTCTAAAGTGACACTATCTGAAGGAAGAAGAAAGCAAAAAAAGACCTCAAACAACAGAGATGCATCTGTCAAAGCAATAATCTCAAGCTACTGTTACTGCACAAATATCAGTGCAGAACTTTCACACTAATTTTAGTCGCATATTTCAAGTTATTCATAGGCAAGTTAGCTGAGAATCCGGCTACGTGGTTAAACAGTCAAGCATCACTTCTTATTTTTTCCCTTGAAAGTTATTGAATACAAAAGTTGCCGCATTGTGCTTTCCTGTAATTCAGATTTCACTTCCTCATCACCGCATGTTAGTGTTCTCCAAGGTGCTTTTATTATGACTCATGCTTTGATGGCAGTAGGTGCAGGCATTCACGGTTAATTTGTTTGCATCGAGCGGATATGAGGGCAACAAAGGTTTCTCAGAAAATAACTGCTATCTTATGAAAAAAAACACTGTACCTCCGGGGTCAAAAGAATGCCGTCTGCAGCTCGTGATTTAAAAAGATTTCCGGAAAAATGTTTTCACTGAGGAGTTAAAGCCTGGATTGTTATTTCAAGCTACAGCAGAAAACGGAACAATGGTGACGTGAACGCATACGATGGAACATTTAAATAATAATTTGATGATTATAGCCTCGATGAAATAAACTAAGTGGATGTTTTATATTTTAAATCATTTAAATATGACACTCTTCTGCTGTTGGAAGTGTGCTGTATTATAATAGTACCTTAGCACTAGCACCTCTTTGTTGAATATTTAAAGTGCAAGAACAGAATTACGCTTTCCTCTACAAAGAATGACTAACCTGGACATTTCCAGAGACGAGGAGCTGAAATGTGAGTGGAATTGTCCTCTGAGATGTGATCCTTGAATGATTAGAACCCATTTGTGAACCTCGGAGACAGCACAATGGTTTTATTTTATTTTAGCTCACATGTGAGGAGAAAATGAGGGGTGGGGGGGGATGAATCGGGGTACAAAGAATAAAAAAAGGGGGCCGAGATCAAACGGCATCACACGGAATGAGGAAGCAAAGAAAGAATTTTTAATACAGTTACGCCCGCCTGGCTGCCTCTCTGCGTGGCTAATTCACTCACCGTCTCTTTCAGCTGAAAGCAGCTCCGATCCGACTGTATCTTTTCAAGGCAAAGGATGACTTACTCGCCCTGACGTGGGGAACAGTAGCATCCGATATATTAGTTCAACAGATTGCATTACTCTTCAGAACATACTTTTGCCCAGCTGCTCCCATCTCTCTGCAGCATCCTTCGGGGGGTTATGTTACGAGATTTACGATCTTGGGATGATTGCAAGGAATTTTTACATTGAGGACAGAGAAATCTGTCATTTTTTCTTGCAGAAGGGTTGCAAGATCATTCGTTTTGAACAAACACCTCGGGTTAGCATGTACAGAGTGCATTTACATTTTTTGGAGCTCACGTTACTCATCAAAATCAGATTGTTTTTATGTGTAAGAATAATGATACCAAACGTCTTTGTTCATGCAGATACACCGATCAGACATAGCATTATGACCACCTGCCTAATATTGTGTTGGTCCCCCTTATGTGCTCAAAAATACTCTGAACCATTGGGCATGGACAAGAGGACCTCTCAGGGTGTCCTATGGGGTCTGGAACCTGGACGTTGGCAGTGGATCCTTTGGGTGCTCTGGCTTGTGCAGTGGGGCCTCTGTCTATCAAACTTGTTCCACTGCATCCTGTTGATGCTTGATCACAATGGGGTGTAGGAAGTTTGGAGGTCAAATCAACATGTTGGACCATTGTCATGTTCCTCAACATGTTCCTGTTTGTTTGATGTTTTTTCCATGTGGTGGGGTGCATTTTCCTGCGGGGCTAGACCAGTGACATTTGGGATTTCCATTTGCATGAGGGAGTGTGTTTGTTGTGGGACAATGTTTATTTGGGTGTCTAAGTCTCATCAACACGGATGTCAAAATCCAAGGTTTCCCAGCAGAACACCACATAGTACCATCATGTCACTTCATCAGTGTCACAACTTGTGATCAAAACCGCTCCGACTATCCTCATGAGCGTTAATACGCTCGGGTGATATAAGGCCGTTCAGTAATTCGGAAATCCACAGAATCGCTACAGCTCATCCACGCAATGCCTATGGGATCCTGACATGCATTATAGGAACTAAGCTATCCCAATCTGCCCTCTGCAAGGTCACTGTAGTGTATCATGGAATTGCAAAATGGGTCAAAATGAGCAATAGCACTCGAGAATTCGTCCTGGTGCTCCACTGGACAAGAATCCATTATTTACCTGCAATGCTTCGCGCCCACATGGGGACTTTCTTTCATGCAATAAATACTGCATGCGCGTTCTCATTGCTGCACTTATGCACTGTATAGCAGCAATGGATACAAATTCACTCGAGACTGTGTATTCTACCATGGCACCAAGCGCTATACGTCTGATACTAGCATCTATGAGCCTGGCGTGCATAATTCTCTATCAGGATTCTATTTTCAGTTGTAAATTAATTTCTTCTGGTGTCGCACAGCCAGGTGAAGAACACCCATAGGTCATTAACAATAACAAAAAGGGAGAAAAATGGCTGAACAGAACATGGTTTTTGTTTAATCCAGAGATTTTCTGAGCATCTAACGGTGTTTGCGCGTGGCCCACGTGCCCGCCTGATGCCCGAAAGTGCAGTAAGTGCCTGGCAGAGGACCTACTCCAGTTGTTAAAGTTCTCCACAACATACATCATTTGCTGATATTCCGTCCAAGGTTACAGAAGTGCTTGCGTTTGTGGAAAGCGTTTCATGAGGCTCTATCAGGCTGATTGAGCCAAAGCCAAAGCCACAAACACACCTGTGGGCTCCAGGCCAGTGTGCTTGTGGTATTCATAATAGAGAGGCTGCAGCACAGTTTATTATTATTTTTTATTTTTTTTATTGTGCTTAAGTTTTGTGTAGGCACTTAATGATGCAGAATAAAAAAAAAAAATAGAAGGAGCATATTGGAGTTGTTATGATTGATACTCCACTGCCATCAAGTGGAGCTCCAAGAGACTGCAAGAGAAGCATCCGTTGATAGAACATGCAGGATGGGGTGGGAAGAGAGATTTTTGTTTAGTAGACGCTTAGATTTAATCTATGAGGGAAGAAATGTGATCAGTGATCACATTTTGAAAAGATTTATCTCTAACTTTGCAGCACACTTTGGGTAAAGATGGCAAAATGACAAGTTTGTACTATAGATACCCACATGAAATGCTCATTTGCAGAACCACATACTGTCATCTGTTATATCTGAATTTGTATATTTGTGATCCAGCCCCCCCCTTGTTCTTTAAATATCTCCCATCATGACTAATTTGGATTTGTCAGGTGAAAGCCGTAAAGGTTATCAACTTTCACCTGGATTCACCTGACTGGTCCGTTTCCTCCCCAGCTGGTAAAGTGCACCCAGCAGAAAATGCTTCGCGTCTCGCAGATGTTAAGTGAGAACGCTCCCACAAATCTGTAAATTAGGGCACATCTGCTTTTCGGAATATCACCGAACCCTGAAGATGCTTCTTTTTCTTTTTTTTTTTCTCAAAATGAAAGAAAATCTCGCTGTTCGAAAGTGACCCTGAATGCGTGAAGTAGGAGCACATTAACTTTCAGAAAGTAGTTTTTGGATTTTTTTTTTTTTTGTCTACACTCCTAGTAAGAAAAATAGATTTACCTCCTCATCGAGCGCTGAATCAGAGGAGCGGCGGCACACGACCGGGCTGGATTTTAATGCTATCAGATTCGAACAAGGTGATTCAGGCGCAGCATGGGAGCACATAATAGCCAAAAATAGACACATTTATCTGGGACAGGTGCCGACTGTTGTGAGGAATGGCAGTGCAAGTTGTGATGCAAAGTAAAGATCAGTAAAAGGTGGAAGCAGGTGTAACAGGGCCGCAGAGGGAAGGCTTCTTTCCCTCTTTTCTCCTTTAAAATGAACATTTCAGTTCCACGAAAGTTAACCCAGACCCTTATTTCATCATAATGGATGCCCTGTAGGTTCTCAATCCTTTGAATTTGCAAAAGGGGACACTTATCCGATGAGCTGACTAGAAAGAGCATGCACAGACTGCACTGAAGGCAAGTCTGGTTGTTTGCATCGAGAACCTAACTGGATTTCGAACTACACAGACAAATAAAATCACTTCCATTTCCCTTCCAGATCAGACCAAACATACACATGTAGAAAGAAATTTTCTTAATGAGCTTGGAAAATCCTCAAAACCCCCTACAGTAAATAAATTAAATTACTACAAAATAAAAGCCAATGGGACTGTATGGCACACTAGTGCATGCTGGGGGTAAGAAATGTTCTTGTCTTCAGTGCTGAAAAGCGCAAGGATACATTATTCATTATAATGTACTACAGCACGTTTTACATCATGCACTTGCAAAAAGTTACCTCATGGGAATTTGATTTCATGCTGCACAAATCTACTTCCTCTCCCTTATGCGTTACATATACAGTATGTGATGTGACAAGATGGCACAGCTCTGCAAAAGATTTGATATTTTTGCGGTCTATCAAAGATCCCACGCCAAACTCATTAACATATGAAAGTTTATTTCTCGGTTGCGTTCGATTTTAATGAGCGTCTCTCTGGATGTTGCATGCATCTTCGTTTTCATACCATATGTCAACATTACAGTCGGTGCGATGCAAGTAGTGTTTTTGTGTCTTCCTGTGGTCGTGCTCTCGTCAGTTTTCCTTTAATCTTCTTAATTCATTTTTAAAGGAAGCATTTTACACGGTTTTTTTTTTACACATTGCATTTAATGGAGAACTTAGCTGTCAGGCGATCCATCTGCCGTCTTTCCTTTGTGCCCCGCCTGCCATTAGTTTTATATGCACATAATGTTTCAATTGTTATGGTTCTTCCAGCATTGACAGCATTCGGACTCGGGCCAACAATATTCTATTTGGCATGACAGCCTCATGATTAATACTGTATGTTTAGTCTTATTCAAAACCTTTTTTTTCTCTCGCAGTCTTTCAACACTGGGTTGTGGGTTCTTTTCTGTGCAAACAATGAGCTCTTGTGGAAGGTCACAGATGTGGAAAGGTGGATCAAGCATTGTAGCAATCGTCTTTCCCGCCCCCCCACACATTCCAGATGGTTGGTTCGGATAAACTGATTCTAGACAGATATGGACAAGTTGCAGTTGTGCAAGATTTCTGTGTTGCATCAGACTCCAACAAAACCCACAACACTTTCTGCAAAGCTGCCAGTTTCACCTTGCTGCTGCTAATATATGCCAGAACTGTCTGACAGTAGGTAAGCCACTGCAGCAGATGGGGTTTGTCCCCTGCACATAGGATAAAGATGCTGGAAGAGATAGATGGCAGACTACTGCAGCTGATTAAGGAAGACGAGCAGCTTCACTTTCCAGTCCTGCCATTAGATCCCGCTGCCACTTCTACAACAGCATAGTTGGTCGCAAGTGTCCCAGCTGCTGCCTCGGATGACTGGCAAAAGCTAGGAGGTATACCCACGGCTGCACTCGACTCAATCCTGTTCTTTTCATTGAACTGCAGCCTGCGAGGGTAAACACGGCAGCAGGCACAGATCTCTTGCTCCACCACCCCAATAAGGCCAAAATAGATGTAATATCCCCCCGCTATCTTGATAGGTGGGTAGGCAATCGTAAAAAAAAACCAAGCCATTCAGCTGTTGTGGTAAGACAGTGGTGCAAATCTCACCAGTTAATCTAATCTTGATTCCCCCAGACCTCATTTAGCTGAAAATGATGTCTTGATATTCTCGGTTTTCCTCTGTCTGCTTTGTGCAGCTCGGCACATCTGTGTCAGGCTTTCATGATCACTAATACGTTCCACATTTTTTATGACAGAAACCTATTCGAAGATCTCAGATCTTAAGATTTCCTAACCTTCAGGGAGACGTTCATTTCATCTCATATCATTTTAAAACTATAAAAGAAAAGGATGGCATGGCATTTCCTACATGAGGCACGTTTTAATGAAAAAAAAAAAGAACAAACCCCTGTTGAATCATAAGATGTAAGACATGAGGAAGGATTGAAGTCAGGAGTTAATATACATGGCAATGAAATAGTGCACAGAAATAAAAAAGCAACATAATATATGCAATTATTATTATTACTATTAGTACTAGCAGTAGACATAGCAGTAACATAATGAGGACAGTACCAACTATGAAATAATAGTACATTAAAGACCATCTATCAGCATGCATTTCACTATTTAAACAATTAAAATGTAGTAATGTGGTTGCAGATAGCTATTATTATGAAAATATAGTAGTTATTAAGACATCTGTCTGAAATGCAAAGTGAATATTGGCACCACAGCTTCTTTAGAGGAACAGCAATTTAAATACAGAGGCCAGACAGTGTGATATGTAGACAGGAGCTGTGCCATTGAGAAAAATAATTAGAAAAATAATTAATTTAAAAAGAAAAAACCCATGAGAGTAGAAGATTTATTCCACACAAGCTGGTGCTGGTGATTTACTTGAATAGATTAGTGTTTTAAATTTGCATAAATTAGTTGTTGTCATTTCATTTGATTATTATTTACTACCATGATTGGAAAACTAGAAAGGTTTGGTTTACTAATTTGATAAAGTGTTTTATGGTAACTATTTTGCATAATAACAGAAACAAAGCAAGGGTATAGTTTAGGGTTTTTTTTAAAAGTGGTTCAAACGATGTCTGAAAACTGACGTAGTACTGATAAAAGTAACAAAAATTACATTTCTTTGCAGATGACTTCATGCTCTGTACTCCAGTCTTTATTAATGCCTTTAAATTAGGTTTACACCTGTTGATGCAGTTGATGTTCCTGTACAACAAAGTCCCACAAAAATTTATAATAACTCACATGTTTACAATGAAAAAAAAGCATTTGCATTAGGAAATTAGATGAGTGCTGGTGTCTTTAACAGTACTTTCATCCAGAAGCGCAGAGTTTAAATACTGGGAGGGACCGTATTATTTTTGCAAGGGATGTTGCAGTCTATTTTTTTCTTTTTTTGTTGCTTCCAATTCAATGCAAGTCATTAAATATTTAGTATTTTCTGATACCAACCCAGATCTCATACCATTTACCTAATTAATGCACACTTCAAGTATTGTAGATTAGTTGTAGTATCTTGTTGCACCACCAGGTGGAGCCTCTTGCTACATTATACTGCAGTGACCAGAGGAGGCAGGCAGTTACATGTTGAGAAAAAAAAGAGAGTATTGTCGGGGTTTAGCTAGTAAAGGGGCACCATGACAAAGTCTTATGTGATGCTTAATGAGTTCTGGCCAGTGCATATGCATGAAATCAAGCAAGGATCAACTGCTGTAGGATTTTAAGTCCCAGTGGTAGAAATAACATGTCCGGTGTGCTCTATCTGCATTATAAAATGACCACTCATTGACTGATAATGCTGCTTATTAGGAAAATTATTTGAACTTCTGACACGTGTGTGACAGAAGACATAAACAAAGGATTGGGCTTAAGTTTGTGCCAATATTGAACAGTAAAAATTGGCTTCCTGGACATCCCTAATTTGTACATTTGATTACAGTTTTACTTTCATTCTCTGTCACCAAAACTAACTAATTAAGTTTAGGTAAAGATCATAATTTGATTAAATAAATGTTTTTAAAGGGCAAATGCTCTTAAAAAAAACACGTTTTTTTTCCCCCCGAGTCCTACACAAGAAAACCCCCTAAAAACATGAGTATATTACCATTTTACTGCTTTTTTTTTTGCCAAAATAATGTGTTTTGCACTGGCTTCCACATGGCTAGTACACATTTTGGTGTGAGACTGTTTAACCATCCAGTTTTCACTTTCTGTAAGATTCTGCGGTATTACCTCTCTTTTTATCTTATGTTAAAATGGCAGTCGAACACTACTGCTCATGATAAAGACTTAAATTTAAGACCAAAAATTCTATATTTAGTGAAATGTGACAGTTTTTTTCACAGGCGTCTCCGCTGCTAATAACGGTTATGTGTTGTTTAGCAGCACCATCACCTCAACAAGACTTAATTAGAGGCATTCCTTGAGCCGCCACAGTAATTCTGCCCCTCTCACTGAAGAGGAGTCCTCCCTCCTCTTCCCCGCAGGAGGGTGCTCCTCCCTTATCCCTCCTGGCTGTACAGGAAGTCAGCTCGAATAATGATAGAGGTCCTGCAGGGTGCTATCTTCAGTAGGCCAAGGGTGGTAATGGGGTTACAGTGTGCAATTTGCTGCTCCAGCCCTGCAAGCTTACATCAGCCCCTCCCATCATTCCTCTTAAAAGCAGAATCCTAATCGTTCTGCCAGCAGAAATATAGTTTTGGCTTTGAAGATGTTTTTTTTTTTTTCCTCCCAAAGAAATAAAATTTTGGCTTTGAAGATGCTATTATTATCATAGCTGTATTTAATTTATTTATTTATTTTCCTCCGAATGGACTTGAGTCTTTAAAAAAAGCATCCGAGGCGTTTCAGATTTAAAAATTAAAACTTCAGAGGTGTTTTAAGCGGCATATCCGACAAATTGGTTTGCGACAGTGTATTTAGGTGCTCTATATTTGCAGGAAATAAGTCTATTAAGTGTAGAGAGTTTGTTTTGACTTTGAAAATATGGCAGAAATCAAAAGCCAGATGGTAAATGGTTTGCATTTGTATATAATGTTTTACATTATATTTGGCTTTACATGACATGACAGTGGTTGCAGGGCTGCTTGCCTGTCACTCTCTGCAATGTATTCCACAAACACACTATGAGTTTGGTATTGTTATTGCATTATCTACCATATCTAAAATCATTTTCCTTTCAGACCTTATACACTTTTTTCTCTATTATGCTTAACTTGTTGTTACGGATGTCCCTCCAAACATAGTGCAGTCAACCGAAACAACATTAGAGGTGTAATTGTTGGCTTTTATGACATGTTTGAACAGGAGATCATTTGATCCTCTTTGATTCAGTGCCTACGGATAAAGGTGCTGCACTTAATTTTTCCTTTACGAAAGAAGGAAGTGCACACATGTCCTCAGAAGACCTTCTTTTAGGTGTTCTGCATGACTGTCCGCCAGACTCTGACATCGGCTATTTGAAACTTTTGGCCACTCTTCCGTGCAAGTTGCTTTCAAGATGTGTTTTTCTTTTGCCTGTGTCGTCCGTTTCAAATCCTTCCACACCATTTCAGGGAGATTCAAAGCTTCAAGCACTCTTTGATATGAGGTAGAATTCGTAGTTAAATCAGTGACTGCAAGCTCCCAAGTCCCAGAGGCAACATCGGACCATAACATTTGCACCAACAAGCCTCACACTTGGTTTGAGATTCATTCTCCTGGAAAACTGTCTTTGGTCTACACCAAATATTTTCAACTGTTGACTCTATATTTGATTTCTCCAAAGCACATTATTCCAAAAGGCCTGCTTCATGCCTGTATGTTCACTGGCAAACTTATTTTTCTTTAATGTTCTTTTTGGTCACCAAACACTTGTTCCTGACACGCCTCTGATGCATCTCTTTCAGGCTGTAGATGCAACACCCTGACACCAACCATTGCAAGAGTAACCTCCAGTTAAATGTTGGGATTCTTGGAGGTTTCTTTTTGCAATGAACAGTCTGAATTTGGTCTGAATTTTCCGGAACAGCCAGTCAAACAGCCAGACAAACTCACAACTGTTTGAAGTCTATGTCAGTTGTGGATGATGATATGTGTAGTACATTTTTTTACGTCATTTGCCAGGCCCAAAGACATTTACAACATTTTTCTATCGGACTTACAAAGCTTTTTAGAGGCTTGGCATGATGATATCACATACTTCAATAGCAAAGAGGACACCACACCTGACATGTCATAACATTAATGTACAACAGGTTGCAGGTATTATATAATACCTTTGACCGCTCCCTAAGGAGGTTCTGGCCCCTAATCTCGAACCACTGGTTCTTATTTTATGGGTGTGAATGCTTGTTAAATGTAGGGGCATGCTTACTTTTGCTTTTGTTATTGTTGGTATTGATTTACATTATGAAAATGACTCCAGTATGTACATTTTGTGTGACATATATCCAAAAAAGAAGCTAAAGAGACCATAAATTATATCAAGCTTTATACAGAACTGCAAGGTGGTTGTTTGCCACATCGTTGGGACACAAAGCAGCACTGAGTTGATGTACTTTCCCAACATAAAATATGGTATTTAAATTGCTTAAACTTTCACTGGTATTTACTGCTGGATTTTCATATAATTACTATTATTCCTACTCACCACTGTTTGAGGAAATTACTCTAATAGCTCTCGACGCTGCATTTGTTTTTCCCTCTGTCTCTACTCCCTGTCTGTGTACAGAGTAATTTCTGGGCTATTTTCAACCATGTTCCCTGTAGTAACACTGGTGTTTTTAAAGTTGCTCACTCAGTGTGTGATGCTGCATGGCAATGAGAAATATGACGCACAAACTGACACAATTTCCCATATTTTGTTATGCATCAAACTCATCCTAAAATGGATACAGTTTTTTTTTCTTCTTAATCAACACACAACTCTTAGTTAAAACAGGTTTTTGGAGTTTACATAAGTATTCAGACCTTTCACTTATTACTTATTAAAGCACCTTTGGTACTAATAAAAGCCTCAAGGCGTTTTCATAATGACCTTACAAGCTCAGCACACCTTTCTTTTGGTTCCTTGGTAGAATTCTGGAAGCCATTTTCAGGTCAGTTATGGATTGATATGAAAAGTTGTTCAGTTTTTTTTTTCTCTCTCTCACTTGAGCAAAAACCAGGTCACAGCTCACCGTGTTCATCAGGTAGATCTGCTGCACCTGTGAAGTAGAGCTCAGCAGTGGGCTGTTGGTAATCAGCCTTGCTGGGAGACTATATAAAGAGAGGTTTTCGACTTGCAGTTCAGGTGGGGAGTGTGGCTCGGAAGGTTGAGCACCATCAGCTGATTTTTCTTTGGGAAGTCTGAGTGTCTGAATGTGAGAGTCAAGTTTTTCTTTGTTTTTCCAAACAACCCCTTCCAAAACTAGTGACTCCCACATAAGTTGTGTTTGTGGTCAGAATTTTCAGTTGTTCTGTTCTTTTGATAGATTCAGTGAGTTGTAGTTGGAATAAATATCCCTATCGCCGTTTAGAAAATAAAGACCAAGTTTTAACCCCATTGTGAGTGTGCAGTTTTTGTTATTTTCCCCATTTATGACTGTAGGTATCTTGTGATGTGTTCTGGGGGGAGGACATGTAACTAGTCTCTCTTGAGATTCTCTGATGGGTTCAGGTTCCGACTCTGGCTGCACCACTCCACAACTTTCACAGTCATTTCCTCAAAGCCTCTCGTGTGTTTTCACAGATGTTGAAATATAAATCTTCACCCTAAAATCCTGAGCACTCTGGAAAATGTTTCCCCTGAGATTTGCTTTTTGTTTTCTGCATCCATCTTTTCATATGTCCTGACAAGCATCCTCATGATGCTGCCACCACCGTGTTTGACTGTAGGGATGGTATTACTGAGGTGAAGCTCAGTGCCTGATTTCTTCCACACATGCAGACTGATGCCACGTAGTGTTTGTTTCATCAGATCAGAGGAATTTACTGCTTGTGATCTGAGAGTCATTCAGGCTCCTTTTGTGCCTTCATGAGGAGTGTTATGCAGCCACTCTACCATAAAGGCCTGATTGGTGGAGTGCCGCACCGATGCTTGCCCCCTCATGACCATTCAGCACTGATTGCTCAATTTGGTTGGGTTGCCAGATCCAGAAGGACTGTTGGCGGCTTCAGATGTTTTCAATTTGAAAATAATGGCAGCTACCAGGCTCTCTGGCACTTTCAGTGCTGCAGAAACTTTCCAGTATCTGTCCCAAGATCTGTGCCTTAATGCAAACCTACATCAAAGGACTACTGACTGTTCTCTCAGTGGCTTGGTTTTCGCTCTGGTCTACCTCACCTACACCATCAACCTAACCCTTACACAAGCATAGACTTTGCTGATTACACCCAATGGATTCAATTAAAGCGTAGGTGGGCACCAATCAAGTTGCAGAAGCGTCTCAAGGACCACTGTCAAATTGGGAAGTACCAGTGTTTAATTCCAAGCATCCAAACAAAGGATCCAGATACTTTCTAAGATTACCACTCCTAGTACACCTACCTGCTTGCCTTGCTCTGCAGCCTGTTTTGCAGATACTAGGTGTTAGCTGTGAGGTGGAGCTGGGAGGCTTGTCTGCTTATACCTGCCTGTCTGGGCTAGGCTTAAATGAATGCCTTTCTAAGATCTCACCCTCTCAGTTCGGCTTTATTCATCCACCTCAGCTTTGTCTCTTTCTTTGGTTTGCTGCACCAGTCAACATGCATCACATTCTATTTTCACACATCCACACATTTCTAATAAGGCTGATTTCCACCTATTTGCATGTCGCATTATTTACTTAGTGTGTTTATTAGTTTGAGTTGAATAAAGGACTTTTGACTAATGTATGCTCTGGGTTTTTTGGCCAGCATCAATTCAGGTGATGTCATTATGTTAGTAAATAGGATAAAACTAATGATTATAAAATGGCTAAATCTATTTCAAGATGAGCCTAAAACATGCAAAAATAAATGGAAAAAACTTAAACCTCTGTTCACCTGGCAACTTGTGAAACCGTTTTCCTTCACACCTTTCAAGTTTGTTTAGTTTTTGTAAGGCTCCCTAGGGAACACCCATGTCAAGGTGAATGTTTTGACAACTGAGCCTCATAATTACATGGTTGCATAAGCAACTTTTTTCTGATTCATGTCAAGGCTCGAAGAAAATAATTGGGTTAGTCTGTACTCGCAAGAATTAGCTCACCGGTGGCTTGACACAGACAGGAAAGAGGGAAACAAGCCAGGAAGAAAGCGGGAAGATGGCCGCAGACGCAAAGCTGAGGGTGATTACGTTGCAGTGAGCTCATGGGTGAAAGTGTGAACGCACAGTCATCTCACTGCTGTCTGTTGATTCACTTGTATTATGTATGTTGTGAAAGGTTAGATGCTTGCTTAGCTACTAAAGGATTCCATTAATGAATTATGTATTAATTTTCTGACAACACTAAGTACACAACTTTAGCACTGCAGTCTTGTGAAGCTGAAAAGCTCCTTTCTTTGCCTTTTCTTTCAATCTTCTACAAGTAAATATGCAGAAACTCAGCTGAGCAGCCCCATTTAAACCGCACTGGCCTTTACAAGCAAAGAGTTTTACATACTCTATTTATTAAATGACTTTTCAAAGCATGCAAATATGGGCCCTAATTTGTTTTGTTGCAAGTATAAAGCGCTAACCTCAGACAGCTCCCTGTTGTATTAGAACAAACAGCTCAGCTTGGCCAACATGGATTGCCAATGCTTTATGCAGACATTAGTGGCAATTAGAGACAAGAATTGTGTTTGTGAGGCGGAGAGGGTGTCTTGTGTTTGTGCTGGTGTGAAATTACAAAGGTTGATTCCACTTGTCAAAAAAAAGAAAAAAAAATACAGACACAAATTTCCCTGGGAATCTATTTGAGCCTATGGTGATGCCACTAGAAGAATTCAGACGTGTCGGCAACGCATACCGACAGACGCTATAAAAACAGAAATTAATGAGGCATGCCATATGACTCTGTGTAAACTCATTGCACATCTGCAGACACCAGCCCATTGGTATGCATCATGACTTTTGGCAGCGCTTTCTCGGTGACCGGGAGGCGAGATTTTATTGTATATCAATTTATTTTAGTGCGTGCTCTGCTGGATTCATGTGTCGTAATGTGATATAATATACATGTAGGGTGAGCAAACCGAAGTCAGACAGTGGGATAAAAGAATCTGTAGACAAACCTATTGATGAACTAATATGAAATAAATGGCCACAGTTGTAAATACTGGCGAACAAGGTTTGCTGGTGACATGCAATTTAGCATGAAAAATGCTAAATAATAATGTAGCGATGGCTCTTGGGGAATAAACAACAGCATTCGATGTGAAGCTTTGCACAAAACTGAACTGAATAGATTTACTTGTAATATTCACATTATGAGAATTGTCTGAATGATGAATTCACAGGAGCTCTGTAGCCCCCTTATGGCTGAAATGGCAGGATTTTCTGGAACTGGGTGACAACAACTGATCATTTGTATGTAAAAATATACAGAAATTAATTTATGTGACTTGTTAGGAGTCAGAGTGGAAAAACAAAGCGCCACTCCAGTGTCAGTATTTATTTCACGAGGCACAAGTGATACGACTCTGGAGGAGTTATGGGTAAATATGATACGAAGCTGCCATGTGAATACACAGCATATTATTTAAACATAAGGAGATGGAGTTCACAGTGAGACTCTGATGCTATGTACAATGGATTCTTCCCACATTCATTGAATTCAAAATGCAAGCATTGCATGATTTTCCTCAAGCTGTTGCGCTTGCTGCGGCTCTTTATTGCCTGCACATAGGGGTCCTTCACTTTCATTCTTCTCACACTCAAGGGGGAAAAGTGGTTGAGGGAAGTTAAATGGAAAATAACTGAGAACTTATTGGACTAAAGTTCAACTTGTTGGAGCAGAGAAGGAACTGTTCTATGACAAAGTATTTCAAACACAAAGTGCTTTAAAACATACACTATGTTGCCAAAAGTATTGGGACGTCTGCCTTTACATGCATGTTTAATGATATCCCATTCTTAACCCATAGGGTTTAACATGGAGTTGGCCCACCCTTTGTGGCTATAACAGCTTCAACTCTTCTGGGAAGGCTTTCCACAAGGTTTAGGAGTGTGTTTATGGGAATTTCTGCCCATTCTTCCAGAAGCGCATTTGTATGGTCAGGCACTGATGTTGGACCAGAAGGCCTGGCTCTCAGTCTCCACTCTCATTCATCCCAAAGGTGTTCTACTGGGTTGAGGTCAGGACTCTGTGCAGGTCAGTCAAGTTTCACCACACCAAACTGGCTCATTCATGTCTTCATTGACCTTGCTTTGTGCACTGGTGCACAATCATGTTTGGCAATCCCCAAACTGTTCCCACAAAGTTGGGAGCATGAAATATTCCAAAATGTCTTGGTATCCTGAAGCATTAAGAGTTCCTTTCTCTGGAACTCAGGGGCCAAGCCCAACCCCTGAGAAACAACCCCACACCATAATCCCTCTACCAAACTTTACACTTGGCACAATGCATTTAGGCAAGAAACACTAATTGATTTAGGAAGTTGGAAAATTAAAGCATTCTGATATAGAGTAGGAAGTCAGTTATACAATGACCTTGCATAAAGGTGCAAAAATGGATTAGGTGAGGTTTGATCGTTGCTCTCAGTTCATCCTCGGGCATAAAGCCAGCTTATAAAACATCTTGTTAAGAACATTTAGTACATTGTCTCTTTATTATCTTTTAATAAATAACACACATCAGTCAATAACCTGACACCAGTGCATGGAAGTTTTGGCACATTTTGTTTGTGTGGTAATCCACAACTATGTGTTTTGGTTTAGTAGCTGACACCTTGTGATGCTTGATTTATCCCTTAGAGGATCCTTTAGCTTTTATGTGTTTAAAGAAACCTGATATTTTTTTTTACAAAACTACTAACTTTTTTGAAAATATGTCCTAATTTAGAAGTGATTACAGACTGTCTGCAAGCGAGAAAGTGAATGAGTCTAAGCACCAAAAAAAGAAGATTCCCGTCTCAGACGAACTGACTGCAGCGAAAGGTATGCATTCAGCCTTACTCATGGCTCCCATTGGGTGATCTCACCTCACCTGTGTAAGTCTGCATGAAGAGCTCGCCTGCCTTTTGGAACCCCAAACAGTGGTGCATCATGCAGACGTCTCAGTCTATAAGTAAAAAATAAAATAAAATAACGTGCTGCACTTTGAGGGTATATTCCAGGAGATTGGCTTACTTCGGTTGTTTCTGAGTTTTTGTCCTTTTATGAAGTCAAAAATCTGTACAATATGCATAGGAATGCGAAGGAGAACAATACAATGAGGTCACGGGGTAATGAGAACGTTGAAGTTACACAACAGATGTTATACAACATCAAACCATGTATTCCAAGTATGTCGCTCGTAAAGAACTTGCATAAAAGACTAGGTTACGGCCTGAGCCAAAAACTGGGTGGGCCGCCTTTTCTGCAACTCCGAGCAGGAACTTGAGAAAATTTGATGTGCTTGAAATTAATTAACCTGTTTCTGCAAAGCCAGCTATTGATTCAGGTCTTTGGGTTAGTTCATCAGGTAAGTTCTTGGGGTAATCGAGAGTTATGAAACACCTGGCATGTTTTGATTTTTGCCTTCTAGGACATTGTTGCGGTTAACTTCCAGACTGGTCTCAGCCCGGACGTGTTTTCATGTAGTCATTTAGGCAACGAAATTTGGCTTTATTAAAACTTTTCCTGGCAAAGACTGGAGTATTACACAACACATTGATTATATCACAAAGGGTCAAACTTTATTTTGTGATCTTTAGAAGAGCAGGTTTGTCTGCTGATGTGTGGAGCGGCTTCTAAAGTTGCTTAGCCATGGAAATAATCGTTCTTTTGTCGGACCCGGTTCTTGTCATTCCATTCATGTCAAATAAACTCTTTAAATTATTCCGTTCGTTAACTTTGCAACCAACTGCCAGCAATTTGCTCTCACCAACTTTGGGTGCATGTCAGCTCCCATTGTTCTCTTTCCAGTCTTGGTCCACCCCACCTTCTTGCTGCCAACCACAGTTCAGTACGTTCAGTGCAGAGGAGCCTCTTCGGCCTTCATCGTTCGTACTAGCCTCCCATTCCCAGCTCGGCTCTCAGCATGTCAGAAACTTTGTATTTGTTTCTTTACATAATAGATTTTTATTTGATATGCAAACCCCATTTAATCCATCCTTAATTAAGTCCTTCACAATCGAATGATTACACACACTTCCATAAACAGAAAGATCGTTAGAGCAGATAGCATTTATTAAATTATGTAACACATTCTTGTGCTTTGAGGTGATTTATTATGTGGCTGACGTAAGCGCACAGTGAAGCAACGCTCCAAACAAAAAATTATAAAACCGAATTTTTATAACGCAGCTGAATTCGATAAACTCATACATATAAAACAATATTACAGTTCGGGGTGAAAAATGAAATATCCGGCTTCCCAATGAGATTCTATACGTTTGTTAACTAATCCGGCCTTCTCTGTAAGATCGGTCTCCCCCCCGGTTATTTTTTTGGTCAGTCTGGCATACTGGATGGAAACATTTGGATTTAACCTTTGAGCTAGCAACCCACACAAAAAAAGATTATTGAATTTTCCAATTTTTGCCTCATCCATGCGTTTTGGTTTATTAGCTCACACCGTGTAATAGTTGATTTCGTCCTTAGAGGATTGTTTTAAGCCAGATAGACTTGTTTGAGAATATGTCCTAGTTAAGAAATGATTACAGACTGTCTGCAAGCGAGAAAGTGAATGAGACTAGGCACCAAAAAAAGATTCCCGTCTCAGACGAACTGACTGCAGCGAAAGGTATGCATTCAGCCTTACTCATTGCTCCCATTGGGTGATCTCACCTCACCTGTCTGCATGAAGAGCTCATTTGCCAAACAATGGTGCATTAAGCAGACGTCTTGTTCTACAAGTAAAAAATGTGCTTCACTTTGAGCGTATATTCCAAGAGACGGACTTAATTTGGTTGTTTGTGAGTTTTTGGAGTTTTGTGAAGTTAATATTCTGTATAACATGCATAGGAATACAAGGGAGAACCATACAGTGAGATCACGGGCTAATGAAAACATTCAAGTTACACAACAGATATTATACAACACCAAACTATTGTTTTGTGTTGCCGAAGGTTTGCAATGAGGCAGCCCATTTCTTTTTTTTTTTTTCCTTTTAGTGAATTTGTCATTTATTGCCTGTGTGCAATTGTTGCACCAAAACTAGTCCCCTGTCACTATTTTGCATGGGCACCATTACTGCATCCTGGGCTAAATACCACCCACAATGATGTGATCTGTTTAAAGCAATAAAAGAAGAACCATAATGAGACTCAGTCAAACCATTCTCAAGCACTAACACAGAGCTGTGGGCATACGTAGGACTGGCTGTGTTAGACTTGCTTCTGGTTAGCTTCGGCTAAGTCCCATTGGTCTCGGTAAGTCATCAGTAAGTGAGAAAATAATCAGGTCAACAGTTGGCTCAGGCTGTTTAGCTGTGGCGTGCATCTTGGTACGAATATAGATAATTTTTTTTTTGAGTTTTTGTAGTTCTTCAATGCATTCAGGTGTATCTTCCACACTATTTAATCCATATTCGACATCTGTCCTCTTGCGTTTTTGACGTTGGGGAAGTGACAAATAACTACCTTTAAACTTTGACACTGCTTTTTCTGTTTTTCTGACAACCTAACAGACCTCCTTCACCACAAATTTTCAATCTGAAGGTTGGGAAATACATGCCCTGGCCTACTCTGCCTCTGACTGGCTTATCCTTATGTTTGTCTTAACATATATCACATTATTACGATAACCCCAAGCCTTGCTTAGCCAGGCCTTTTTGTAGTGCATAATGGCTGCACTTCAGTGTCATTATGCTATCGAGGAAAAACCCTCTGGTTTGCTTGTATTTCATTAAACCAATCACAGTCGTCTTGGGAGAAGTTAAACAAAGGATGCGGCTTCAGTGTTTCCTCAAAATAGTGATGGGCGGAATGGATCTGGTGAAACATATGCAATTCATTTGTGATTAAAATGGATAATCCACTGAAGTTTTGCTGATTTTTTTTTTTTTTTCCAGAATACTCTCCTTCAGAAGCTTAAAAAAGTTCCCATATTTAGCGATCAGCCACAACATTATGACCACTGGGAGGTGAAGTGAATAACATTGATCATATTGGTACTATGTGCTGTTCTGCTGGAAAACCTTGGATTTTGACATCCATGTTGATGAGACTTAGACACCAAATAAACATTGTCCCATAGCAAACACACTCCCTCATGCAAATGGAAATCCCAAATGTCACTGGCCTACCCCTGCAGGAAAATGCACCCCACCACATGGAAAAAAACATCAAGCAATCAGGAACATGTTGAGGAACATCACAATGACCCAACATGTTGATTTGACCTCCAAACTTCCTACTCCCCATTGTGATCAAGCATCAACAGGATGCAGTGGAACAAGTTTGATTGACTGCACAAGCCAGAGTACCCAAAGGATCCAGTGCCAACATCCTGGTTCCAGACCCCATAGGACACCCTGAGAGGTCCTCTTGTCCATGTCCAATGGTTCAGAGAATCTTTGAGCACATAAGGAGGACCAACACAATATTGGGCAGGTGGTCATTATGTTATGCCTGATCGGTGTAAGTTTATTGGTCATTAGCAATCATAGTGGAAGCAAATAATAGAATGTAGCCTTAATTGAATTTAGAAGAAATAAAGACCAATGTATTAGCATCAGCAAACTCTTTTGTTTTTTTTTTCTTTTGTTGTTGTTCATTCAACTTATTTAACTCCATATGTTTCCCTGGTCAACCATCCATCCCGTTATCGTGGCTCTACTCAGTTTGAGAACCACTGCCTGTGAAGACTAAGATCATACATTCATCTCAAAAAACGTTTTGTTCAGTTATGAATGCAGCATTACTATAGCGTTTTCAGATTTAGTATACAGACACTGAAATAGTACAATATTTGTCATCTAACTCTGGTGAAGAATGCATTTTTTTTCAAATTCCAGGATTACTCTGCACCTAAAAATAAAGACTGCATCAGCAATGTGGAGTAAAACCAAATGGTTTAAATGTGATCATCTGGAGGAAAAGCAGAATAAGAAGGCAGATTTAATAACAGTTTAGCAATTAAACATGCAATAAGTGTTAAACAAAAGTGCTCTCCTTACAATTTCATTATTTACTAAATGAAAAGATTAGCTAATAGGACTTTTAGCAAATGTGTTTTACTAAAAGTCCTCACTGAATGTTTAGCATCTTTATATGGCCATGCTGTTTTAACTGAGCCACAGACAGTCATTCTGTTTTCTGCCTCAACTACATCAAAGCTTTACGTTGGGTCATTACTTTTTATCTCTCAAAATGATTCGATTAATCTTAAAATGAAAGAGTTGTGCCTGCTTAAATGGTATAAAATGTAAATGGCAAAGAGAAGACGGAGTTTAAAAGGTGACATTCCTTGTGGTAAAGATAACAAAAAAAAACACACACCTGTATTCTGACTCAAAGTTTATTCACAAAGGAGTTCCATAAAAGGAAAGCTTTGACGTGACACCTTTCATACGGCACTTCTCTTTAGAGGCAGGACATAAACAGAGCAGCTTCACTTCATTGGCTACAAATACACCCACATGCTAATGCGTTGCCACAGAAGGCTCAGCCTCATTCCCAAACTCCGCACATAAGCTCCGGAGAGAGCAGCAGCAGACAGCAGCCACAGTCGTCTCTTTGGTTTTCTCCGTCATTGATTTGATGAGACATATGGTGCTTCTATAACCTGTAAGTATGTTCTGCAGTGAAAAAAATGCCATTACCTTGAAATTTTAGGCAGCTGTCACTGCTCTGCAGCGCTGCTTCTAGTCATGTGTGCTGCTTTTTTATTGACTGTTGTTTAATTTACTGTGATGTTTAATATGTTTATAATCTCTGTTTTTTTTCTGTTTATAGATCATAGAGAGTTTGGGGGAGTCCTTGAACAAAGACAGCAGATTTACTGAGTATCATCTACGGTGTGAAAATGAATTGTGCAAGGTAAGCTTCCTTAAATTCTGCATGAGTAATCACATTAAAGCTGCAAAATCACAGATCAGGATGATATATTTGCTTGTTTATGACATATTTGCAATTACTACATGTCTTTGTGAACAGTAGATCTCATTTTAACTCCATCTCGTCTTCTTCTACAGAGTTTTACAGGCTTTAAGCCATCCCCCGTCGACTGTAATACCAGTTGACCTGGCCATGTGTCTGAGCCTCAGCCAGCGCCAGCCTCTTTATCAACTGCTGTCCATGTCGCCTCTGAAACCCACACAGCATCGCTCTCAGCCAACTGACTGTCCACCGAGGGCCGGCCTCCCCCCACAACATCGCCCGTCCTCACCCTCCTCGCTTTCATGGTCATCGCTGTCCTCCTCTCCCGTGCCCTCGGAGCGGCGGAGCTGTTTCCGCAGGGACAGCGGTGGCGGCGGCGCGAACAAGAAGCGCGTGGTGTTCGCAGACGCCAAAGGATTGGCACTCACTGCTGTGCGTCTGTTCATTCCTGAGCCCTCTTCCCCCACCCCTACCCTGGTGATTAGACCCCCTCCAGCCAAACTGGAAGGCCAACAGTCAATCTCCAACAAAATGCAACGCCCCAAGTTGCGGCTGGGCTTCCCTCAGCCAAAGCTGGACTTTAAAGCCTTTCTTGGACGCCTGCGAGAGACGAATGTACAGCTGGAAAGCTGCAAAATTTCAGAGCATTCCTTGAGTGGCAAAGTGTGTGCTTTCCATGTCAGTGCTGAGAGTGCTGTGCATGTAAGGGTGACCTTTGACTCTTGGCGGAGCCATCATGACATCCCCTGCACATTCTTGCAGCAGCAGCGCTGTGGGGGTACTCCCGTGGATGTCTTCAGCTTTGATTTAGGCTTACCCCAGAACATTGATCCACAGGAGCGAATCGAGTTTTGTGTGTCATTCAGGCCCAGTCAAGCTGGCTCCACTACACACTGGGACGACAACAGGGGGCAGAATTACAGAGTGTGCATGGAAAAAGATGAACCAAATGCTAGCCAAGCCAACTCTAACCGCTTTTACCCCATGCTTGGAACGTACCGCCCATCATCATGGCCTTCACATGCATATGCTGGTCTGCAGAACTATGCTGATGTTCAGAGGACTTCATCTTTAAACAGAGCCAGAGCAGAGTGGAAAACTCTTTGTTCAGTTAAATAGACCACTGAGATAAAGCAACGCTTCTCAACAGACCTATGAGTAATGATGTGAATAATGTAAATATTTTATTTATCATTTATTTTTAAGGCACTTTGTGCTTTTCGATGTGCATAAACTATGTGAACTCTCCAATGCTGGATGGTCTGAAACCCACTGTTCAAACATTGCTCACATTCATGAGCCTAACTACCCTGCTGAAATGTGAATATTACATTCTGCAATAATATTCTGATTAAATCTGTAAAAAATAAAACAAAGGCATTCTTTCTCTTTTCTTCCCTCTGCAGAATTTAAATCCTAATCATTCAACACATGGAGGCAGCTTATGGTAAACTCTGCAATAGACATTGTACCTCAACATACAAGCCCTGATTAAGATGTCCTTGAGGGGATAAGTAAAAACATGAGACCTGGATTAGCTCAGGAGAAATGTATCGGTACACAAAGCAATTACCTGAAGAATCTTTTTGTACCTGTGGTTACTAACCCATTTCCTCCAAGCATAGTGAATGAACTAAATTTATGATCTGCACTCACAGCGACGCTGTTGCTCCTGGCTCATGTTCAGATTCTAGGTGTCTGTTTTCATGCGGTACGTCACGCATACCAGACAGAATATGTCAACAAACCGAAAGATCCTCTGGGCAAGGTGGAGCACTAGGTTAGAATGGCACAGTCTGTTCCAGATGCCCGCCATTCCTGCTGTATCAAAGTTGCCTAACGTGCTGGGAATTGTTGCTTCTTGTATTACACATGACTGGTGATACAAATAGGAAGTTACCATGGCAGCACCGGGGCCAGCGCGTCCTTTGGATAATGCATGGGGCTTGTGTTTACATGCAAGGGTGGAGTCATCATGAGATAAAGTATCATCCGCGGTGAGAAAGTCTCTGCTTCTCTTGTTCCAGTTATTCTTAGTCACCTCTCTTTTGGACTCGTCTCTTTGTCCTTCCCTGTCATTTTCTCTCAAGTGACTGCCGCCTCAGACTCTTGGGAACTGCTACACCTGAGTGATATCAACTGGAGTGCTGCATGTTCGCACACGAGACCGGTTTCCACACCCCGTAGTCCAAAGCACTCATTTATTCATTAGATCCAATGGTGTGGCTGGGTGTCAGGTGTTGGCAGTCAGTGAAAGATGCGTAAAAGAAAACCTTAAAACCCAGCTACACTGTCAAACTGTAATAAATCTTTGACTTCCAGTTTGTCATGTGGGAATACCTGAGGCACATTCATTTGATGTTAATTTTCAAAAATTATCCTTTAGTCACATAGCCATAAACAAGGATATAATTTATGAAGCAAACTGTAACCAGTACTTCTCCACATGCTGGTCGCAGAGGTACAGTACACATGCAGTAATATATATTGTACATTTCAAACGACCTATGATCCTACTGTTAGCTGAGTTTTACTTATTTGTGATGCTCAGGGAGGTCAGGAGAGACCGAAGAACAAGTTGCACATCATATACAGCATTGCATGATGTTTTAGTCCCGTAAGTAGCCACTAAATACACAAACACTAATAAAACCAAAGTGAGAGACAAACTCAGCACTGTTGGAGTCTATCCCAGTCGACTCAGGCTGGCGTTCTGTCCAGGGGAGAAAGTGCAAATTCCATACAGACAGGCGTCCCAACCGCAACACGAACCGGGATCTTCTAGCTGTGAGGCGACAGTGCTAACAACCGAGCCACCGTGCAGCCCCTGGACAATAATGCTCAGCCTTTAATATTTTTCAAAAAGAGAAAAAACATGACTTAGAGATTATTTTGACCACAGACCCTCTCTCATAACTACAGAAATGCAAGAAAAGCCTCACTGATTGTTAGAAACAGCACTGGAAATAGTATTGGAAGCATTATATTATAGTATTACTGCAAAAAAAAGAGCTGCAGGCTGTGTTCGATAGGAGACAAGCATGGAAACAAACTGAATATAACTAGGAAAACATCTATGGTATGTACAGAAAGCATGTATTTTTCAGTTTTTGGGAGGAGACATTTACTAAATATACACAGTAATCAAAGAAAAATACTTTTTTTATCATCCACACAGAGACTAACTGGATTTTGTCACTTGAAAACAGCACTGATAACATTCTGCCAACAAGGCTGGAAACATGAGCCCCTTTCTAAGCTGCTAATAAACAACCTTCCCTCCTTATTTCTGACAATGTGCACATTAATCACAGTCTCATCTTCCTGTGCAAAGAGTTTTGGCATTAAGGTTTTATCAGTTTTGACAGTCTCCTGGTCAGCGTGGGGCACAAACATCAGCAGCTTAGCCACTTTTAGCAACCAGGACAGTGTGAAGTGACACATAATGGCTAAGACATGCTCACATACACACAGGGCATTAGGTTGGAGAACGGCTTTTCACCAGACAATGTGTTTTTGTCCCTTTGCATTTGTCATTTTTTTCCCCATTTTATCTTTCCGCTAGCAGCAGGCACATCTGGACGGTGGCCAGCAGCCAGCTACCGGCTTGCTGGTGCTCACAGCCCCGACGCTTGTGTTGTCTGAACAATAGCCTGAAGACTGATCCAGTGGGCTGCAGCCACAGCTGTGATCACAAAGAGGGAGCTGTGGGAAGCTAACGGAGGTGGCCTGCTGAAAGCAAGACGGCGGGCTGTAACCACTAGATTCATTATTTTTCTGCTGCTAAATAGCCTCATAAGCAAACAAAAGTCAAGAAATGCCTACATTTATGGACAGGGTCGGCTTTGAAAATGACTAAATCTTTCTTTATATTCCAGACTGAATACATCTGAGTGTAAGGCTGGAACTTATGTGTGAACATGTTGGATATAAAACACAAAGACATGACAGATATCAGTGGTTTGTGTGTCATTTTCTTTGCTCCATTGCATTTGTCTATATGTGTGTTTTAAATAAGGGTAAGCCCACATTGTATATTCAATTAAAAGGTTAGGCAATCTAACAATGCTGGGGGACTACTGAAAAGATTGCCAACAACCCTGTTTATTATTGTGGTGAGCTGATATTGCCATTGCAGTACACTGACTAAGGGTAGTTGTTGGCAGAATAAAATGGGTCTGAGCAGGGATCCCCAACTTGCTTTGCCCAGAGGCCACTTTTTTTGCAAAATGACAGGAGATCAGGGGCCAGTTAATATTCATCAGATCAAATGAATAAACATTAAAAAGCCCGTAACTTATCTTCCTTCAAAGTTATTTACTTTTTAAATGAACCGAGTGCTGCCAGCGGGCAATACGGAACATTTACATTTTCAATAAAAGTTAAAAAAAAAATAAAAATCCTCCTGTGAGTGTGATTATTTACAAACCAGTCAGCACAATATCATGGGCCTGATTTGGCCCTCAGGCCACATGTTGAATATCATTGGTTAATCTTTGGACAAATGCAGCGACTGCATCTTTGACTTGGTTCCTGTAAAAACCCACATATTTGTACTTTTGTCGGAGCGTTGTTAGAGTCAGGCAGTAGGATTTATGGCTTTATCTGCTGTTTTTATCTGTTCAGGGAATATTACGTGCATAGCAACTGAATTAGGAGTGAAACATTTATCCAAGTGTGCATTACATTTTTAAAGCTCTCATGTTCACTTAAACTTCACAAGTATCAAATATGCATTTGTGGAGGAATGAAAAGGCTGATGTATGTATGTTAACTTCGATAATGGTACAAGTATATTATAGTAAAGTACCACATAACAGGCGGCCATATGTGGAGCAATTTATTGATCACAAAAATTGAAAAATAAGACATTAAGTTGAGCAAAAATCAACATACTTTCGTCTTTTTTGGTAAATATTTTATTATTGAATCAAGCTTAAATAATACAACATGTAACTGTACTGGAAAGTACACAAAGCAGCTGACACAGATAAAACCTCAGGTGGCATCATTATTATCACATTTTCTTCCTGAAAGCTGGAAAAGTAAAAGTCAGAGGAGCACAGCGCCCCCCCACTGACACCATGTATGAAGATTTCCTCCTTTAATAAATAGCCGTCAATGAATATGTGAGGATAATACACAAGATCGGAATTACAAACAAGAGAAAATCGACACGTGGAGGAAATGGTGGATGGTTTTAGGTGTTTATTGACCCCCTAGTTTATGTGTATGATTGTGTAATTGTGCAGCTTCTGAAAACTAAAGGATGGATGTGTCGTTTGACGCAGGTGATCAGGTCTTTACTGACATTGATCGCTGGGCAGGTGCTCGTGTTCGGGGTTCCAAGGCGATCTGCTGAAACACTCGGCGGCCTTCCTGTCGCACTCGCAGATGAACATCTCGCATGCGTTGTTGTTGCCTGAGGAGGAGAAAGTAGAGAAGTCGGTCTGTGAGTAGCAGGGAGTCAGCAAGCACTACAGTACCGTCCTCGTTTCCTGTTGCTGCCAGACTTCTGTTTGGTGCAATAGCAACACATTCAAAGCTGTGAATTGTGAACATTTTGTATTGTTTTTCCGACAAATACAAGAATCTGTGCAATATTAACGCTTCTCTATCAGGATTTCTACTTATGAACTGTGCAAAACCATTGATATGTGCAAGATTTATAGTTCCATTCAGAGGAATTTGAACAATGTCAACTAGTACTTGTGTATATTTTTTGGTGAATTTTATATTTTCCAATGGATATTTCTTAACCCTGGAACACTAGCGTAACAACTATCGTATCAACTAACGTAACGCCATCACTAATGTTGGGTATATTTTACCCGATATAATATCCATCCATCCATCCATCATCTATACACCCCTTAATCTTCTGTAGGGTCGTGGGGGGCCTGGAGCTTAACCCAGCCGACTCAGGCGAAGGCAGGGGACACCCTGGACAGGTCGCCAGGTCGTTACACATAGAGACAAGCAAGCACACTCACATTCACCACATTCACACCTATGGGCAATTTAGAATCATCTATTAACCTCAGCATGTTTTTGGACTGTGGGAGGAAGCCGGAGAACCCGGTGAAAACCCACACTGCACAGGGAGAACATGCAAACTCCACACAGAAAGATCCCAGGCGTCCTAACCGGGATATGAACCAGGGATCCTCTAGCTGTGAGGCGACGGTGCTAACCACTGAGCTACCGTTCAGCCCCCCGATATAATCTACCCGATAAAAAATACTTCTCTTCAAAATATACTTAAGTACAACAATGCATGGCAAATTGAAGTACTTTTATTTTATTTTTCCCGATACAACATCCTATAAAATGAAAAAAGGTATCATGGGGGGACTCTATAAAAACGTCTGGTGTTCTAGGGTTAAATGTTTGCACTATCCCCTGCTGCTGTGACGGGGCAAATTTCCCCACTGTTGGATTATTGTATCATTTCTTAAGACAAAAAATAAAATTAAAAAACTGAGAATCATTTTCTCAGTCTACTCACTGCCGCAGGTGACCTTCCTGTTGGCCTCATCACAGCTGTAGTCGTAGAACTCAGTGTAGGGGTTGTCGAAGATGGGCCAGCACTCGTCGTGCTGCATGGCATCAGAGTAACACTGGTCGTGCACTTGGCAGCACCTGCAGATCAGAAAGTCAAACATGACAAGTTTTCAAACGGACCGAACAGGCTTTTGGTAAAATTTCAACCGAGTGTGAAGCAGAGAGGCAGATTCATAACCTGTCCAGTTCATCCACAGGTGTGCCGGAGCCTCCCTTTCCGCAGTAGCAGCCGTAGTCGGCGTAGTCGAAGATGGGCCAGCTATCGGGCATCACGCACAGGATCATGTTCCTGAATTGGTTGAGCGCCTTGTAGTCCAGGGAGTGAACTGAAGCACAATAACGGGACGCAATCATGCTTTGTCCTGTCCAGAACCAGGTGCACATACAGTATGAAGCTCTACTCACCAGCAGAGAGGCCTACAGCCACGAGAAGCACAGTCCGGAGGGCGTTCATCCTGACAGCCAGCAGATCAGTCACAAACTGCATCCTGCTCTCGCACCAGGCCGCTTTTATTTATCAGGCGCGGGACCTCGCCTGTCAGCTGTTCACACGGCACACGGTCACATGGACTCAGACATTCAAACACAAACCAGCATGTGTGGAAGCAGACAACTGTTTTCACACAGTCCTTGAACCGTCTGAACACGGTCTTGTTGATGAATATGCTCGGTCTAGACGAGAATTGCTCAATCTTTGGTTGAAACCCATGTGGCGGGGGGCACTTACCGAGTTGTGGAAAGTGGCTAAATACATTTACTGCAAGCACAAGGACTGCATTTGATTACAACTTTGAGGTTTTTGCACTGCATTTGAGTATTTCCAATTTTATGCTACTTTATACTTCCACTCCACCATATTCTAAAGGGAATATTGTACTTTCTACAACACATTTATCTGATAGCTTTAGCTACTTTTAAGATTTGTCAGAACAAACCTATAGAATGTGCCAGTATTTTACACACACATTATGCCTAGTCATAGATTTAAAAAATAAATAAAATGAAGAAAACTAAAAATAAAAAAGGGAAACTGGTTGCATCTGACATGGTTTCATTTCAATAAATGCTCAAATGACACAAGAGAAAATTTCACAAAACTTATTCTTTCCTCCCACATTAATCATAACTGTGATGAGCGTGTTGTCCCTGCATTTAAAACTGTATATGACGTAGTTCAAACTAACTCCACCTGCAGCAGCTGCAGCAGCAACATGCTGCCGACACACTGATGCATCAACAGCAACGTCATAATAGTCATCTATCAGTAAGAGGAACCCAAGCTCTTCTTTTACTTCAACACTTTAGCAACATTTCACTGCTAATATGTCAATACTTTCAATAAATTAGGCTTTTCATGCAGGATTTTTACTTGTAATGGGGTATTTTTGCGTTACGTATCAGTACTTTTCCTTAAGCAAAGGATCTGAATACCTCATCCACAACTCAGTAATACACCAACAGGATCACAAGCAATGCCTAAAACAAATTTATTTAATACGATCAACACTGACCACTAGTCTTGTTATGACAAATGCTTTGTTTCATTCCCCTTTCTACAATTGTTAGCAAAATGCCAAGCCATTACACTTAATTGCAGTTTGGCGGAAGGTCAGAGCGTTGACTGAAGAAGGTGTAATAAAGCTCAGATAAAGCACAGATTCAGAAATATTTTAAACGTCCGATCTACAGTGCTGTGAAAAAGTATTTGCCCCCTACATATATCTTCTATTCTTGCATATTTGTCACGTTTAAATGTTTCAGATCATCAAACTGGTTTTAATGCAAGACAAAGATTACCCAGGAAAACACAAAATGCAGGTTATAAATGATGGTTTAATTTTATAAAGGTAAAATACTGTCTGGGCCATCTTGCCCTATGTAAGAAAAGTAATTGCCCCCTTAAGCTACCAGTCTACCAAATGACCAAATTCATTTAGCAACTGGGTTCAATCTCATCAGCCACACTCACCATCTCTGTCTAATATTCAATAAATCTAAATATTAGTTTGACAATCTGGAACATCTAAGTGTAATGAATATACAAACATATAAGACATCAGGAAGGGGGAAAATACCGGAGTACCCGGTGAAAACCCACGCTGCACAGGGAGAACATGCAAACTCCACAAAGAAAGATCCTAGGCGTCCCAACTGGGACACAAACCAGGGATCTTCTAGCTGTGAGGCAACAATACCAACAACCGACCCACCAACTGAATATCCCTCTTCTCAAACTCCCTTTTCCAATTGTGTTGAAGAACTGATAGTTTCTGGTAAAAAAAAAAAAAATGACCCTCTGTAGCCAGTGTTTGGTTTGTCCATTCAGTAGAAACATGGCTGTTATGGCCTCTGGTGGCCGTGTGGTTGGTGGTGGACTTTGTGCGTGCTCTGTGTGGGGAGATGGATAGTGGAGTCTGAATTGATTACAGCTGGCTGAAGGCCGTGCTCCATATCCCACCTGGCAGACATCACACATGATCAGCCTGGAGCTCCAGACCTGCCCTTAGCCCTTGTTCTCCCCACCTCCTGACCCGTCCGATTGGTCCACAACCCAAATTCCTCCTCCAACAAGACCCCATCAATCACCACACCAGATATAAATCCTCAACCAAAGTCTTAGTCAGTTGACAATAATATTGGATGCATTATGACATGATTGGTTCCTTAGGTTTGCTGCATTATCAAACCCCAGAAGTCTGAAGCTGTCGTTTGGTGCACTGCAGTTCCAAGGCAGTAATCCTTAGCCATGCTCGGGAAAACAACACAGACGTGTAGTCAGGAATTCACTGGGAGGGGTCTTTAAAGAGCTACTTGGCCAGAATTATTCCTGAATTTGAAGAAAATCTTGTAAAAAGTCTCCCCAGATACGCTCAGTTATGATTCTGGCACATGTAGCACATTGATTTGTCTACCACAGTGCTCAATTCGATGCAGAATAAATGTTTTCGAATATATTTTTAATGATTTAAAAAGAACATGTCGAGGACCGAGCAGCCTTGGTTGAGGTGTGTGCTCTCGGAAGGATTTTCTCTTCTCTGTGCAATCCATGTGGGCTCCCTCCATGAATATAAATGTACAGCAACACTCTGAGTCCCATTAGCATTTTAAAGCTCTGGTAGGGGCCATGACCTGAAAGAGAGGTCAAGGGTCAGAACAAGGCTGAAAAACCCCCGATCAGACATTCTTAAGCTCTGGGTGTTACTGTGCATGATCATAAATCTATGACTGTGTTAAACAGTCATATTGATGTGAACAAAGGAGGAAATGACCAATAACTTGATTAAAATTGCATTATTTTGCAATTGCTGTAAAGACACTAGTAAAAAAGACTCTGCAAGTTTGCATGAACATTAGCTTTTCAGTTACACACTTGGCCTGCTGTATGAAAAACAGTCCTCAGGCAACGAGATGAATAATACAAGTCATGCACATTTCTGCAGATGCTATCTTTTCGTAGCCGTGTTATAAACTCGATTCCAAAAAAAGAGACATATTTAACCTGCATCATGACACGGACCATCCCAGACTTCATGGTCAGGGTTGTGATGACCTGCAAAGTGCTTAAAGGCAAATGAGCAGGATCAGTGGGGGAGAATGTTGCAGCTTTTTCCAGCGTGTTGTTTTTATTTTTGGCTCATATGACTTAGTACATGTCACAGCATCATGACCACTGACAGGTGAAGTGAGTAACATTGATCATGTTGGTACTATGTGGTGTTCTGATGGAAAATCTTGGATTTTGGCATCCATGTTGATGAAACTTAGACACGGTTGGAGCTGGATCCCAATCTACCAGAAATCAAACTATGTGTGAGATCGCTCCTGCGCGTTCGTTTAATAAAGCAATAGGAGAAGATATTTAAGTCTCACTCGAAGTATTTAATTAGCAGATAACTGAATAAAGCAGGCAGAGCTCTGGATCAAACTGCTCACCCCAGCATCAACAGAGTCAATGTCAGGGCACGAAGTCTGACTCCCTGCCTCTCCCTGATCCAGTGTACTTATACTATTACTAGAAGACATGAGCACAGAATGTGTTGTCGCTAGTCGATTGGTTCTTCTGTGTCCTTGGGCCTTCTCCCGCCATCTCGTGCAGCAGAATCTTCCCGTTGTACCCACAGGTGCTGAGCTCGGTTCCTCCCTTCATGGTTCTAACAGCCAGGTTGAATCCTGTTCAAACCTGCTTGTGACAGAGAAATAAACACACAAACAACCAAATCCTGTTTCGACTTACGCTCTACTTACGCTACAATTATTTACAGGTTATACTGATTGTGCCTTAAGAGAATACTAAGAGATTACAAAACATAAGTCAAAAATATATAATCCTGACAACAACCAAATAAACATTGTCCCACAACAAGCACGCTCCCTCATGCAAATGGAAATCACAAATGTCACTGACTTACCGCCGCAGGAAAATGCACCCCACCACATGGAAAAAACATCAAACAATCAGGAACATGTTGAGGAACATGACAATGGCCAAACATGTTGATTTGACCTCCAAACTTCCTACACCCCATTGTGATCAAGCATCAACAGGATGCAGTGGAACAAGTTGGATGAGTACCCAAAGGATCCGCTGCCAACGTCCTGGTTCCAGACCCCATAGGACCCCCTGAGAGGTCCTCTTGTCCATGCTCAATGGTTTAGAGCATTTTTGACCACATAAGGGGGACCAACACAATATTAGGCAAGTGGTCGTGATGTTATGCCTGATCGGTGTATGGTGAAATGACCATAACAGACTAAATTTCTGTCAGGAAACTGCAGGTCTTAATGTGACAGTGAAGCAATGCGCATAGATTTACACAAGGGTCCTTCGATTATAGTACGATCATAAATAAAACAAACAACATATTAATTTGTAACTTAATGTTTAATACAAATATGTCTCAACATGGAAAATGCGGTTCAAAGGGTCAACAACCGTACTGCAGTTCATTTGAATGTCTATCATTTTTACATTTACAAATCATTACCATGTTAGCTCTGAGACAGCTGCAAAGTTAACACAAACAAATGAGGACTCAGCCTCTACTGGCCTATAGCATTCTGTAGAATTAAAATAACTAACATCATGGTGTCATTTGCTTGTGGCGATCAAACCCACTATAGATACCATAATTTGGCAAGTATACGCTGACGTTGGTTCAAGTCGTACATTTAACTTAAAACACATTCCAGTCCTTCAGACGAACAGTACAGATAAACTTACTATCACAAAAAAATCCTCAGAAACAGTGCTCGTCTATCACATTCATTTACTGTTTTGTTCATCACCTGAATTGGATTGTTCAATAGTACAAACGCATTATGTAATTTTAGCAAAGCCAGCAGGGATCAACTATCAAAGGGCTTTACCACAGTTTGACATAGCCAGGTTTTCTTTGTGTAAGTCAGCTTGACAAAACCCCAAACCCACAGGTAACAGGTGTCACAACAGTGGTGATCAGCTTTCTTTGTTAATTTCAGGTTTTCTTCTTGCGACTCTGTGGCGTTTAACTTGTCATGTGACTATTCTTCTGCTTAAAACAGACCGACGTACCACTTACTTCAGTCAACAGGTTGTTATCAAGGAGAACTACGAGGAATATAAACATTTCTAACAGAAAAAAGTGCTGCTGCTGCAAATGATGCTGTTAATCGTGTGTTGTTATATGTATTTTACCAGTCAGTGCAGCTATAGTGACAGCTGCACATAGGAGGTGGAACTTAATACATTTTAACATGAGATTGTACTTAAGTGCATTTAGGTCTGCTTCATAAAGCACGGTATCACTTTAACTTTTGGCCAAATCAAAGTGAGATTAATGTTACTGATTGAATGTTCGCCGAAACAAATACAAAGTTTCTAATCTCTGTTCTATCAGCTGCAGTACCAGCAGTGTAAAATGGTCTTGGAAGCAAATAAGGACCAAGTATAAAAACATTATCTATGCATTTTCTGCGTCACCAGCTGAAATCACCTTGGTTCCCACGGCAACAGAAAGCATACAATGTGCCATACTGTAACGCCACGGCTTCACTTGGTGGGATTAGCAACGTACAGCTCAACAGATGTGCACATTTAACACATTCTCTCAGCTGGGGAATCTTTCTTTGCTCATGGAGAATCATCTGGAAGCTCTACCGCATCAGTTGCCATGGTGATGTAGCCAGTTAAAAGAGAGGCACCTTCGTGACACTGAAAACTCTGGCTTTAAGCTCAACATACCTCACTAACCCACTAGTCTCGCTTCGTAGTACAGCCTTCTAGAGTGACTCTTAATGTAATGCATTAACTGTGCATAAAAGACAAATGGGTATTAGTCTGGAGCCTCTCAGTTTTTGATTTAAATGAAGTGTTATCAACGGGTGTAAGCTACACAACTGGATAGACTTACAACCAATCAGAGTAAAGAAATACTTTGACAAGGTGCTGAGTGCCACCGAAATGTAACCAGGCTTTAAGTGCAGTTGTTTATTCTTCTTTTAGAGAATATATAGCGTCCAGTTCTTCTAAGACTGAAACGACAGCAAATTTAAAATCACATTTCACATCAGTGGCTGCCATCCCTTTACAGAAGTGCATCAACAGCACTCCTCTATATGCAGTGATTGTATCAAATCTGCCCTATGTCAGATAAATCAGCGTAATAGAACCGGTGCGGGCAACGCCAGGTGGAAGTCTGTTTGAACAAGAGGGTGGGCCAAACGCATCATCTGCCAAAGCAAATAAAACATGAGCTCTCTGAAACGGGTGGTTCCCAGGCAAGTATAAAAGATGCAATGCTAAATGTAGAACCTGCCCAGATCTTCAAAAAGGTAATCATTATTCTTCTTATACATTGTCGTACTGCAAGTGTACATACCCTACGCTAAAAAAACAACAACTATCTGGAATGTTCTTGGCCCCAACACTGCAAACTAACTTCATGAAGACAACATGTGACAACAAAACAAACCACATCATCAATCAATGTAGAAAAAGATATATATATATTTATATATATTACTAAACACTTCATAGAAGATATCTACTGTGCGCTGTGTGATCGTGGCGAAATAAATTTCATCAGTTATTATACATTAACAGCAAAATTAAAAACAGTGGAGAGCTACTGCAGTGCATCGTTTCCTTCTTTAACATCAACAATCTTACTATTTTTAACTAAAATGCCGTCGCATTCTCAATCACAGCAAAGACGACGGCAACGTTTTTTGTCCGAGGTCCTTCTTTTCCTGACATTACCAGTCATTTCCTTACATCTGTGTCTGCTTTGATTACAGACATGTCAGTGTTCTACCCCGTTATTATTGTCTTTGTGTTCCACTCAGCAAATGTACTGTTGTTGAAAACTACAGAGGGCAGTCAGTGAATAAAAAAAGGCCGATTACGTGGGATTGGAGATACTCTGACATTTACCATCCTAAAGAGATGTGTGCAATTACTGGATATACAAGGAGTGTACAAGATATAGTCTGTTAGCCTTGTATTAACTTTAGGTTAATGTAAGATTCTCATGCAGGAGGCTGTGGGCTTTTTAAAGGTTTGGAGAAAGAACACAAGTCTCCAGACTTGAACTTTCTAGGCTCTGTGTGTTGAAGGTTCTACTGGTGAGTTATTTTCCTGTAAATTTTAATTATTTTATCACTTAATCAGGTTCTATTTCATATTTTGCTTGCACTGTATTCATGTAAAGCATTTAGTAAACACCAGTCCTCTATTTTTCTAGCAATTAAGTTTGAATTCCACAAACTTAATTCCACCTTTAACTATTCCTCCACCTTGTTCAGAGCTGCTTCTTGAAGTCAGGATGGATTTAACAGATATGAACCTATGAGATCGGCTCTCACCTGGTCTCTCAAAAAAAAAAAAAAAACACGTGGAGCTAATATTTTGTACACTCGGTGTACAGTTAACACACTGGGATAGAATTGACAGGACAGTCTTCAATCAGATGGGCTTATATAATAAGGTGGTGACGTACTTCTTCTTGTAGCGATGCGTTGCGCTGAGCACCATCACTCCATCCTGTGGCAGAAAAAGGGAAAGAAATTAACTCACTCTTGCCAAGCACTGACATCCACGCTTACAGCTAAGATACATGTGAGCCTTATGGGAACAGTGGTATCAGTCTTACCATGTGCAGCGTTATCATATTGCAAGCCAGTGTATTCAGAGTACATGTGGGCACGTGAGATTTGTTTAAAGGCAGGCTTCAAGGGAGGAAGGAGTGAAAACATAGATGGCTTTTATTGTGAAGCAGCTAGAGAAAGTGATCCACGTGATACACCTGTTTGTACGGGGGAAAAAATCCCTCATCGTGGGCTCTGATTACATTCGCACACAGTATGGCTCAGTTATCCAAGTGGAATGCAATGGAAGCTAATGTTTTTTTCAAAGCACATACGACTGCTTTGTCTGTAGTGTCCTGTTATTTCTTTGTTTCCAACTCAAAGTGTGTCTATTTACTAATCATGTCATTTAGCAGCGTTAGTCGAATATAAAGAGTTCTGACAGCCAACACGCTGATTTGTGAGATGGCAAACACAGTCCCAGCGGGATCATTAGGACTGGTCTCAAATTGCCAGTGTATGTGTTAAAAGCTGTGATCTTCTTGACTTCATTGTCATTATAATTTTACCTGCTCACTGTACAACAGTTTGATCAGAAGTGGGAAACTACCACCGACATTTCTGTCAAGAGAATGACGCACTAAAGTCGAAAATGATCACTGCAGGTGAAGCCAAATGGAAAAAAGTCAATATCTGACTATCTGACCAGCTGCCAACTGAAATGGAAAATACTGTTTGGTTTAGATAGGACTCCACAATCAGGGTACAAGTGCGAACTGTGCTTGTGTGTTCTCATTTCCCTCCCCTTCTCCCCATTTAGCCTGACACTGCTGTCTGTATTTATATCCTGGCACACACGTTTTGTTCCCTTTTTTCCTGTCACAATGTTGAAAGAAGGGCAATTATCTGTCCTTCAGCTTGTCCTTCTGTCCCATTAGCAACTTGTTATCATTCCTGGCATTCCACAGATACAATCTGCTGCGAAAGCTTCGCACAAGCTCGCTAAGTGCGGCGGCGGCAGCTCGCACTTTCTATAAAAAAAATGCGAACAAAGCTGGTCATTTCTCAAGTGTCACCACACACAGTTTTCCCCACATGTCAGCAGCCACATTCCGAACGATATCAAACAAAGGAGTTGTATTGGGTGTCATTGACTCAACTTGAAGCCTTACCTTGATGGAAAGAGCGTAGAGGTGGTTGAGCATGACATGGTTGGGTTCTGGGAGTAATGCAGGGTCACACTGGATACAACAAGAAAACAGAAAAAACAATGAGGCAAAACATGAAAATGAATATTTTTTTCCATTTTCATATTTTGTATTTCTGTAAATCTCTTATACATGATATTATAAAGCCTCAGATAAATCATTTGTGTCATTGTATGCATGTAGACGTACTTTATTAATTACTGGCCATGTTATTTTTTTTTAATTAAACTTCATTTATACATCACAGAGTTTCAGTTTTGTAAGAAAATTCCTAATGGGACCAGCAGTGACTATAATAAGTAGAATTAAACTGCAACTCAACTACTCACTGAAATCCCAGTGTCTTTGTTGAGGATGACTTGTAGGAGGTGAGGTGGGAGTATGGGTGGAGACTTAAACTTCTCTTCCTGTTTAGGTACATAAGCGTCCTGATGATACGGCCCGGGAGGAGAGCTGGAGAGGTCTGATAAAGAAAGGGCGCGATAGTCTGATTAAGACAGAGTGTAATTCTCAAACATTTCAACAGACCGTAATAGGAATCTTGGCTTTTGGTTGCAAAGTAAGTGGAGAATTCAACAAGTATATAAAGAAAAAATCAAACAGCACTCACCTGACATGTCCGAACATTTCTGCGAGTCCACCATTAGCGCGTCAAACACCTCGAAGTCAGTTTTCTTCACCTGGATGATATTGTTGACTGTGCCTAGCTGGCTGGTTATAACAGGCTGTTAGAAGACATGGTACAATCAAATTTACAAATGAAGCTACAGCGTGTACACTAACCAGACACAACATCATACTAATGAGAAAATAACATTAATACGCCCCTAAAGCATCTGAAAATACCGCTCCAGCTCTAATCATAGCCCCCAGTGCACAGTTTATCCAGTTCACAATGCAAAGGATGGATCGTTTTACATATTTGTTGCAGTATTTTTCCAGAGGAACAGCAGATTTATTATTTGCATGGTCACAGATACGGTCTGTCCTTCAGATTAACGTTTGCTGCCAGAAATAAAAACACACAGAGGGTCACATTCTACTGTGAGAATAATTGCTGACCTCAGCTGGGTCATGGGTCCACTGGCCGTCCACATAAAATTTGTATTGATGCTCCCCTTCTGGTAGGTCAACAATTGCCACAAAGGTGTTCTGACTGACAGATAACAGAGACACAGATAAGTTAAGACTTCTTCAACCTCATCAATTGAAAATATTCATCTACCTTCTAATTAGTGAGCTGACTTAAAATTAGAAGATACAGTACAACGTTGAACACCAATCTGAAAACTGTTAGCCTTAATGAAACAAGATAAACATTTTCCTGTGCAAAAACAATAAGCGACTATCATAAATATCTAAAACCCAGTATCCCACTGAGTTCAGAACATGCGCTCACCTTCTAATAAGAGGAATCTTGTTGGCCCAGTTGTTGAATGATCCAGAGAGGTACACCTCCTTTCCGTCTCCTGTCCAGCGAAAAACTGTTGGTCGGTCTAAAGTCGGCCCTTTATCTTCTGCTTCTAAGTCTTGCTGCCATGCAAGGAACTCTTCTTTCTCTAAAGGAGCCTGGAATTCACATCATTCGTCATAATGAGATATTTGCTCCTACATATTTTGTTACGAGTGGGGTCTACATGCCTCTGAGTCAGCAGCACCACTCACCTTCATGTCTTCTCCATGGAAAATATCCGCATCCTCCGGGCTATCCATCAGGATTTTTGGCCTCTCTCCCTCCTTGGTGCCCCGGCTGTCCCTCCTCTGGGCCTTCTCCCCCTGGCCCATGGCGGCCCTCTCGCTGCTTGTATTCCCCATGACTTTGTCTTCTTGCAAGCTGGCACAAGGTCACTGTGAGAAGAGTTGAGGCAGTTGAGTAAAGCCAAGCAATAACTCAGGTCTGACATAGTTTTCATAAAAAGAAGTAATCAATCATTAATAGTTACTGCTGGAAAGAAAAACTAATTTTTTTTTAAATTGCATTACTAAAAGGAGACTATTTTAGGTACTCCAGCTCCTTCAGAAGCATAAGTCAGCCTGCACCTGCATAGTTACAGTTTAACTGTTACGTTAGGTTCAACATGATCCTAACAAAACTTTTTTTCAGAGTGACAACCACATCTCCATACAAGACCGGTGTGCTTGTGTGATTTGGTATTTTATACAAAGCAAATAACATATTCTGTACATTATTTCTGACTTTTTACAATATATACACATTTTCAGAGACTACAAATCTTTTTGAGACAGAAAATCTGTCACAGTGAATACATAAAGTGCTGTTTTGCTTTTTTTTCTACTTATAAATGTAGTTGCCGCATAGTATAAGTAAAGAAAGTTGGATTTAAAAGGCAACTTTACAAGTAAATCTGCAATGTCATCTCTATAAGGAAGCAGCGGTGACATGACCTTGGCAAAACAGATCTAGCATTTACAGTAATGGATTACCTATTACCCTGAATGCTTCTCAGGGCAAAATGACTTTCATGCTGTTATAAAAGGATATAGCCATAAACACCTCACTAGCTTCTCAGCAAAACACACTGTTATATCATTTCTTTGTGTTTCACTGATGCATAAACTCAACCAAAAGGCTCACAGAAACATTGTGTGTGCATTCAGACTGGGTTTACATGAGGGTTAGCTCAATCTGTGTTAGTTTGAAGATGAAATATGACACACATCGTCCAATTTCTGATCATAAAAATCCAATCATCCATATATAGCAGTAATGCATTACGAATAAAAACAGTGTTGGAGCACTTTGCGCAGTAAATAGAATTAAAATGTGAAGAAAACTTGTGTGTACCACTAGTGATGACATTCTGGTAGCATTTATAAGAAGATGGATGTAATATTAGGCAGCATTTGTTGTACTTATATAAACAGCAGAGCTAACGGACGACTTCTTCTCTGCGGTATGTTGACAGTTTAGCTATCAAAGATTACGACCCGGGCAAAGCTAACGCTGCGTTAGCTCATCTGAAAACCCGACCTGAAGAAGCTCTACAACCAACTCTTGAGGAATTAAAGCTTCATTCGCCAAAACTGACCGCACAGCATGTAAATGAGCTTCCGACACGAGTAGCAATGATGGGTAACGGTTTGCTAAAGCTAACGTCAGGTAGCAGCTAGCATCAGTGTGTTGTGCATCCTGCTCAAACAAACGGGGCTACCGTTGGCTACACAGAAAAGATGCCGGTTAAAGAATGAACGCACCGACTGTGAATACGGAAAGTTATTAAGATTGTTTTATTTTATTTTATTTTTTACCTGAGAAACGGTTACCGGTTGGTGCTTTCGGTGTTAGCTCGTCAACTCCATTTCATCCTTGCAGAAAACAAAACATTAGGTGATGCTAAACAAACCCGACCCCCTTGTGCGCATGCGCAGAAGATCAAACTGATAAATGGGCTGCTTTGTAAAAACTACGGAATAATTCTGCAATATTACATCTCCCTATGTGCGTTTATTATGACCTACACAGTTTGTATCAACTGTAATCTTTTTTGTTTCGTGTTTTGTGATCATGATAATCACTGATGCGTTTTAGTGAGAAATGTAATTCTATGTCCTAACCACTAGATGACAGTGTGGGCCCGGTTCAATAGTCAGTATGAAAATGCAGCTCTTTTTTGCATAATAGTGAGCTGATGAAACGGTGCAATTTCGGGAATATTTAATGTAATGCAACTTTAATAATGCAAAGAGTGCTAGTTTGATTTGTTATATGACCTTTGCAACACTGCTGAAGTATTTAAAATTTCCATAGCAATATAAATTTGCACCTAGAAAGGGGCCCATGCTGCTCCTAAAATCACACTTAAACATACACCGATCAGACACAACATTATGAGCACTGACAGGTGAAGTGAATACCATTGATCATATTGGTACTATGTGGTGTTCTGCTGGGAAACTTTGGATTTTGACATCCTGTTGATGAGACTTAGATACCCAAATAAACATTGTCTCACAACAAGCACTCTCCCTCATGCAAATGTCAATCCCAAATGTCACTGGCCTACCCTTACAGGAAAATGCACCCCACCACATGAAAAAAAAAAAAACATTAAACAATCAGATACATGTGGAGGAACATGACAATGGCCCAAAATGTTGATTTAACCTCCAAACTTCCTACACCCCATTCTGACCAGGCATCAACAGGATGCAGTGGAACAAGTTTGATTGACAGAGGCTCCACTGCACAAGCCAGAGTACCCAAAGAATCCACTGCCAATGTCCTGGTTCCAGACCCCATAGGACACCCTGAGAGGTCCTCTTGTCCATGCCCAACGGTTCAGAGCAGTTTTGATGACATAAGTGGGGTCAACGCAATATTAGACAGGTGGTCGTAATGTTATGCCTGATTGGTGTATATTGCTGTTTAAAACCCACTTCTAGTATATGACCTAAAGTTGGGTTAAAAAAATGAGAAATCCTTTGAGAATTTATGATATACCCTTAATTTTCTAATTCTCTGATGATTTCAAAGTGTGTTCCGACCATGCTGAAGACTAAACTCATGCTTTTCGCAAGGGTCTGCAAGGGGACACATGATGTAAGATGTTTTCATCTGCTCATGTCTGTGAGGGTCCCCTCTGCAGAGGTCTGCGTGCAAACCCAAAATATATGCATGTGCCAGGAAAAGAAAAGTTGTGCTCCAAAAAAATGCTCGGGGCTTTTTATCCACACCATTATAATTTATCTTTAAATAATTGAAGTACTTGCTACCGGACATTGGAGATGCTTCGATTTATGCAATCACAGTGGGAATTCAACTGAAATCCTGTACTATGTCAGTGTACTGTGTTCAGCACATCTCAGGAATAATCGCTGACACGGTGCCACATTTCCGATCTGTAACTAGCTGCTGTATCCATGGACAAAGTGCAAAGTCACAGTCGTGCCTTTCAGAAGCATCACTGTGAGAATCCTTATGAGTCTTTCTGTGTTCAGTATGAGGGGCAATGGAACCGTCTGTATAGCAGACTGGCATGCACCTGTTGCAGTATGAATAGAGGCATGTGTGCATCTGCTTTCTGCCTTTAAAACTCAGAGCACAGGGATGAGAAAAGCATGAGCTGCCTTAGAAGGCTGTCACAAAACCTGACAAAGGAGATAATGTCAGTGCACCAAAAAGGCAGTGAGCATAAGAAGATATCCAAGATCTTAAACATTCCTCTAGACACCTTTGGGAGCAATGTACAGACATCAGAGCTTATTGCACAGTGGCAAAGTTGCCTGGCTCAGGGAGAAAGTGCAAAATTTCATTAAGAGGCCTTTGCCAGCTCATCAGGACAATGAAGAAAAACTCCAGTGTTACGCCCTAAAAGGCTTGCAGGATGACAGGATGAAGGATGGAGCAAGATCACATGACAACCAAGGCCAGATTACACAACACACACCACTGTTGTCTAAGAAGTACAAGAAAAGGTTGACTGGAATGTGGTAGAAGGACTTTGGATAAGGCTGAAGAGTTCTGGGACACTGGTCAAAGGACCCTATAATCGAGCACTGAGATGGGTTGGCAGGGATGTTTTTCTGCTGCAGGAACTTGAAATCTTGACCGTGTAACTGGCATGCCATGTCTTCTGTGGAGACCTTAACCTTGTCGATAGCTGTTCTCTCCAGCGAGGCAATGAGCGCACTCCAAAGTCAGCCAAACCTTGCTTAAGAAATCAGTCCTCGAACATCCTGGAGCCTTTTTAGTCATCACAGAAAATCTTTGGTCGGATTTAAAGTAAGCTGCAGAAAAGCCATCCATGAGCTGGAGGCTTTGACACAAGAGGAATGTGTAAATTTCCCAGGAGAGAGGTGCCAGGAACTTGTCAGCACTTACTTAAACCACTTATCATTTGTTATCAAGGCAGAAGGATCCTCCATCAAGTACTGAAGTCAGGGTTTGAATAATAGTTCTACACACAGATATTTTTCAAGAGAACTACACCGATCAGCCACAACATTACGACCACTGACAGGTGAAGTGAATAACATGGATCATATTGGTACTATGTGGTGTTCTGATGAAAAACCTTGGATTTTGCCTTCCGTGTTGATGAGACTTAGACACCTAAATAAACATTATCCCACAACAAACACACTCCCTCATGCTAATGGAAATCCCAAATGTCACTGGCCTACCCCCACAGGAAAATGCACCCCACCTCATGGAAAAACATCAAACAATCCGGAACATGTTGAGGAACATGACAATGGCCCAACATTTTGATTTGACCTCCAAACTTCCTACATCCCATTCTGATCAAGCATCAACAGGATGCAGTGGAACAAGTTTGATTGACAGAGGCCCCACTGCACAAGCCAGAGTCCCCAAAGGATCCAGTGCCAACGTCCTGGTTCCAGACCCCATAGGACACCCTGAGAGGTCCTCTTATCCATGTCCAGTGGTTCAGAGCATTTTTGATCACATTTTTATTTTTTACTGAGACTTCTTCTTGTATATTTTCATTAAATTCTATCCATATCACTGTATATCTTTCAAAGTAAGGCAGGGTTGAATGTTTACAGTCGCAGCTGTACATAACAATGTCTAGCTGCAGATATCGAAAAGTGCAGAATCTGCAGGCTTTCACGTGGCCTGTTGTGTTTGATTCCGGTGTCATTAACGCCTCGCCATTGATTGCTGACGTCTTTCTCTTAGTGACAGTACCTTGGTCTAAATTTAGACGACTAACGGAACATGAAAACACAGCAGCTTTGTCTCACTCCTGACATTTACCGTGACTTTATCCTTGGGTGCATCGTGTGCAGCGAGGCAGTGCGAGCTGAATTTCACACACAAAAAAAAAAAAACAGTAAGTCCAACTGTGCGAATAAAGCAGTCACCTTCAAAGTCATCTCAATTCTAGGCCACACTTTGTTTGCTGTCACTTCTGTAGTGCCTTTGATATCAACAACCTGCAGAGACGAGATGACGCAGGAGATTACTAATCCTTATGTGAAGGAGCCCAATCTAATCGCAGGACAGTGTGAATCCTAATAAAGCTGCTGTTAGCCTGAGCACCCAATCCTCTCCATTGAAGAAGCAGGGAAAGAGTAGATGCACTCAAAAGAGTACCAGTGTTCCAATTTAGGCATAGCAGTGTAAAAATGAAATAGCTAATGGATAGCTCTTATAGTTATCGGTTATTCATGTTCTGCTCTGTTACTAATGCAATGCAAGTGGAAGATTTCAGAACAATTCCTGCATTGCTTTTTTTTTTTGCCATCAGCATTGCCTCCCCTGTCTCAGACTTTTGTTCTTTCACCTCCTGGGGTACAGTTCAGTACCTTCTGTTACTCTATCTTGTGTTAGCACAGTCACACAGAGCTGCAACTGAAGCTCGAAAAGAAAGAGCGCCTTTTCATCTTTGTTTTGTTTCCTCACCAGCGAGCTTCGACACAGATTTAACAGAGTTAATGATGTTTCACCCCCAAAACAGCACTCCAGCATCCTCCAGACACAGGGGGGCAGTGAATGCTGGAGGCTTCGGCACATAACGAGGGAGCTAATTTTTAAAAAAAGAAAAAGTGTCCAGCAGAGATGTTTGAACTGAAGGGAGGTTTGGTTTCACTGGACCATTTTAAAACAAAAGAAAATTTACATTTCACAAGACCCTATTATCTTGACTGTCGGAGCAGACGCAGCCTCCAAATTTATGGTCACACTTGATTGCAGTACACAGCTGTCGGTACACACCGGGTGTTCAGTTACAGAGATTTAATTTTTCCCTTCACAGCCTTTATGCCTTGTTATAACCAGCTTATACTGTTGGTTTCTTCTCCTATAACTTTATTTTTGAGAAACAATTAAACTACTGTTGCATGGATCAAAAACGTATGTGCTTGTGCTTTGTGCAGACAGTGTAGGACAGGGATACCACACTATTACCAGAGTACTTCAATATTACATCAAATGAGCTTTAAAAAAAAACAACAACAACACAGGAGCAAAGCGTGTTAGATGACTGTCCTGGAACCAGACGGCTGTAATTGGCTCATGTCAGCCGCAGAGACTGAGTGGGCTCCAAGAAAGAAGTTGGCCTTGCTGGTGGAGGTGGGATGTGAATTTTTTATTTATTTTTTTGCTTGCATGCGGAGGTGGATCTAAAAATGGGATTGGAGGAAGAGCGTTGGATGGCATGGCGTGTTGTTAGTTTTGATGTGTTGAAAAGCAGATGGCAATAGTAGAATGAGTAGTGAGATGAGGGTCTGTAAATGATGGATCACTTTATGACTTCCAAAGCTGTCTTTTCTTTTGTTACATCCGTTGAGATTAGAGCTCCTAGTTTCAACTTGTCTGCTCACACCGATTTGCCACAACATTATGACCACTGATAAGTGAAGTGAATAACATTGATGATATTGGTACTATGTGGTGTTCTGATGGAAAACCTTGGATTTTCACATCCATGTTGATGAGACTTGTCTCATTGTCCCACAACAGGCACACTCCCTCATGCAAATGGGAATCCCAAATGTCACTGATCTACCTCCACAGGAAAATGCACCCCACCACATGGAAAAAACATCAAACACTGACAATGGCCCAACATGTTGATTTAACTTCAACATCAACAGGATGCAGTGGAACAAGTTTGATTGACAGAGGCCCCACTGCACAAGCCAGAGCATCCAAAGGATCCACTGCCAACATCCTGGTTCCAGACCCCATAGGACCCCCTGAGAGGTCCTCTTGTCCATGCCCAATGGTTCAGAGTATTTTTGAGCACATAAGGGGGAGCAACATAATATTAGGCAGGTGGTCGTAATGTCATCTTAATGCTAAGATATCAATTTATTTCAAACTTTGGTGATTAAGTAAATGCTGAAAGAAAGGACGACCATTCACATCGACTTTTTTCTATCCTTACAAGCAACCTGAATGTGCCCTTTGATGACATTTCTCTCCGAAGCTCGACAGACGCAGACTGAGACAGGCTTCACAGTCTCATTAGAAATCCTGTACTGCCTCGGAAAACCAGCTGAAGAACTCCCCGACGGCACTGATGCGCTGACATTTTACCGTGGCTCCATTCTGGCACCGCTTCCCCAGAGGCGTGACCGCAAAGCCACTCTTGTTTACCATTACTCATCCCTGCTGAGTGAAGCCATCACACAAGCAGCAGCCAGCCGCACCACAGCGCCTCGGCCAGCAGCTGGCCCTGATACACTCTCTGTGGGACACGGCAGATAACCTTTGTGCTGAGCATCTCTGGATGGCACACGCGGAGAGGTGACTCAAAAACTAACACTCGTTTCCCTGGCACTCTCACAGGCTCACATCTGTGCATGCAACACACTCGACACACTTGTAATCCTTTGTGAAATAGTAAGTAATACCTTGATTTGGACTCAAAACCTTCATTTTTGATGACAGAATCAGTCCTACTCGGCATGAGCGATGCTTTGCTGCTCTTTGCTGAAGGGCTGTGCTGTTCTATAACAACATGTTCTATTGGATTCAAGTCAGGTGACATACTTACTCAGGGCATACTATCCACTTTATTTTTACTTTTGTTGAAACGGTGTGATTTTGGCAGTGTACTTTGGATCATTATCATGTTGGCATATTCCTCTTTTGCCAAGCCTCTCGAGACAGTGAGTCATCTTCTCAGCCAGCGTTTCCGCATATATTCATGCTGCCATCTCCAAATCTCATCTCCCTAACACCTTTTGCACTCCCGCAGCCCCGTATAATCACACTCCCACCTGTGTGCTTCACTGCTGGGTCTACGCATTCACTGTGGCAGTCCTGGCCAGGTTCACGCCAGACATGCTGGACCCCGTCTGTGCCAAACAAATTCACCTTTGCTCTCACCTGACCGAGGAAGGTGCTCCTTTCATCAGGCTTCTTTTCAGGCTCTTTAGCAAAGCTCCATCTTGCAGTTTTGTTCCCAAACAGCAAGCAGGTGTTTATTTCTTGGACTTCATCTGCAAACGTTGAACTTATGCAATGTCCTCCACACTGTCTGAGCTGTCACGGAAACTCTGATTTCCGATGATTACCTCTGTGCCAAGTCTGAAGCACCTGCTTGTCTGTTCTTTAGAGCTTTAGATTGTGAAAGTAGCGAACAGCCTGCAAGGTCATTTCGTGGCTCTCATTAGTGTTACTAAGGCTCAATCTATACCTCCTGATTACTGCCGCAGCTGGGTTTCACTGATTTTTCTTCCTGTTTCCTTCTCCAAGTCTCACAAGGAGAATTTTCAGCCACACTTTTTTAAGTTGACAAAGTTCTGGTGTTCATCTTGTAACTATGTTCATGCAGTTAGGCTAACTGAAAATCAAGGGGGAATTCAGTTTTGTTCTAGTGGTCTTAGATTTTCAAACTTGTGTGTCAGTGGTTACAAGTATATTTACTTATGCTACATTTAATTTCTACTTTGGGGCCTTTGTGTTTATATAGTCTCTCTAAAGTATTTGTTTTTGATTGCCGATAAGAGGAAATACTCTACTTGTGAACTTATAAGTAACACAATTACTGAAAGGTGATGGAATTTTGCATCATTTGACGCTTAAGCGATATGACTTATGTTGTATATTAGTGTAATAGCGTTTGTAACAGAGAATTAAGACACTTCCCTCTGTGTGTGTTGTAATCTGAGCTTCTCTTTTCTATGTTTTAGTGGTCAGTCCAGCTGGTGCATATGAGTCCCTCCCTTTGAAACCATCGACTCTAAAGAGGCGAAGAAAGAAAACTCCCATACCACATTGTAAAAGCAAGACGGCAGCACAAACAGGAGTGGAGTTCAAAGTGTTCAGCCCCACCAAAAAATGAATAATTTTCAAAACATAATTTTAGTTTATGTTACTTACCTTGTTTATGTGCACTCTGTGCATTTCAGCTGAGTGTCTCTACTGTGGTTTCAATGCTCACCTTTGTTTCTCCTTGGCTTCGCTCCAGTCTATTTGCATCAACTACTGGAGTTGAAAACAGCTCATTACCGCCATGCAATGCATTTTACAGTGCTAGCATGGACTGATGGTTCTAGCCAGATTTTTTTTGTTTTTGTTTTTTCACTCTTGTGTACACAGTTTTTCTCGTTGTAAATGAAACGTGAAGGGAGAAGTAAGGTGCGGTAAAAGGACCTTTTTGTTTTGGTCTGAGATGCTGCAACATCCAGTGGTTCTGAGTGTCAGATAGCACCAAAATGCATTAAAATGTGAACATTACAACACAGAATTGTGCTGCTATCTTTGCCTAACGGATGAGTTTGGTGTCATTCTGTATGTTCAATCAATCTCCCATTGCTTTCTTAATTTTCTACCCTCTCCATGCTTTTTGTTTCCTAATTTTAAGATATAAACCCATAAAAACAAGTTGGATTTTTTTCCCCGGCCATTTTAGTAAAATTGGTATGCATTCAAATTAAGTGTTACTAAAACAGGAGTCTATATTGCATATGTTGGGAACTACATTTAGATGCAGACTATTAAGTGCACAGTGCTCTAGTAAGTACATATGGCAGAAAAAATTAGCGACTCAAACCCACAATGCCCATGTTTATGATAGTAAAGGAAAATGTCAGCCTGCACAGTGGCTCCCTGATGCCTTTGTGATCTAGGGAACAAACTGTATCTTATCTTAAGTACATATATTACTTAAGATAAGTAATATATGTAAGTGCTTATATATTAACTTAGACAACACAAGCAAGATTACCTCATTGTTGGCTTCATCTTTTATCGCCATCCTTATAACATCTATAAAACATGGCACACTGTAGAAATATATATTTTATGAATTCCAAGGCATGTCAGTTTATTGTGTATGCAGGCCATTGGTCCATGTGCTGCACATATTGTCAAGATTTGTTATGGTCTACAAGAAGTTCAATTCAATTGGTACAACTGTACCACAAGTACAACAAGTAGGCAGTCCTCCACAGGAGTGACCACTGCAATGCACTTATTTATACTTCCGCCTTTGCCGAATTCGATGATGGAAAAACAAGAAACAGACCTATTTTTATGCCTTCCACCGCTTCATGTGATGCTGTTTTTGTACCTAGGAGAAAGAGACGTGACCAGTGATCAAATGACAGCTCTGCTTTGCTTTCATCTCTTTTCTTTCAGCTCTGTGAAGTCTAGTAGGGAGAAAAAAAGACGCCTCAATCACAAGCTGAATATCCCAAATGACACCGAGGGTGCATCGCAGGGCTTCAAACAGTCTTGCTCATTAGCGTAGTGATTTCTGAAGCTATTTGGGTGGGGTAACCTTGAACTGAATGAGAGCTCAAGTTTCACATTTGACTCAGCCTTTAAGGTAGCAATTAGCCTGGTCAAGAACATCATCATTGAATCTGTTATGAAACAATTACATAACATCCTTATCTAAATGGTTTCTCTCCCCCACACTAGGTGTTTTGCTGTCTCTCCCTGTGTCTGCTGCATTTTGTCTTTCTCTGCTACACCCTCACAGTTTGACCTTCAATTTAACATTTGGTCAGAGGCAGCTGCTGGACTCCGTTCTTTCTTTTACCAACAGATAAAAAGACTCCAAAACCTCAGGGCAGCAGTTGTGTTGTGGCTACAGTGTCTGACCATTACAAGCATGTTTTTCCTTCTCTGTTTTGCTTTTTAAAGCTTCGAGGAAATGCACACTCTCTGTTTAGCCCTCTATAACTCTCCTTAACGAGCAAGTAACCCCTTTGGGTGCATAAGAGCGCAGTCCTTTTCATTTTAATTATAAGCAGGTGAAAGGTCCAGGGGCCATGATGCACCAAGAGCCCACTCGGCTCCCATCTGCGTCATGATTGCCACTTCTGATTGCAACCCTGCACCGCGACCTTCTCGACATCCAAATTGTATGTTTGAGATTTCATGGGCGAGGTCTTGCTCTTCCGCGAGACGTCTAATCTGTCCCTTCGTCTTACTTTGTTGTTGCAACAAGTTCTGTCACGGCACCGTATTCCGTTCCAGTCGCTTTCGGAAAGTGTGGACAAGGCAATCCAATTTGGCTGATGAGTGAATTCTAAACAAGAGTAAGTTCAATGCTGCTCGATCGCTACTGTAAATTGGCTGTTACGCCTGTCAGCTCTCCATCCTCGTGTGGAAAACAACAATGGCTCTTCAATTTCACCCAGAGGTAAACAAAAGCAGTCTCATTTCTCCACAACACTGGCGGATTTGATCAACTGAAATGGCTACTTTATTTTCAAGACCGCAGCTACCTAACATAAAGTAACGCTCAGACTCTGGGAGTTGGCCGTCTCTGCTGGCTCTTAGGTGTTACCAACTGATTGCTTTTAAAGTAGGACCCTTATAACAGAGTTGTAAATATGCACATAGGCATTATATGATGCTAGAAGACTAGGCAAAAGATCTGCGTCCTCATCATCTGATAATCCACATTGTTCCTGTCTTGCAGGGACGAGTTAGTTAGTTCTAGTTTCTTAGTTAAAATGTAATTAAATGACTGGATCAAGAACAATAAAGCAGTAAAAGTGAGTTGTGTTTTTTCCCAAGTGCCAGTATTCACATATCATGCATCTTGTATCGTGACTTGTCTTCCACACCTCAATGAAGACTGAGTTGAAACATGCGGTTTCATCCATGTATTAATCAAACATCTTTTACATTTAAATCAAAGTGCCTCTGAAGCTCCTTGGACTGCCCACCAATATTAAGGTATTCAATTACTAAGAAGTGGGACAGTCATTCTTTAATTATCTTTGCTGTAATTAAATCTTACTTGTTCGAGTATAACCCCTTGGTGGTTTGGATGCTCGAAAGCAACACAGAGGTTTGAATTTGATTTGCACGTACTTTCAAACGAGTGTGCTTCCCTTTAGAAATCAGAGATGGGAACACTTAAGGAGTCTGACAAGTGGAGCGCTGAAAGTTTGCCTCGAGTGTAGATGCTTGTATACCAAATACAGACCAGAACTGAGGAGTGTTGATCTAAACTCTGATTGAGAGTCTCCATTTATTCAAAGCATAAGAAATAATGTAAAGCTTCATGCATTCGGAAGTCATGCTTGGCCAGATCTTATGTTGCAGCACATTTTAGCGTTATTGTTCATGTGATTTTTGGTTTTGGAAAACTTAAAGGACACCATTCTACTTTTTTATGTTTGATTGTATCGTCTAACTTTCTGTAACTTAATATCTTAAGGCTGCTTTCAAACAAATCACCCATTTAAACCAGGATCTTAATATACATCACTTTCTTCGGAGCCTTCTATACATACACCGATCAGGCATAACAGTATGACCACCTGCTTGACATTGTGTTGCTCCCTCTTATGTGCTCAAAAAATATCTGAACCATTGGGCATGGAAAAAAGGACCTCTCAGGGTGTCTTATGAGGTCTGGAACCAAGACATTGGCAGTGGATCCTTTGGGTACTCTGGCTTGTGCAGTGGAGCCTCTGTCAATCCAACTTGTTCCACTGCATCTTGTTGATGCTTGATCACAATGGGGTGTAGGAAGTTTGGAGGTCAAATCAACATGTTGAGCGACTGCCATGTTCCTGAAGATGTTCCTGATTGTTTGATGTTTTAGTCTCATCAACATGGATGTTAAAATCCAAGGTTTTCCATCAGAACACCACATAGTACCAATATGATCAATGTTATTCACCTCACCTGTCAGTGGTCATAATGTTGAGGCTGATCTGTGTACACATCTATATAAAAAAAAGGCACCACGAGTTGTAAAATATTCTACTTCTGTTAAGTAAGGTAGAGTTTATGAGGCTGTGAGGTGTACCCAGGATTCAACTCAAATGATAAATATTGTAGAATTTGCACTCGGATCCTATAATGATGAGATGATCATATTGTTTGTATTATTTCACAAAATGATTTTGCCAAATTGAAGAATTCCAATCAAACTATTTTCCATTTATATCCAGTTTGTGTGCTACAGAATTTATATTGTGTATGTATTGAGTTAAGCCATGAGTCTGCTCCCTTTGGTGAATATTTTTGTATCAGATTTTTTTGTTAGTTTTTTTAGCATTCTTGTCTACACTAATAGATATATTTTCTCTCGATTGATATCCCCACCTCCACGCAAGAACAGAAAAAATTCTGTCTACTTGACCATCACTTACAGAATATCTCACATAAGAACGCAACATCAACAAAGAAGCATGCAAGAGCGAGAGAAGAACATTTTGTCATTTCATCGCTTCTGCAAACTCACCTTGAGGAACCTAAAATACTGTTTGCATATGGATAAGAGGCCCGAATGTTGAGTTTTGCAAACATATCTGCATTAGTGTGGATAAGGCCTTCGAAATGTACACACACCCAAAGTTACCCAAGAAGGAGTCTGAATGCCATGCGTTTATTTCAGCGTTGTGACACAAGTTTCATGTCATTACCATACTTTATTTACTAGGAGGACCTGGCATAGAACCTTCATTACATGGCATAAACACTACATGAAGTCCTACGTGTTACAGTTATGTTTTGCAGTGATTCTAGGGGCAGTTTCATGTGCAATTAATTTATAACCTGTAACATTATAAAGTTCCCAACATGTTTTCCATAGCAATTCTTTTAAAACAGTGCTTCTGCGTATTAACAAAGGACAAGCATTTGCTCCAGATCTCACACCGTCTTTCAGTGCTTCGTTACAGCGGTTATGTCACACAACAGTCCGACTACATCCCATTCCCACAGTGCGAGTAATGACATTAGAACAGGAGGAGCGGATGTTTCCACCTCGTCAAAGTGCAGCTCTGAGAGCACAACAGGAACAGATATATGGCAGTATATACATGTCACGTACAGGGTTAGCTTTCATTAACATCCTTTTTCACAGTTAGTATCTCAGAAGAACACGGATTCTCGGATGAAGATGGGGGGGAAACAGAGGATACATCATAGGATACAGGAATAAATACAGCCTTTTAATGCATAATAATAATAATTTATACTGGCATGTATAGCAGTTCTCTTATAATATAATGTATGCAGATAGCTTTCATTCTTGTTTGCTATATGTTCTGATAATGTAGCTGTGGGGTTAATCTCCTCCCTGAAATCAATAAGGAATTTGCATGTGCCTCTGTGCAGCGTGATTAACAATTTCGACGGTGAATAACACAATCCCATTAGGGTAGCATGGAGATATTATTATGACACAATGAGGCCCGAAAGGATTGAATACTTGAAAGAGTAACAGCCTGTCACACTAATGTACCCACTCAGAAAGGTGTGTTATGAAGCCGGAGGTCCGCGGAGTCTAGCGTTTGTCATTGTGAGCATCCTAGGCGCCTGTCTGACTGTGTGCATGATACTCACTCAAAGTTTTCCGAAAACACCCCCGACCGACTAGTCGGGAGTGGGCGATTGTTCTTCCTCGTCCTATCGTCTCACATTTGTAGGTGGCTGTCAGGTTTTTTTTTTGGAGTTCGGGACCTGGTGACGGCTGCTGTCGCTTGCGTCGTCGGTGTGTCAGTCAGTGGTGTCAGTGTTGTGGTGTCGAGGTTGACGCGGAGGAGGAGAGACGCTGTCGATGGCTTGATCCGCTTCCTCTCGGCGCTTCATCCGGTTCGCCATCCTCGTGTCGTGGTGTCAGCATGTCGATCTTTCCCCAACCCCCTCCCCCCAACTCTTCTGTAGACTATAGGGTGCACCCTCGATCTCTCTCCCTCTCTCTCTCTCTCTCTGCTGAGTGCAGTGGACGGATCCTGGACTATAGAGGCAGCCGGATGTGCATGGCAGAACTATTGGGCCGTGCAGCCAAAATGTAGATGGCACTCTCCCTTAGAAAGTCTGCCCAGGTCACCGGCCTGTTGGATACAGATTTTTTCGCAATTAGTCAAAAATCTACCAGTGAAAATGGGGATCTAGTTGTAGAAACAGGGTCTAGATTTGTTCTTACTGCAAACAAAGTCTATTAGCAGTCCAGAATGAACACTAACAGGCATAGAAAGGCTAAAAGTCTACAGTTTCCTTTGAAATGTTGCAGAATTAAACCCTGATTTTCCTTTCTTTAACCCGTTGCCCTTTCAAATGCGTCTTTTGTGAGGAAAGGACAAACTAGAGTCAAAGTTCTTGCTCATAGTTTGGCCGATGAAGCTGATTCGAATTCTAAAAACTAAAAATGTCAGGTTTTACATAAAAGTCGAAGAAGTCATTGGCCGAGTCAATGCGTACTTGTATTTGAAGAGCAATTTATTTTTTATCTGTGCCTGCTGATGGGCTTTCACAGCAGAAGTAGGTATGACAATATGTTAATTCCATTAGAAGAGAGACTTGATGTTCTCTGTAGTTAGGCAGGAAAATATATTTGCATATATCTGTGTCGGCAAATGGCCAAAATGAATGGGAAAACGTTGGAAAACAACCCAGTATCCTGCATCTACATCCCAAAAAAGCACTGTAGAAATGATGAGAGTGAACCAAGACAGTGAAGTTGGCTGCAAAGTCACTTGGATCTACTACCAAGTATAGCTTCTGTAGCTTGTGCTGAACATAGCAAATTTCAGTTTACTACAGAGCTTCATTGTTGCTGAAAAACAATACGCCACACTGTTGCACTCGTTCTTTCATTGTGATGAACATGGGCACTGTAGTTCGACTCAATCCTGCACGCCTAATCCTGCTGCAAGTATAGCAACAAACAAAATGTGTATTAATCTGTGGCTGAAAATAGGCCCCGACAAATGCACTGTTGCCTGAGCAGCATTTTCTAAAAGCTATATATGAAACCTACTTTTAAAGATTCACGTGTCTGCGGAAATGAGCCATTCGACAAAGTCTGGATGTTGGAAAACACAATGTAGTTTTGGTCTTATCATGGAATTTGACGAAAAATATAAAATAAAATCAGCCGTTTTCCTGCATGGCCTCATTCAAACCTTTAATCCTCCTTCATAAGAACCGTACTAAATATGTACATGTGCTTACATTATGTTACACAACGCCACCTTGTAATTCAATACGGTAACGTCATTATAGCGAGCAGCTGGCGTCTGTTCCGCTGTAATGCTGCTTTCACAATTCGGTTATAAAAACTTGTCAGACCTCAGCCTAAGCATGTTCTGCTAATTAGCACTGAGCGTCTCTCGTGCAGCTCCTCTCTTTGTGACGGTGGTTCCCTGTAGTCTGCTGCTACATTAGCTGCTGTTATTGTGAAATCATGTAACGCAGCATGAAGAAAAGTCTCAAAAGTCGTGATATGCCAAAGAGGATTCTCCGGCATCATCTGGTGGAAGCTCGTTTGTAGCAGCAGCGAAGCCTGAAACGCTGCAGACAGGTCGTGACCGTCCACGCTTCGGCTTTCGCTCAAAGTTAATCCCAATGTTGCTGTCCGAGAAACACCTACTGTCCTTTATACAGTGGGAACCACTGGAGGGTCATGAGTGGGATGATCCAGTGGGAAACATCTGGATTTGTTCTAACTAGTGTGAGTAAAACATGTTAAATGTCACCCCGGGCTAAGATACTGTAAGATGACTGCTCCACCAGGGTGTCTGTGCTGTTTCTAATAACTTCTACCACCCTCAGTCATTCAAAAACGTAAAAGGACATACCTGCTCTCATCGCTCCTTTCGCTGCCGGAGCTGGCCGGACTGCTCTCGCATATGGGGCCAACGTTGCTTATACTGTACCAAAGAATGTGACAGAAAAGCATTAGGAGGCTGGTATAAGAGTCGATAAAGGACAAGCTAGTTCCTTGTGCTGAAAGACAGAGGAAAACAAGGTACATCATAAAAAAAGGGAAAATGCAGCCTAAATTATTAATATCATTCCATCCACTTGAACATGACAGCATCCATGGGGACATTTTCTAATCCACATCTGAGAGTCTGCTGCTTCACTTTACTGTTTGAAGTCTTAATAAGGGCTGTAGATGACAGTTTTTTCAATACTGATTTAACCCTTAGCAGACTATCTTGTGCTCCTGGCTCATTTTTACCCCCACCAAGGATGTTATGTGATGGCCGGCATTGGTTTGTTTGTCTGTTTGTTTGTGTTCAGAATAACTCAAAACGTTACAGACAGATTTGGATGAAATTTTCAGGAAATGTGTGAGATGAGACAAGGAACAAATAATGAAATTTCTGGATCCAGGTATTTTTTTAAGGTAAGTGTAACCGGGTGGACAATTAAATGTGGTTTACTCTAAAAGCCACCAGAGGGCACTCTTGTTTTTGGGGTAACCCCATGTGACCACATGACATTTTGGGGCCCCACGTGACAGACAGCGATAATGACAGACTTCTCTTTCCTTCCTTAGCGAGATACGCACGGTTGGGCCGGCATTCTTATCTCCGGTTGTCTAAGAAGCTGTGAGGCTGTTAGGAGCTGCCGCGCTAGAGGCCACGCCTCTTCATTAGGTCGGATGGGGTGAAGGCCGCATTGTCGGTGGGACATTTCAACTGTATGTAAATACGTTTGTATCTGTAACGTTCTATACAAAATATGTGAATTGGGAGATTGTGTTGGGGGTGGACTGAAGCTCCTTGGCGGAGGTATGCGCTCTCTGAGTGCTTTTCTAGCTTTTTACTACAATATAAACTCCTGCACCTCTGTGGGAATAGCACAATCATTGCTAGAAAGAGAAAGAACTCAAAAATGTCTTCTGTGAAGTAGAACGACATAGAATTAATAACAAAAATGGAAAAAAATAAACTGGAATCAACATGCGCAACATTTTTCCAAGTGCCAATACTGAAAAAAAATGGTGCCCCTACTTAACTTTTGTAAATTGTTTTAAGACTTGCCTTCTGCTCTGGGTAAACACAGCCTGCAGTTCAGCCCAGTTCAGCTAAAAAATACCCTGAATTTTTTATATGACCGCTAGGTGCAGCTGACTTTCTCAGTCATGCTGTGGATTTTTAAATGGTGCATGTTTTTTAAGGGGCACGATTTTAACTTTAAGGTTCTCGGACAAACATCACATCACAGATGAGTAGTTCAAGTACCGTCGGAAGTTTAAAATTTGCTGATTCTTTCTGTTTTCACAGTTTGTGGTTCTGGTAAATGACGTGATTTATTACCTGCGGGCTAGAACTCAAATATATTAGTCTTCCAATGGCATAAACAGTGAAAAATCAGGAGACAGTTTGGCATTTTTTGCTTGACTGATTGGTTTAGCAATTAACTAAGGGTGATTATCTTATCATATATCTTGTCTCGGCTTATTATTTCAGCACTATGCTTGATGCTCACTTTTGCGGCTTCTCAGTTTGAGGAGACTGATTTTACTGTACATTGTAAACTGTGACAAAATTGGTGCAGAATCCTCCTCAGCAGATTGAATTTGCTCAGTTTGATGTAATAAAAGGCAGGTTTGAAGTATTTAAAAAGACACATGAATTCATTTTAGGATGTCTTTTTTACGTCAAGTCAAACTGGTTCTATAAAAATGTATCATGAAGACGCAACCACTTTCCATTTCAGTGGAAACCCAAATGACTGACACCCATATGAGTCACAGGTTTTGATAGTTTGGAGTCTCATAGAAGCTCCTCTTGACTTGACTGACAGCTCCTTGAACAGCTCCTCGCCGCTCGTGAACGTCTGCAATCCGACAATGAAAAGGGAGCAAGGTTTTCTGACTCATTTTACATTCTTTGCTTTTTAAAGAGCATGAATGGGACTGCTGTTCAGCGAGTTATTGTGAAGTTGTGAGTGCGCATACTTCCATCCATCCACAGTGTCCTCTAAGTGAGGCTTTTAAACAGAAGTGCCCCCAAAGAGAGGAAAAAAAGGCTTTCTTTTGATCCCTATAATTAGAGGCCAGACTTAATCTCGTCCATGCTTCAGAATAAGAAGACCTGATCGTGTGAGGAGCTCACATTCTGCTCGTTAAACTTCATTCAGGGATGCATGTGTCTTTGATTGCAGTTTGGAGACACAGAGGTTCCTTTTTTGCGGTCCGAGCAAGGGTTAAATTACAAATTAAATCCAAACCGAGAGGTCGCCTGAGAACACTTGAGGACTGCGGAGTGCTAAAAGGTGTCGAACAAGAGAGACAAGCCATGCAGTGCTGAGTCACACTCACCCACAATTCATAGGAGAGCAGAATCCCATGAGTCTGTGGGGGAATGCCGCATGTTGGATACGTGAGAGGGATGGAATGGTACAGCAGAGGAGATTTGACAGCACAAGAGGTTAAGCAGTACACAAGCACATGCACACACAAGACGACAGTGGTGGAAAGTACATTTATGACAGCACAAATCTGAAGTTCAGTATTATAATTTAATGCAACTTCATACTTGAGGTTAAAGGCGCATATTTTCATACTTCGAGGCAGAGTCTGACTAGTAATAAAGTTTGTAAAGTGTGATGCATCGAACTAAAATGCAACAGAAAAATGCTTTTTTTTTTTTTAGCACACAATTAATATTAATACCAAATGCCAAACTTTGACCTGCAATGGAATACTTGCAGATGGTAAAACTGCTGCTTTTCCATTTGTACAAGATCCGAATACTAACTACAAACAAGCAAATGCCATTAGAGTCAATCAGAGCTTATTTTCCTGTCAGTGCTACTCCGAATTTGATCTGTCTGCGGGTTTAAAACCATGAAAGAAGCAGTGATGTCTTTAAATATTGCATGCATTGTGCAAAACTTGACCCTGTTTGTCATTTCTACATCATAAAGTGGACATGATAAAAACACCAGCTGTATAATAGAATCTATCAGCACCATACTCCAGTCGAGGTTCTGATTTCTGGCTCGGTTAGAGAGCTGTTGGTTCAAGCCTGTACTTTGTAGTGTTGTTGCACTACATTGCATTACATTGCGATCTCCTTTGATGCAGTCTCAACAACAGAGCTCCACAAAAGGTAGTATTTGTCGCCAGGTTGGTGTATTGGGTCGCCCCATAATAAGTGTTATTCTGTTCATGCCTTTAGCCATTTCAGCGCTACAGCATTAATTGACCAACAGCTCACAGTTTATGGGAGTTCCAAGCAAATCACCAGTTTCATCCATTCAATACGTGGCAATTTATTAATAGCAGGGTTTCAGTCATGCTGAACAGCTGAGTGCCAGCTATCGACATGAGTGGAAGCAGGGAATGCATGATGGAATCAAATGCATTATTGTGCCTTTAATATACAGGACCTAGCCAGCTTGATTTGCTCTGTATTTATTCTTAATTTTGACATGTTTCCTTTCGAGATGTGTTGCATTCGAATGCTAAACAGCATTCTGATTGCTCATCACAACTCCCATTGCTTTTTCTTTGTTACTTGTGCATTTGTGTGAGCAGCTACCGCACTCTGCGTTGGTTATCGTGACAATCAGCAGCGGCGCCTTTGGGGTTTTTTTTTTTTCCAGTTATCTGTTTCAACCGAAAGCTCCTCGGCAGCAGGGCGGACAAACGGCACACGCGTTGCAGCGCACACGTCTTTCAGAGTCAACACAGGCGAAGTAAACGGAAAATCCAATCAAGTCGGTTCTCCGAAAGACTGCAAACAGCGGCCGAGCTGCTGACCTCGCAGAACCCTGGGGAACTTTCAGTCAAAGCAAACCTCAGAGCGGTCATTGCTTTGGCTTTTGATTTGTTACACTGGCCAAATGATAACTGCCAGTGGAAACGCAAACTCCTTTTTGTACAGTTTTCTTTTCCTTTCTCTCATATAATCGATATCAAAGCACAGTTCGAGAACTACTTTCTTTTGGTTTGCTTGTTTGATGATGGATAATATCTTCCTTTTCATCATCTTGGAAGCAAAGCATAATATGCAAATTATGTAATCAGAAAAATGGTGCTGTGGGACAAGAGCTGTGTGTCTGTATTAAATTTGATATTTCTCCTCCATTTCTACAGCTAACAGAAGCGTTGCTGTTTTGCATAGAGAAATTAAATTAGAACTATTTTGTTAACAGCAACTCTAACAACCTTGTAAAAGTTCTTTTAGTCTAACTGCATAACTATATTCATGTAGATGTAATGAGATCAGCTGCATTGTGGTGCTCCCCTATAGATGTCTCATTTAAGCAGATAAGATTGTGATACATGGCCTTTCTCCCCTTAAAGGGAATTGAAAGTGTAAATTAAAAACATAAATGGCAGGCATATTGGAGCATGAACATTATGCCTCTTTGCATAACTAAAATCAAACTTTAAAGCTGCACGACTTGATTTTATTTCGGGCAGCTGTGGCTCAGGTGGTAGAGGGGGTTGTCCACTGATTGCAAGGTTGGCGGTTCCATCCCTGGCCCCTCCACATGCCGAAGTGTCCTTGGGCAGGACACTGAACCCCAAGTTGCTCCCAATGGCAGATTAGCGCCTTGCATGGCAGCTCTGTCGCCACTGGTGTGTGAATGGGTGAATGAGAAACACATTGTAAAGCGCACTGGATACCACTAAGGTAGGATAAAGCGCCATGTAAGTGCAGACCATTCATTTGTTTTATTTTATTTTATCAGTTGGGGGCAGTAAAATCATGGCCGCCTGTTTGCAAATAGTTCATGCAACCAGCAGTTCAATATTAACTTTATGCCTATTGCTAAGCAAGTCTGTCTGTAAGTTGGTGCTAAGAAAGTTGTGTAGCTTTTCACACTTTTTGCTGAAAAAATCTGTTTGCTATGGCTGTAGATTAGGAATGCACAAAGATGTTGGCATCATCATTGGTATCGGCCAGTAAGACTTCAATATGAAATGTTGGCCTCCAACTGACAGGCACAGAAAGGACAAAAGTTTACATTTTTGTTCAAAATGTTGCAGCATTAAACAGTAATTTTTTCTTTCTTTGACCTGTCGCCCCTGTTTAAATGCATGTGTGTGCTTTATTTTGTAAGAAAAGGAAAAACTGGAGTCAAATTCCTTGTATGTGTAGTTGGCCATTAAAGCTGATTCTAAAATTAAATAGGCTTTTACAGGTTTTACATAGAAGTTGAAGTAGTTACTGGTCAAGTCAACGTGTACCTGCAAATGGGTCATCACAATAGGAGTAGGTATAATAATATGTTAATTCCTCTGCGAGAGAGACTTGATGTTCTCTGCAAATATTATGCACATGTAACTGTATCAGCAATCGGCCAAAATGGGCTGGAAAATGTCAGCATGTTAAATAATTGGCCAATATTTTTGCATCCCAACAAACAACAGCACTGTAAGGAGAGTGAACCGAAACAGTTAAAGCTGGCCAGATAGTTAAACAAGGAGAAAGATAAGGTGAGCAGGTTCCATGAGCAGGTTCCTTTCACAACATTTCCACATTGTCATTTTAAAAACTAACTAATGAAAACCACACATTATGCTTTGGACGAATGCCAACAACTGAAGTAATTACAAGCATTATTCGTTTTTATAGCTATTGAAATTAGTACTTTTAGTTTCAAAGATGAATGGAAAACCCACAGGAATATAAAAATGTCATTAATAAAAATTCAACTCTGAGAAAGTCTAGTCTCAGATGTGTGTTTTTAAGTATTTAATTAAAACATAGACATATCTCATGCTTGAATCTCCAACCGACACAACAGTGATGATGAAATGCTCAGTGAGATGGAAAAGATAATTGGAGATTTCTAGTGAACAACTCATTGTCATGTTATCCTGTTTCTAATTTACTACTGCAGCGTTGTAAACTGACACGACGATTTATATTTGAACCTGTAAAACACAAGTTAGCTATGATTAAAATGCAGCAACCAAGTCCTGAGCCGAACATTTTAACAAGAGCCTGATTTTATCATCTGGTATATTAGGCTTGTAAAGCGGTGTGTCGTCTGCAAAGCAATGAAAATGAACACTGCCGCGGTGATTTGTGTTGACCAGAGGAAGAAGCTTATGTAATGGGGAAAGAACACCGCTCGTTATCTTGCTTCTTTCTCGCTGTCTCTATTCCCTGAGCAGCCGACTCTTTCTTGCCTCCTCCAGCTGCAGTCTGCATGCGGATGAGATCCAAACTTTTTGCGAATACTGCACAGAAGCGACGTGCGGTTTACTCACCTCACGTTGCAGGACTGTGAGTCTTTGTTGAGCTTGTTGAACCAGGACTGCTGGGCCTGGCGGCATTCTGCTCTTGTGATCACGCCGTCTTTATCCAGGGCCAGACCCAGGAACACTGACCTCGCACTGTCTCTTTCCTTGGCGGTCAGCAGACGCACAAGAGAGTTCTGGGGGAGGTGAATCCGACAAGTGTCCGATTAGGTGACCTGGATGTGCTCCTTTTAAATCACTCATATTGATTCCAGCCACATTTTAGGATTTCAATTGCTGTAATTTTGCAGCCTGGCAAATGTATTTTTAGGACTGCTTTCTCCGTCCTCAATCATCCTCAATCACATTAACACTGTCTGACGTAATCTGCAAGCACTGCTTTAGCCCAGACTCACACACTTTACAAACTGCAATTTTAATTCCTCTAAGCCATAAACAAAGAAGGATTTTTAAGCTGTTCTGTTTTGATCAAGAGACAACAAAATGAATATATCAAGCTGGTGGGTGCAAGCTTAAGCCATTCTATCAAATTCTGTCAAACTAGCTTTAAAATAGTATACATTTTTGATTGCAAAAGTTGATTAGGTTGTATTGACTTCGCCGCCTAAAGGAATGTATGCTTTTGCCAAACACTACACAGGTTAATGTTCCAAGATACCCTCCTTCAGTTTGTGAAACAGAATTGACCTTATCTATAAACAGCTGCTCCATGTGATAAAGTGAACAGAAGATTGTCCAAAAGGTCTTTTTGAAGTTTATACAATGCCTAAAAAAGTATTCACCCCTTGAAAGTTTTCCCTTTTATGGCTTTTCAACACTGAATCATGGACAGAACAGACTTCCACAAAATAATGTCAATTAGAAACGGAAATGTAAAATAAATGGTTGCATAGGTATTCACTCCCCTTCAAATCAATATTTAGTAGATACACCTTTGACTGCAATTACAGCACTGAGCCTGTGTGGATAGACCTCAATAAGCCTTGCGGATCTGGACATCGCAATTTTACCCTATTCTTCTCTGTTCAACTTTCAGGTTGCACAGCGATCATGAGTAAACAGCCCTATTCATGTCCAGCCACAAATTTTTCGACCACTCGACTCAACTGCTGCAGAACATTCACCTTGTTGTCTTTGAACCATTTCCTTCTAGCTTTGGCTGTATGCTTGAGGTCATTGTCTTGCTAGAAAACAAATCTTCTCCCAAGGCACAGTTCTCTCACAGACATCAGTATCAGGTCATTTTCCTGTTCTTTGCTGCATTCATTTTACCCTTTACCAGCCTTCCAGGGCCTGCTGCCGAGATGCATTCCCACATCATGATGCTGCCGCCACCATGCTTTATAGTGAGGATGGTGTGTCCATCAAGCAGTGTCTAATCTGTTGGCCAGAAAGAATGTTCTTCCCATGACTTTAGTCTCCCACATGCCTTCGGGTGAACTGTAGTTGAGATTTATTACGAGCTTTTTACAAAACAGTTTTGACTGAGGAAGAACAGGCGACAGTTGTTGTATAGACAGTCTACCATCTCAGTTGCTGAAGTTTATACCTCTTTCAGAGGAGTCATAGGTGTCTTAGTGGCCTCCCTCACTAGTCACTCAGTCTTTGAGGACGACCTGTTTAAGGCAGATTTATATGTACTACATTCCTTCCATTTCTTAATAATGGACCTAACTGTACTCCAGGGGAAATTCAGTAACTTGGAAGTTTCCTTGTCTCCATCCCCTGACTTATGCTTTTCATTATCCTTTTCACAGAGTTGCTTGGAGTTGTCGTTTTGTCTTCATGGTGTGGTTATAGCCAGGCATACTGATTCACCAGTGACTGAATCTCTATATTGCAATCACTTGAGACATGTTTACTGCACTGAGATGAACTCTGTTTCACAGATTAAACTGACCATGACTCAAAGCTGAATAGCAATAAAAGGAGAAAACTTCCGAGGGTGGGTGAACACATTCTATAGGCACTGTAATTAAAGTGTGGCATAGTCCCGTACGATAAGACACATCACATTTAGGCATTCGTTTCCAATTTATGCTCGAAACACAACACAGTTTGTGGTTCAGTTTCAAGACATAGTGGGTATTAAAGTGCTATGGGATGCTGTAACCAAATCCTGAAGTGAATAAGCGCCTTTGTAATAACTGTTTTTCTCAGCCCAAACACTGTACCTCTGTGCGAAACTTCTTCAACACAGCCAGAGACTCAAAGTAGAGAAAGTCCGACCATTCAATGTGACCCTTCTTCTCCGGATCCAGCGAAGCAAACTGGGCCAGGACTTCCTCCTCTTGCTCATCAGTCAGGTCCTTATCAAACTGCTGCTTGGATACGAAGTGGCGGTACTGCAGCAGCTCATCTGACACCAGACATGACTCTATGGTGGCAAGGAACATTCATCAAATCAGACCTAATTAGTCACCTAGCAGTCTTTCAGATATAAATAAGTTATTGTGACTCATCTTCAACAAAGACAAGTTCACCTCCCACTGTTTCCTATCCAACCAAGCTGTAAGATAATACTATACAACTGGAAGTAGACCTGGTTGGAGGAAAATACTTTAAAAGCTCAAGGGAACAATGTCGGTAGTAGACACCTCTGTGAGGTGATCACATTTCTAACCACAATGATAAGGAAACCCAGCAGGTGCTCAAGCATTTGTCTACTGTATCTTTCTATAAATTTTTAATGCCATTGCTATTTCTGGCATGTACAACCAGTGGGGAAGCAAAAAGAGGCAGTATTAGGATTATGGTGGTTTGTGAATAAGTTTAATTTATGAAATTTTGTGGCTGCTGTCATTGTTTTTTTTCTAATATGTTTCAGAAGTTGTAAATTTGACCTGTTCTAACACCCTGCTACCACATGAACATGTGCTTTAGGATAGTCAGACTAAATGTCTACACACATTTGTGGCTTCACTAGGAGTTCAGACCCAGCTCTCCTGAGTAAAAGCCATGTGATTAACTAAAATGTCCCATCTCTTGCTAGATTTGCGTGCCAAACTCTAGTTTCCTCTCACACCACTTGAATATGTACGCAGAATGGTTACTATGGATGTTTTATCCCATAATGGCAAACAAAATATTGCCTACTGTAGCTTCAATTTAATTTCATAGAAGTAATTTTAATTTGGTCTACGTGAAAAAAAAAAAAAAGACTCTGCAGCTACGTTAGCAGTTCTGTGAGGTGGTACAGCAGTGCTTTGAGCTAAATAACATCAGCCACAGTTACAAGACCATGCTGGTGTTAAGGATGTATAAGCAACTACATGTTTACTGTCTCAGTTCAGCATATAATCATGCTTACACTTGCTAACGAACACAGAAATGTCATTAGATCGTTGATCATACGCTCACATTTTGGGCAAATCAGTGTTGATCTCATGACGATGCTAGATGGAAGGACAGGGCTCACCAAAGTTACTGAAGTAAGTTATTCAGATCTGGAGACTCTAGTACAAAGCAGTGGACCAAGCAACCGATCACTGCTATCCTTAAATATATGATCAGATTTATAACTACTAAAGTGTTCACAAGGACAACGTCACCATGAACGCACATAGATTATATATATATTCTCCAACCTGTCGTCAGTGACTCACCTGGGATGATCTTGCACTGCTTGAAGGTCTCCATGAGGCTGTACATCTCCTCCTCAGTCAGGAGCAGATTCAGATTGTCCTGCACAAAGCGGTGAGATGAGGCCAAAGGATTACACTTAGTAACAAAGCGCTGCTCGCGCTGCTTCTTTTATGGTCGAGTAGTACAACACTTGCTGGTTAATAAGTGAATATGCTGAAAATTGTCCCCCAGATGGGCTTCCTGCAATTAGCACAAAAGCACACAAGTTATTAGATTGTAAAACCAATTTCAGCTGCTGTTGTGTTTCCCAGGTGATACACATGATGTGCAGTACTCTCTTCATAATGGTATCATCAGTGAAAGAAAGCAAGACAGAAAGGGGGAAAAAAAAGGTTTCTGCACATTTAACAGCGGGAAGTTATGAGATATGATGTTTGTCAGATGCTATTACAATACAAAATCATTTTGCTTTTATATACGAGTAAAAAGTACTGTGCTTTTTCTCCTCTTAACACTTCAATCCATGTGTCTACATCTAATGCAAAGTCATCCTACTTTAATGTGAAAGTAGAGTTTAATCACTTGAAAGAATTTGCATGCTTGAAATACACAAAATACAAGGCACTGCATATTAAATATTAAAATGTTATGGTGATAAACGTTAAATTGGTACAGATTTAAGCAAATTCAAAGAAGAAAAAGCAACACGCGTCTGATGTAAAAGTGTGTGTAATATTCAAATTCCTTCCCAGCATGGTGCAAATATCAGCAAATCGACAGGCAGGGAAAATCACAGGAGATGTTCATATTAAGATTTTGTTTGTACATTATTTATCAGATAAGTAGCGTCGTGAAATTTTAATGATCTCTTTGGGATTACTGAGGTGAGTCAATTCCAGTTTGTTTACATGGTCCTTAATCATCCCTACAATCTGTCGAAGGCTGCGTTATGAAACATGGACGAAAACACACAGAACGCCCACTCTTGAAAAAGAAACCGGCGGATAAGAAAACACTCCCTCCAGCTCAGCAAATTGAAGTGGAATTCGTAATAAGGGGAAACGGATAAAGAGCAGATATGTCGGCGAACAGTCATTAGAAATGTTAAAGTGTGAGTTACAGAGCAACGAGGCCATGTTTGCTCTGGGTTTCAGTTTCACCTCCGGTCTGACTCAGAAACACAAATGGCATTCTCTCCAGACACTGCACAGAGGGGAGTGTTATGATGATTAATAGCAATAATCAACAACAAAAAATGACATAGGCTGTGAAATGCATGGAGATGCAGATGAAGTAAAAGCTTCTGTTGTGACTTATTCTGCCTGCTAAAGGTCAGGGATGATCAGGCAGCTTTGTAAAACATGTAGTCATGTAATCACTTCTGGATCATCTGTTGGAGTCTGTGGACAAGTCTTCGAGAAAGAGTCTTCAGAGTCTGATGCAAATGTTTATTCAACACAGGTTGTGAGAACAAACCTGAGCCAAATCTCATGATTTCAACTACCTAAACAAAACGTTACATCGTCTTACAAACTTAAGCGAACTTCTTCTAAACTTTCCTCCTTTGTCTGTGAAACCACAACCCATCGTTCTTAAAACCCATGACGATATCTCAATCATCTTTTTGTTTGAATTTCAGTCCATATCTGGGGTGTGATCTAACTGTGTCAAAACCTTCCCTTCCCTCTTTTTTCTGCCGACTACCATTGTTTTTCCCGGCTTCATGCCCTTGTCGGCCATTATGACCTTAATTTCAACTCCGACCCTTGTGCAAAAGGGAGTAAGCTTCCTGCTTCCAGTCTTGACGTGCTGTAAAGTCTTTCATTGGGATGCAATTTACATAGAATTGCCCAGTGTGTATACATGAAGTGAGTGTACCAATGCTTTCCGGGGCTTTTTGGTCTGATTTAAACATCCTGTTTTCCTAGTTTTAGCATTTGCAAAATCCCACAACACTTCCGTCGAAAAGAGTGGCATGTGGCCTCATTATGTCAGCCGGTGGGAGCTGAACATGCGTTGTGTGATGCCCTACTGCATTTGTTGTCTAGATCACAGCGACCGTAAACACTTAGCCCGCCCATTATCTGCGGCCAGAGCATGTGTTGCATGCGCTGACCTGCTAACCGAGCGGTTATAACACATGCCACACGGGAGCAAACGCCCGAAGCAGCGAGCGAGTCCCCGTTTTTTTTTTCGATATTTGGCTCTGGAACAATTTGCTTCTCATTTCCCTCCACATTTCTCTCTCTCTCTCTCCACTGCCACTATTAAATAAATTCATAAAAGTCTCAGAAATGAAATAATTAAATGACTGTGTACTGTGCGTGTAATTACTCATTGATTAATTTTCACCGCCTTGAACATTAACCAGACCTTCCTCCAAATATCTGGGTGCCATGAGTGGGCGGTTCCAATCAAATGGCTTATTTGTACACAAGAACATATGAGGGAACTCGCTTCTTCCCTTTCCCCTCCTCCATTCATCCGTTTATGCATTCGTTCATTAACTTATTCAACCCACACGTCCAGCGTCTGGATCTGGTGGCCATCCACAAGTCAGTGATATCTTAAAAATGAAATACAGAAGCGGGATAATAAAGCCGTGTCCCGGCTGCAGCAGTCTGGGACACTGCGTCCTTCTTTAAACTGCGATATCAATTCAACTATTACCATAAAGTCTCTGAGCTGAGAGAGACCAAACAACGGAGAGGCCACTGGTATCGCAATGAAAACCCTCTCTGCTTCCTTCTTTTGTCCTCTGGTGGCTACTTTCTGCAGGTTTTGCACTTCACAGTAGCCCAATGTGGGTGAATTTCCAAGAAAGAACAGCCAGTACCGAATTGAATTGAATATATGTGAAATAGAGCTGTAGTGCTGCAGATGTCTTCAGATCTGTCGTGTATCAGAGTTACATCTATCGTATATTAGGCAAGATACATCAAATATCAAGTCTGAAATGCAGCAGATCCTCTTCAGCAACTGATCAATTCCATTTCCTTCACATCCAGTTCATCTCCAAGAGACAGTTAGAGATTAAATGTCATGTTTGTCTTCTCTTTGCTCTTCTACCATCTCCCAAAATATGTCATTACTTCTCCAACCAAGCGTCAGGTATTGGTTTAAACACACCTGTACGTGCTGATCTGACTTCAAGTTCAACTCCAAGAGAAACTTTGCTTTTCTACATTTTCATAATCATATTCACTACTTATCCCAGGGTCTCATTAAGCTTGTAATGAAACTAACACTTTCTCGTGAGAATTCGTAATTCGATTAATCTGCATCTGCCTGACATCCTTAAGTGAATCAAGAATCAACAACGAGGACAAAACAAATTATCATGCTGTCATCAGGAAACTGCTTCCTTTGTTTTCCCCTTCGCCAGACATCACTTCTGCGCATCTCTAATCTAATATCTTCATCAAGCGTTACCCCGAGTAACACCAACTGTCTGCACAGCAGCCAAACTGCCCATCGACTCTGCATATGTTCTTGATGCTGTATCCGTTTTTCCTTCAACTTCATATTCAGCGTAACCTTAAAATTGATTTAAGTGTTTATGCAACACCTACTGACAGCATCTGGAAAATATGCTCTGTAGGACACAAAAGGCCACTGGGGAATAAAGTGTAAAAATAGCCACACATTCTAATCTTATGCTTGGCAGCGTGCATAAATAGTTATTTGAGACTGTCCTGTTTGGGAAAAAATGACAGAATTGGGAATGTGTTGAGCACAAATAGCTTTAAATAACCCACATTCAGGCTCTGTACCAGGACAGACAGCTTTTAAAAACAGCTATTCTTAGTGATTTCAAAGCTGCAAGAAATAGTATTTTTATGTGAGCAATGGATCAGATGACTGTGATGTGAAAGGGGTCATCCACAGTGATGCAGTCATTAAGCAGAAGAATTGTCACCAAACCGTGTGTTTCTCTTCAGTTCTGTCACTTTTTTTCTTATTGTTCATCATTTATTTCATTATTTCATTTCATTTCATTTCCAGCTGCTGAAGAAGCAAATGTCTTTAGTGAAAGAGTCAGACACACGTGGATGTTTTTCTCAAAAGTTGTTGGCGTCGAACAAAAGAGACATGATCTTTCACCGATCAGCCGCGACATTATGACCACTGACAGGTTAAGTGAATAGCATTGATCATGTTGGTACTATGTGGTGTTCTGATGGAAAACCTTGGATTTTGGCATCTGTGTTGATGAGACTTAGACACCCAAATAAACATTGTCCCACAACAAGCACACTCCCTCATGCAAATGGAAATCCCAAATGTCACTGAAGGAAAATGCACCCCACCACATGGAACAAACATCAACCAATCAGAAACATGTTGAGGAACATGACAATGGCCCAACATGTTGATTTGACCTCCAAACTTCCTACACCCCATTCTGATCAAGCATCAACAGGATGCAGTGGAACAAGTTGGATTGACAGAGGCCCCACTGTACAAGCCAGAGTACCAAAAGGATCCAGTGCCAATGTCCTGGTTCCAGACCCCATAGGACACCCTGAGAGGTCCTCTTGTCCATGTCCAATGGTTCAGAGCATTTTGTGCACATAAGGAGGACCAACACAATATTAGGCAAGTGGTCATAATGTTATGCCTGATTGGTGTAAATACCTACCGGTATATGTTTTGCCCCATATCCTCTGAATGTGCCAATATGATGTAACCAGTATGATCACTGTCATTCATTTCACCTGTCAGTGGTCATTATGTCATGACTGGTTGGTGTATTTAAGGTCAAACGTTTAATTGTTGCCTTGTTCCATTGCGTTCTTGTGGAAAATAATCAATCAATGCAGCTGCAATCCTTAAAACTCTTTACACTTTATTCTCTTTAGGTCAAACACAGGAACATTCTACTGCATTTTAGTGCTTTATATAAATGGACTCTTTAACTTGGATTCCTAAATGCTGACTTGAGTGTCCCCATAGTACCTCAGTCCTTAGGACCCTTAGAGGGATATAGCTGCATGCATCAAAATGAAGCCTGTGCTAAAAAGAAGGTTCATCTGCGTCTATGAATCCTTTCTCCATCTGACTGGCTGGGACTGAGCCATACTTGCAGCAGCCTACTTTGAAGGCGGACTGTAAATCCACTTTCAAGGGAACTCAGTCCATCTGCAAGCAGCAGCCTCTGGTGCCTGTGTGAAATTAAATGTCAGATGCAACAGAAGGGGGGATTTGTAACAGCTGACTGGCATGTGCTAACAAAATAGCTGGTTCCTTTCGCAATGAGGACCAGCACTCACAATTTCAATAAAGCGTTTCCTTCTCCCTCTTGCTGAATTGTCTCCTTTCAACCTCGTACACAGGAAAGATCCGGCCAAGGACAGAGCAGCGTTCAGCATCTTCTCTCAGATTGTGTTAAAAAAAAAAAATCCCCCTGTTGCACAACTTTGGCAAGCGATTTCGTTTCTCAGGGCTGGTAAAAGACAGTGAAGCCCCTACTCCAGTTTGAAGGGTCCTCCTGTAAAAGCCCCCTTGAGCCGTTTGTGCTTCAATTAAAGCAGATTGCATTATGCCTCTCACAGGGTGATGATCACCGGAGAGTCGTGGGTCTCGGCACTCGATTTGAATTCCTGATGAGAAGTAGCCGTTTGTTTTACTGCTAAAAACTCTGCCAGAATGTTGCCTCACGCTATTTCAATTCAGTTGAACATGTAGCCTCACATTTGTACAGTATAATAATTGCCTTCTGGGAGGCCACATTGAAAAACAAATACTGTCCTGATCTCACTTTTGCTGAAATTTACCCTATTAAATGTACTTTAAAGTCTTGATGCTTCTATCCTATATTCAATCCATGACTTTCCATAACAAAGAGCTTTGAAACATGCACATACTGTGTGCCAACCAGTCAGTTATCTGTCATAACAACTCTAACAACGCTTGTGCATGTAAAAAATCTTTCATTTTCACATTGAAACAGCAGCAGTTTCAGATATAATTTGCGTAACTGGCAGGACTTCAACGATCTATAGCAGCAGTTGATTTTACCCCACTATGACAATAGCAGGCAAATTTCCAAAGCTATAGCTTAATAATGTCATTAAGTCACAGTGATGGACACCTAAAGCAGCTACAGTGCAGAGCAGTCGATGCTGGATGTCAAAACCTTGTCAGACGTGATTTAAAGGTGGACTAAGTCGTTCTAATCCGACGCACTTTTTCTAAAACAGTGTAAATCACCTCACAGACCACTAGTTGTCTGCATTAATGCTTGCGCACGGGCATAGAACAGGCCTATGATTCCCTACACATTCTCTTGAGGATGGGGGGGATTCAGAGGATTTTTAAAACACTGCCTCCCCATATTTTTTGCAGTGGACGGTTGTTTGTGCAGCACCAGCTTGCACAGCACAGTGTCTTGTTTCCAAGACCCAACGTAAAGCCAGTTTCCACACCACTAGACTGTACTTCTTTGCTCAGAAACAAAACCCCAGGCTGTTCCACACAGCGACCCCAGTATTAGGGGTCTGTGGATGGTGGCTCTGGCTCCCCCAAGGGAAAGGATTTTGTCTGTGGTAGGCTCTATGGTTCTCCTGGCTGGTATAAACAATCTACCTCTCACTGGTTTTCACTCATTACTTCTCACACTGAAGAGTCCAACCGGTCCTGGATTTTGGGCTCAATGCTGATACAAATTATAATATTGATATATACGTTGATTTGATACATACATTTACATACAAACACATATTTTACACTTAAAAATTAAAAAAGTGTCACTTACGAACAGAATTATATATATGAGCTGGAACCAAACTAGTATTGCATTGTATGTTCTATTCTTTATTATATTCTAAATAGCTCTAGTAATGAATTCATCTATACTATATTTAGATATATAAAAAAATAATATAAGTGAAGTCCATGGCAAACTGTTTTATGTTGTCCCCACTGAACCTTGTCCTCTCTTTAGAGCTAGGTATGAAATCATGCTCCAGATCAGTTCCTGACCACTATTTCAGTGGATATAGCTCCATCCTAAGTAATATATAAAGTAATAATATGATAATTGTGTCATAAAAATCAAGACATTAATACTGCATCTGCTATCACCTAGATTTTTAACTTTAGTATTCAGACTAGATTTATTTAGTTTGGAATAATATCAAACTGCGATTCGTGAATAATTTATACATATATTAGTCCTATTGTTATAATGGAAAGGGAGAATGGACTAAGATGCTAACACACTAGCTTCCACTCAACTGACAAGCAATGTAAACTGCTATCCCCACCCCCTCATCCCCACTCTCGTCCCAACTGGTCGAGGCAGATGGCTGCCTTCCCTGAGCCTGGTTCTGTCAGAGGTTTTTTTTTCCCCTATTATAGGGAGTTTTGTGGTTCCTTCCCACCGTCGCTGACTGCTTGCATGCAGGGAATCCAAAGGCATCTTATGATTGTTGGGTTTTCTGTTCTCTGTTTATTATTTGTAAAGCGCGGTGAGAGTATATATGTTGTGAATTTGCACTAAATATATGAAACTGAATTGAATTAAGCGGCCACGTGGTCTGTTAGCACTAGCAAACAAGCATGAGTGACATGACGGTTGTCACCCACCAACGCTCTATTGACTGCTGAACTGCAGAAATAATGAAAAGAGATGCTTAGATTGCATTTGCTGCTGACAGTATTACATGGAGTGCACACTGCTGGACAAACTATGTAAAGACACCTTTTTATCTGTATTATCTTCTTTTGAAATAAGCTTTATTATCAGACAGCATATTTGCTGATATATTTGTAATTGGCTGATTTATTTAATAAATCGGTCAGAATCTACGTTGTGTGCTGGAGGCTGTGTTTGTGTGGTTACATGTCTGTTGTGACAAACAGGCATCCACTTCCATGTCTATAAGGCTGGAACGCCTCTCTTTTTGTCAGCTAGCTCAGTCGTTAGTGCCGTTGCCATGCATGAAGGAACCACTGATAGGAGTACTGTGTTTGTTTGCATTCGTCAACAAATGTAATGCCTTTTTTGAATGCCACAATCCATGTTATATCATTGTAAATTTACTTACAAGAAGTCATTAAATAAGAACCCTGATACCACTTCAAGAACAAGCAAATATGTATTTTATATTATCTTATTCTATTCATGTACAAACAAGATGAGCTTGTGGTTAGTTGCAAGCATGTTTTGTTGAGTGAGTTGAGGAGTAAACCAATAGCTCTGAGACTTCCTGTTGAGTCCTGAGGCTCATTGTTTTAGTGCCAATATCAGAAACTGAGCTGATCCTGCGTAAACGTGGCCACAAATGCTCCCAAACATAACCTGTGGTTTGTATTTGTCGGCGTCCGTCCACACATTTGCATTTAGGAAAACTGCATTCACTGATGGTGGCAGTGAAGCTGTGCAGACTTACACAATAGTAGCAGCTCCAGCCAGTAACAGTGTGGGCTGTATCTCTCATCTCCTGCAAGGCCTCGGCTCGCAGGTAGCCCAGCTCCCTCAGGCAGCCGTCGTGAAACACTCGAGTGCAGATCCGGCAGGGATACAAGTCATCGGCCGTCCACACCTCGCACACATCGCACATCTCATCGCTCGGTGGCTGAAGGGGAAAGCAGAGTGCGTCTTAAGATTTTTTGTTTTGCATGCATCCAGGGTGTTTCTTGGTGTTTTTTTAACAACGTTTGTTCAATCACCTTGAAAAAAATCACAGCGTGCCTGTCCACCAAAGCTCTGTCTAACAGGTCAAGAGGAAAGATTAGGCATCGGCCCATGTGGTGGGAGTGCAGTTTGATGGTGGGAGTAGTGTTATATAATAGTGGTTTGTGTCGTGTACAGTCATTTACTCGTGCTCTAAGATAGATAATTAAGACATCACTACCTCTGGCATCAGACTGATATCTGTGCCCTTGTCTCAAATGTTCAGTGTCAGCCTTTGTCCAGCCTCCCTGCAAATTCACTCTGCAGCCAGGATGCACTCAGCTGTCAAGGCAGAGGAAATGATCGCAGAATGCTTGGCCGGTTAACAACATAAAGACACTGTCAGTTTGTTTCCTTGCTGTTTTGTATATCTACTTCAGCGCCACAGCGCTGGCTTCAGGCCTGTATACAAATCCCAGATGTCATAGTGCTCAGTCAGAGTTTATCTTCTTCTATACAAGACGACTACATCCATCATAATTCCACTCAAAATGTGATCTATGCTTTTAACACGGCCTGTAAGTTCTGCAGAAGGTCAATCTTTCCATTTGTCAAAGATATTTCTCTAAAAATCAAGACTAACATCTAAAGCGACCCCGCTGACTTCAATTTTCATTATACCGCACAGTGCTAAATGTGTGTAGGACGTAACAACCGACTTCTTCATCACTCTGGATTATGCGAGAAAAGAAACATTTTGCACAACATGATTTCCAACCATGTTGGCAGGCAAAAGTGTTTGTAACTGTCCCAAATGGCATCAGTGGAAGGTGAGGTGAGAAGCAGGCTGTGTTAGAGAGGGCAGAGATGCCGTATCATTTAAATATGGCTGCAGCATCCCACATTTTTAGACAGTCTCTCCTGGAGGGCACTTGCAGTGTTACGCTTGGTTGTACACATGAAAAGTAATGGAAATAGCAGTTTAAGGAATGAAAAAAATAGAGTTTTTGACATAGATACTTTTAGATTTTGATATTTCTTCCACACAATTTCAGAAAAACTTTGAGGGCTTGTGGTTGAACAGCAATTAAGTAAGTGAGCATTAAATACTCACAATAGTGTGTCATCAGCATATAGAAATATCTTAAAGGAGATAGTTGCTAATGGAGACACACAGCTTCTTTTTTGACGAAAAGTAGGTAAAGTTATTTAATGCTATACCCAAATAAACTCACCTAGCAGAAGCAATCACCTGGCAAAACCTTTCCAATAACATTGGAACATGTATTATTCCCATTCAGTTTCAGTCTTTTTGAGTTTGAAGATAAATGCTTTTATTTCTCTACCTCTTGTTAAACTGCAGCACAGCTGGTACAACAAGTTGCCATGCAGTGTTTACTCTTTGCCAAACAGAAAAGCCTGATGGTGTCGGCGCTCCGGCGAACTCCATCCCCTGTTAGTCAGCATCCCCATGGAAATGGTCACCTCTCAAAGCCAGCCAGAGCAGCCCGCCCACAACACGCTCGCTGTGAAGAGCCCTCTCGCACATCATCAACATATCGCAGCTTGTGTGGAAATGAAAGGGCCTCGCAGACAAACTTTCTCCCCGTCAACTCGGGTGTTTAGATAAAGCTTAAGAGTCCCTTTACAGCTTGCCTAAACTGCTTTATCACACTGCCTGATATGAGGGAGGAAAAGATGATAATGTGCTGCTGTTGCCATGGAGATTCTTTGACATCTCGCAGTCATCTCTTTAATCCCAGAACGTGGGGATTTGTAGTGTGTGTGTTTTGTCATATCAATGTTTTTTAATATATTTGAGTCAAAAAGCACCTTGGCTGTGGATTTTCAGTGCCTTTGGCTATCTGTAATGATACCTGCTCTTTCTTTTGCAGCTCCACCTCTACAGGCTGGTCATCGTCGGGTTCCCTTTTGGGTCGCACGAAAGCAGGCGGCGTGAGCTGATGGCTCTTGTCGAGGTCTTCCGGCTCGACTCCTTTCCCGTCCCGTAACCTCGACCAAGCCTCCTGGTTGACTTTACACTCGTCCCTCGCCGGAGCTGAGGCCTGCTGGGAGGTGGACGGACCTGCGCTATTGTCCGTCTCCTCTGGCTCCGCCTCCTCTGTGTTTTTTTCCTCCTGATTGGCTGAAGTCTTGGCAGGCCCCTCACCTTCCTCTGCGTCTCCGTCTGGCTGCTTGACTGCGACAGGACGATCCTTAATGCCGGCCTGGAAGGCAGAGACGACAGCGCTGCATTTCTGCACCTTCTCCACCTGCTGCCTCTTTGACATAAGCACTCCCATGGCTGTAAACAGATGGAGAGAGACGGAAACAGAGAACGGTTACACGAGGACGCTGCATATACAGTTCATCATAACCCCGACTTACAACTGACAGTGCTGGCAACAAACAAGCCTGCAGCTGCCATCAGATCTTCATTTAAATATTCCAACTCTGTGATTGGTGAATGGAAGCAAATGACATCAGCTTTTCCAGCTAAGCTCCGCCCACTTTAAGTCAGTGAGTCAAGTGCACAGAGGAAAACACAAATGCAGAGGTGAGTCATGCATTTTTCACAGATATTTTTGTTTTTAAAGAGTCAGATTGAATGATAAATACAATAGGGTGAGTGGGAATGTTATTTACTAAATCAAAAAGCGTGACTTAGTGTTAAGTTGCTCTGTGGCAAACTCTGCATTTAAGACTAATGCATATACAGTTGAACACCTGAAGTATATATCTCTCTATATAAATATATATAGATACATATATTAGTGAATATCTGCACTTATGAATGTCCTCCTAATCAAGAATACACACACTATCCACATTTTGAGAAATGCCCTGAAACTTGAAAGACATTTAAAGATATGGTGCCATGGATACAAAATTGAAGAATACAGTAAGTAGATAAGAAATACTTGCAGTCAATTACAGCACAGAAATAAACCAGTGAAAATATTTGCTCTTTTCGCACATTAGATCTTGCTCTTACTGAATTGCTTTGCTTTTCCTGCATGCACTGAATAGCCTCAAAATCTCATTCTATCAGCAGCACCGTCCCTGAACTCCTCTCCTTATTACTAATAAACCCTGCCCATCCGCTCCACTCCTCGCATTTCATAAAACCGTGCAGCTACGTGGAGATAGTGGCTGAAATTGGACTTTTATTTGTGTGAGTCAAGTGGCAAATATAAAGGTGAAGTAAGCAGATCCCACAACTCACAGGGGGAAAAAAGAAATGCACAGTATATTTCATATATACCACACACGACAACTCCCTAACCCCAAATAAGACCTCAGGGCCTCTGAAACGTGGAAGAGGTTTGAGAGTACACAAGCGAGCACATTTACACTCCCTTCACACGGAAAGGCCCCTCCTCATATCAGTGTTAGCGGGGGACACCGTGCATGTCGATGCAAAAATCTATACGTTGCTCTAATGTGTCTGTGGCTCTCCACAGCTCATCAACTCAAGGATGACGTCCGTCTGAGCGGCAATAAATAACTGCTTATCAACACTTAACAGTAAGACTGTCCCATAATTAAGATTTGTGATGGTTTGGAAGGTTGTGCATCCCTACAGTCTTGATATATGGGTGAGGGGATGAAGAGCCTCTCCAGCTTGATGAAAATAATAAACCAAAGTGCAGACAGACTGCCAAAAGTTCCAAAAGCTTGTAAATAGCAAGCAGGTACTGGCAAGTAATCCAATGATTTTCCATAAACCTAAAGATTAAAGACTTGTAGCCATGTACGTAGAGTTCTAGTTCTATTTGCTTGTCTGATTTCACACTAAATGTAAATGAATACAACATTGCTTGTTGTGCTCACAGCATTGAAAAAAAGACCAACAGTGTGTCTTTCCAAAACCGATGCCCCAGTTATTTTTGGAAGCTCCACTGTGTAGAGTTTTCATTGGAGCTACATACTTTCCCCCAAAGAGACAGTCCCAGTGAAAACTGTTGGACGACTCTAAATTTTCACTTCTTCAGGCAGCAAAAATGGGAATTCATTCCACTCAAGGTGGATTAAATGAAGCCCTGGAGCAAGAAATCAAAAATATGTTGTGCACAAGTAGAGGTAAGTATGTATTGTTTGTGTCTTGGGTGAACCAACCAAAAAGGTGAGATAAACGTATTTATAGGCGTCTTTTTAATATCTATTCACATCATTGTTTTTTTAGCAGCATACAAGCCCAGAGGAACCTCGATTTCAAGCTGAGAAAGGTCTTTCCCATCCAGTGTTCCCAAACGAATTTCCTAAATTGATGTGGGATTCATACTAAAAGGTTCAACCAGTGAGTCAGCAAAAGCCATCTCCCCATTCTTTGTTGGTAAATTACCTTCTAAATTTCCATCAGGGGACCAGGTTGTACTCAGACTTCAGAAAAAGAAAAAAAAACCCAAGACAGTCAATCTGAGGTCTGTATGCATATAAATGTGTGCCTCTGTTCAAAGCTCCAACCGTGGATGCACAGCATCAATCCCCACAACTTGCTGAGTTCAGCCATCTGTGGATATCTGACATCACTCCTCCTCGACTCCGGCTGTTCTCCGAATGAAATCACTCAAGATGCGATAAGGTTAGATCTACTTTATTGAGCCCCAAGGAGAAAATGAACTTCACTCTCCCTGCAGCTTTTCAATGAGATTTTTTGCTGGTTATTAAAGCCAACATCTTTAAGATTGCAGCGTTCGTCTGAAACGCGGGGGCAATTCGATTCTTTGGCAATGTTGTTGTTGTAATTATTGGCAATAAAAGAGTGAGAAATGTCAATTTACAGTGCACAAATGCAATATGACATCTACAATCATGGATAACATGGGACTGATGAGACATTTGAGAAGCCTATTCTTCTGTTTTGGCACTAGATTGGCATCTCTTTTAAACACACTAAATGAAATCTAGCAGTGTAAGGTGTGGTACAGTGAAGTCAGGAACAAAAAGAAACCTGACGCAAGTTCTCGTTTCCACTTAAGTGAGACACAACCGTGGATTACACTGTCGAAAAAAGGCGGACTCAAGTTGATTACATGGTACTTATGGGACATGTGTCTTTGCTCTGCAATGCGATCCCATCCGTCCGTGCTCCACATAAGTGCTTGTGCGAAATTTAATTGCATTTATCTGAAGTGAAATGGGAGTCATTTGCTCTGTCTTCCTCCCCAGGCTGAGGCTCTAATAGCCTCCCAGGCCCTTATGTTCTTAGGCTGCTCCTGGATTTCACAGACTGTAGAAGCAACAACACTCGTTTTGAATCGCCCAAAGTTTGCACCGATGCACTCTCTCTGGTTTCGCTTGTTTAAAAGATCCAAAAAAGGACGACTAGATGAACTGACACGGCAGTCCAGTCATGATTAAAAGGCCCTTACATTTTAATCTGAGTTTGATTTGCTTAGTGGAAGCAAAGTGATGCCCTATTGATTACAGAGGCCAAAGGTCGGGTCAGGATTCCTGCAGTCGGTGCCTGGATTTATTAGCCGTGTCATTAGCTTAATTTTTCAACATGTTTTGCAGATTTGTTTGTGTCCACACTGCAAAAAATGACAAAATGATGTTTAATTCGATACCCAATAAGGTTATTAATAGTGAAAACTGGTGTTGATTACAGTCTAGAAAACCCAAAATATATAAATAAATAACCTGTGACAACCTTCTTCTTTCATTTTAAATTCAAATCTGGCATATGCTAACTCCCACGTCATGTCCCCCTGATTGTCTTCCTCAAGGACGAGCGCTTAATTTAAGAGATCGGTCCTTCTAGTGGCGGCGCCCTCCTGCCGTCTGATACATGACGGAAACATGCTGAGAATGTACAATCATTAAAACGCAGGCTTGTAGGGCACTGAAGAGACAGTTATCCTGAGTGTGGGGATGACAGTCGGCTCAGTGGGTCGTCCTTTAGCGCGGACGAGCTCAGGCTGAAAGGTTCTGGTCCATTATTTTTAATGCAGCGGTTCTGTGGTTGGGACTGTTTGCCAAGTTTTACGGGGAAATGAGGGAATAAATGTGGATTTTACCAAAATGTCCACTTACAATAAGTGCATGATTTACAGTAATTATAATTATCCATTGTCTTATAGGAAGAAACACAAAAATAGATTATTTTTTTTTTGCATTTCCATGGTTTCTGGTTTCTGTCGGAAAATTGAAAATGAGATGGAAATTGATATGCAGACAGTTAAAATAATAAAACCTGAACAGTGTCTGTATCTGTTACTCATGTCTGTTTCAGAGTAAGCCCAGTTCTTTAGGGTTTTGCAAGTCTAAACCATTCATTCTTGAGCTTAAAGTTGGTCCTCACCTAGTTGGGCTCATTGGCTGTAAGATGTACATATAAACCTGCCATCGGCCGCTCATTTCAGGCAGCTTTGTCTTTCCTCTCAGCTATCTGCCTGTTACAGGGAACAACATCAACAACCTCCAAGCAGCGACCTATGACACTGAAAATATGAGATTTTCTTGAGGTAAGGCAGCCCAGCTAGATTATATCAGTGGTTATCACTTTTAATGACAGTGCCTGTCACCTTGCATGGAAAGTTTCCGCCGAAACAATTCCAACGTCCCCATTTTAAGGGAACACTTAAGCCGTGTCCTTTGTTTAGCTCCGCCCACAATGACTGTGATTGGTTTAAAGAAACACAAACAAGGTTTTCCCCCTATAGCAGAATGATAGCTTGGTGCAGCCAGGCAGAAGTGGGACTGGAGATAACCGCAAGATAAATCAAGAGGCATCAAAGAAGATTGGTATTTTTTCTGACGTCTACCCAAATAATTAGATTTTTCATGTGAAATGCTTCTGTTTGATCTCTGTCCGACTCAAAAACTAGGGGTCAACAATCAGCCAATCCAGCATTCAATCCAATTATGTGCATTCTTTTTCATCTGATTCCTGATCAAATAAAGTCATTAAAATGCGCTACTTTGGCTCTGATGCAGCCACTATGTGATCTCAAACAATGTCCTGACTAGAAGGACTATCTGAATGGTTAACAGCCCATAGATGCTTTTGACACTGGGATTTTCATTTCTATTGTAAATGTATAAAGTTCTACGGATCGGTGTCCTTTATTGCTAACAAACGGTATCACTATAGGGCCTGAAAAAAGGCATTTACTGACCTCTACCAAGGTACCAGCACTCCACTGGGTCATGGGTACATGGTTAGGAAGGATGACATATCCAACACAAGGTCAATATGTCATGCCCAAACCTTTGTTGAATGGGAATGCTTCCCTTTCTCTCCATTTTTTCCTGTCTGTATATCCAAGTACTGTATCCAACAAATGGAAAATGCCAAAAAAATATACCAAAAAATGAACAAAAAAAAACACTTAGAGGGAAATCAACCCTGGGGATGTTGTTTTTAGAAGAGTTATACCACAAGACCAACCTCACGAGACAGAATACAAAGTAGAAACAACAAAAAAAGCCACAATAGCACTGGATTATATACGGTTCGAGCCACTTGTGAAAACCTCTTACCAGAAGCCTGGTCCTCTGCAGCTAATGAGTGGGCTGTAAATAGAGGAGATGTGGCGATCACAACACAGGATGGCACAGTGATTATTACGGGGACTTAATTATCCACTGAAGTGACCTTTCCACTCAGGCTCATAGCAGCGCTGGCACAGACGTTAGACAGTGAAAAGGCCTGGAGATGCCAGAGATGCCTGCGAAGACCAGCTTGTAAACTGCCGCCTCTTTTCGCATGACCGGGAAAAATGAAGACAGTTTGCGAGCTTTCTGCACGCTCCAAGCCTCAAAATAACCACACCATGGCTGATATGTTGGTTAAATGCTGCGACCACAGCTGGATGCTCGGTTGTTGCGCACTGCAGATAATGGGCCGTGCCATTGTAAATGAGATAATCAACAGAAAACAAATTGTTCTTTAATGGCCAGCAAAGTGAATGGGCTTCATAAACAGTAGGATAAGAAACATTAACAAGGAACCACTACAGACCTCGAGGTCTTCATGCACTCCCTCAGATCAAGCAGCAGTAAATAGAACCTATATGAAGTCAAGATCAAATCTCGCTGCTGGAGAACAACAACAAAAAAGCACAGTGTTGTGTAATTTCTTCTATTATTTACCTTATTAATAAAATCTACACCCCAATTTATCACTTTGAGCGGTGCAGAAATAGGTTTCTACACTCGGCTGTGTACAAACGACATGATGCCGGAGGGAAGAAGAGGACTAAGTGAACGCAGCATTTGCATTCTCCAAAGAGAGCCGAGAGTGAAGCCACGGCTGATGAGGAAATAAGTGAGCGCGCAGAAGACCTTGTCATTTTCAGGTTAACTTATGAATTTTAAATAAAGGCCTTGTGTGTGTGTGTTTTGTCTCTCTCTCTCTCCGTCTTCATCCCTGTACAAGTCGATTCTGACACAAATGGGTCGGCGCTTTTTTTGCTTTGATACCTTCGCGCGTTTAGATAGCACCGGGTAAACCTGCCACTCGGTCGCCTCGCAAGCCCGAGATCCGAAAGCTTCTGACCACGAGCCTGTCAAACTGATCAGCCCTCCACCCCGCCTGACTGACGGCGACGTTTGCGAGTCTAAACGCCCCGAGAGAGAGAGAGAGAGAGAGGGAGGGGGGTGATGTATTTGTTTTTTTCTCATCCTTGACAGCGAGCTACTGAAAATCTACAGTGAGTAGTTTTTGAAGAATGCATCACTGTCAGTCGGGGTGCTTTATTACAAGGTGAGCCTCGCTAAAAATAAAGAAACAAAAGATGGGAAGCGGTGGAGAAATGATTTGCAGAGATTAGCATTGACAACACAACCTTCGTGCTTTCAGGTGCGGTTCTACTTCCTTAACAAAGAATGTTGTTTACAGCATTATCCAAGTCTTTGCTCATAGCCCTGCGGTGATTGTTTTCCCCCCTCAGTTTTGCCTTCAAGTGTCAAACGCATCAGAAAGTGTTTCCACTGAAGCTCAGATTCTGCCTCCATATTGCATTTGATGGGCAACGCAAGCCGGACGAGGATAAAACTCCCCGAGGCTTGACGATCACTGGGCTCCTGCAGGAGGAGCAGCTGCCTCGGCTGCTCCGCTCTCGTTCCTGGACCCCTCTGAATGATTTAAATGCCCCCGGATAAAAAAAGATCTGGACGAAGGGAGGGGAGGGGGGGGAACAGGGCCACTCCTTGGGGCAGAACCTGACATATATGAGGAAATGTTATTCCGTCAGGCTGCACTGCGACAGAATATTCCTGAGATATTGACTCATTTTCACGTCTGGCATAAGTGAAACTCCACTTTTTTAGCATACGGAGTAAGTGAAGCATTCATTTTGTTCCTCTGACATGAAATCTAGGTTCAGTATGCGTTCAGGCTCTCCATCCATGTTGGAGATCGCCTATGACGAGCGCTCAGATGATGAAGCTCTCAGGAGCATCTTGGTTTAATTAAATATTGATAATTTCAGAGGGAGGTGGCACCAAAGTGCTCTTGAAATCCTTGTGATTTTTCTCCCCGCTCCTCTGAGTAATCCTTTTTTTTTTAGTCTGTCCACACTTCACCTCCTCAGTTTAACACCGGCACATGACGCGGGGCGACTTCTTCCAGCTGCAGCAGCACAAAGTTTATCAAAACCCCGGTTCCACCTGAAGCCTCTTCGAGCGGAGTGCTTTTAAAAACGGGAAATGAATCTTCATTTCTGATTCGCAATCCATTCCGTCCTGTAAGCAGAGGCCAACGGGGGACACCTTCAAGTCTACATTAGTATTCAGCCCTCTGCTGTTCCAAGTGTCACCATGGGGAAGTCATTGAGCTCACTGAGCAGCCATTTATCAGTCCAAGGAAAATAGTTCACCGCTACTGAGGAAAGTCACAGCACAACTAGACAAGCCTGAAACACATAATTGACCGAACAGGCAGTTCTTCTATAGATTATAGGTGCATTTGATTGCTGAGAAAACCTGAGAGGACCTTCTAAGTGTTTTTTAGGGAGACAAGATTGCGTTTAGTGACCTGCATCAACACTCGCTCCCGCTCTTTTTTAGCTTGTGGCCCATTAAAACAAGCAATTCTGCCCCTCACAGATTGCAGCCGCCGCGTGGACATGCCTTGTTAGCAGCTCAACCAAAGGAGTAATTCCTTTCCTGCTCGGATTGTTCCGTTTGAGGTATTTTCAGACTGCTCGGAGCGGCGAACGTATCCTCTGCTTTGACAGGAGACGAGTTTCGACAAGCTTGCCTGTTTAACCGCCTTAAATTCAACATCAAACACAACCCAAAGCGGCACACCGCTGTGCATCGGTGCATCCTAGTTTGTAAAAGTGCAGGACGGGTGCTAAACTGTTTTTCTCTTTTATTAAGTGTGTTTCCCTGACTGTACATTTCCCCTTCCCATAGCTGCTGGATGTCACTGGTATGTGCTGATTAGAATCCCAACCAGTCCTCCTTTTCATTCCTTGTTTCAGAGGAAGAGGAGGGGAGTGGAGTGAAGTGGAGAGAGAGGGGGGGGGGAAAGAGTTTTTGAATGGGAGCACCACAAAGCATGCCTTTTCATGGGAATGAATCCGCCTTTAGCTGAAGATCTCGCCCGCAGACCAGGGAGGCAAAGACCTGGAACTAATTACACTAACGAGTTCACCCAGATCCCCGTAATAGCCGGTGAGTGGAATCATTAGGAGGCAGCTGAAGCACGCAGACGTACGTGCACCCGGACACACAGAGTAAACGCACGAATCAGGGGAGGGGAGAAAAAAAAAGGCTCGAGGATGGTTCCTGCGTGAAACATCAACTCTCCTTTTCATTTCAACAAGCATGCTCAGGGCTTCAGCAACAAAAAAAAAGAAAGAAAAATGCATATGAGGGGTTTGGAATTCAGCCCTGAGAAGAGCCTGAATTGGGGAGGGATTTAAATCTCAATGCATCGTTAGGACTGGAGACATGATGTTGGCATTCAGGCGCTGCCAGGCGAGGAGCACTGTGCCAGGGAGTTTTTCGACAATGAGCACAGAGCAGAGGCAAGCTCGGGGCTGCAGGGGGATCTGTCACAGACCGAGGGGCAGGACTCACTCCAAGGTTAACACCACACACAAAAAAAAATAAATAAAAATGTGGACCCTCTGTGGGCCAGGAGATAACAAGAATGGGGTTGTAAACAAAGCCTGATGCAGGGGCTTAGTGGACGAGTCTCCCAAGCCTGTGGGACAGAAAGCAGCTGAAAACTACAACTAGAGCTGCAGAGAGGATTCAGAACCAGCCAGCCGTGCCATTAGTTGCAGAATCTCCCATCACTGGATGATGAGGAAGGAGGAGAAAGAAAAAAAAACACACACACACACACAGCCTGGTGCTTTAACAGCCACCCTGTGCCAAATGACGTGCATGAGCTATGTATAGTGGAAGAACTCCCCTCTGCCTTTTCTCTGCTCACTCTGTTGATCAGATATGAAACGAGACACTCCTGTAGTTTGAAACCGACCGCGCAGCGCATCCACACCCATACGGATGCTGACCTAAATACGCTTCCCCACACCAAGCATCTGTAACGAGGCGCACACACACACACACACACACACCAATCCACCTACATATGCCCCCTGCGTAAAAGCTGAATCTACAATCATTTCACAGGAAAAAAATCTCCCAAAAAAATGTGTGGACTCACCGTAAAAAGAACAAACCAAACAACCAAGGCTGGTTCTTTTGGAGGAGGAGGGGAGAGAGGGGGGGGGACTTTATCCTCTCTGTCTCAAGCCCGGCCGTCCAGCATGGCAAAGACTTGGGCTCGAATGAAGTACGTGCGCCTTTTTAATCGCTCGCCCCCGTCCGCAGGGGAGATGGATGGCACAGCAGTTTGTTATCCTCCTCAGAGAAGAAGAAGAAAAAAATCCTCCTCTCTCTCTCTCTTCAGCAGCAGTAGAGTCTTCTCCAGGAGCAGCAGAACGGACAGCTCCGGTGCTGAAATCTTCTTCTTCTTTTTTGTGTGTGTGCATGTGTTGCCCCCACCCTCCTTCCTCAGCATCTGAGGAGACGCGCAGCCTGCTGGCGGTTCAGGCAGCGGGAGGAGACCTCGGCTGCAGACTCTCAGACGGCCACTGAAGTTAAATCAGGGGTTTATGACCGTCATATTAGCACCAGCAGCATCACACACACACGCACACACACACTCCTCCCCATCCCAGAGAGCCCCAGTCGTGATCATTCAGGTTAATAACTTGTGGTCTCTCCTCATTCTGGATTGGCTGGAGGGGAGAAGAAAAAAAAATACCCCACCAGGATTTTGCAGTTCTTTTTTTTCTTTCCTTAAAAAATAATGACGTTTGGAAAGATGCTTCCTCCTCAGCAGCCAATTATTTCACACAGATTTTTTTTTTTAAATCAGCTTGTTGGTTTGGATCCTATTTGAATTTCACAGTCAAGGAAGCCTGGAGACAGAATTTAGCAGAATGTATGTGATGCATCTGGTCAGCACACATTACAAGTGCAGCTGTAACACTTGAAATGTAATGATCATCCCTTAAGTCCTCCTTATGTTCACATCATGTTCCTCCACGTCATAATTAAGTGTTTCCACTTTCATTTTTTTTTTAAATCACAATGATCACCAAACATATCTCCCAGCGCAGCATTACGATTATCGTCCTGCCTCCATATGATTAGGAGAAACACAAATCAATATTTATGCTAATGATGGCTATTTCATCCTTAAGGGACCACATTTAGCTCTTTGAATTGCCCGTACTTCAGCTGCATTATGACGGCAGATGGGATGCGGTAATTGAATTATTTTTGATTTGACAATTGTCATTATTGTGGCTTTTTCTTGGAATTGCCCATTTGGTCTAATGGACAATGGTTGGAGGTCACGATTTCTCACTGAGCTTCAAACTAATCTAATACTCTCTTTGTGCATATGTAGGAAATGTGAAGGGCTGCAAATACTTTGTGGTAGAAAATGTCATCATTGCTGGAATGTATGTGTATACACCAATCAGGCATAACGTTATGACCACCTAACATTGTGTTGGTCCCCTTATGTGCTCAAAAATGTTCTGAACCATTGGGCATGGACCAGAGGACCTCTCAGGGTGTCCTATGGGGTCTGGAACCAGGACGTTGGTAGTGGATCTTTTGGGTACTCTGGCTTGTGCAGTGGGGCCTCTGTCCATCAAACTTGTTCCACTACATCCTGTTGATGCTTGATCACAATGGGGTGTAGGAAGTTTGGAGGTCAAATCAACATGTTGGGCCATTGTCATGTTCCTCAACATGTTCCTGATTGGTTGATGTTGTTTCCATGTGGTGGGGTGCATTTTCCTGCAGTGACATTTGGGATTTCCGTTTGCATGAGGGAGTGTGCTTGTTGTGGGACAATGTTTATTTGGTTGTCTAAGTCTCATCAACACGGATGGCAAAATCGAAGATTTTCCAGCAGAACACTATAATGTTGTGGCTGATCGGTGTATATGTGTATGCATTTATTCATAATCATCTATATCCAATATATATATATTGCAAAGTTATTCATATAATCATCCACAGTTATCCATATGTATTTCTATATAAATATGTGTCTGTTTCCAATGAAACCTTAACAACATTATAAGCACTGGCAGGTGAAGTGAATAACATTGATCATATTGTGGTGTTCTGCCAACGTCCTGGTTCCAGACCCCATATCAGTGGTCCTCTTGTCCATGCCCAATGGTTCAGAGCATTTTTCACTACATGCGGGGGACCAACACAGTATAAGGCAGGTGGTCATAATGTTATGCCTGATCAGTGTATATCATTTATTCTTATAGGAGCAAAGTAGTAGTGTATTCTCTATTGATTTTTTTTCTTTAATCTGGTAATAAAATGACGATTTCTTACATTTGAGAAGCTTCAACCATTTGATATTTTGCCTCGAATAATCAACTTATTACCAAAAGAAATTCATTTTTAGTCAATCAACACTGCAAACACAGCATGTCTCAAATAATGCCATTATATAGTAAAAAAAAACATCTACAGTATTGCTTTTCTGTGAGATTTTTGGATCAAAATGGCATGTTATCTAAGCTCAAAGACTTTATTTTGAAAGATTTAACATGTTAAGCATCTGCAAATCTTTCTAATTTCATCAACATGAACAGCTTTAACATGGTTTTACCTCAGTATTAGCAGAATATAACAGACAAGGGTGGAAAAAATCTCAAACCTGTGCTTTAATTTGACCTTAACATCCATGTTTATACTGACACTGTTGTCCAAACACAATTATTTTATTCTCTACAAGGAGGAACAATGAAATCTGGACATCATAGTGATACTATCATCTCTGGAAAACCTCCATTCACACAGTATGCTGCCATATCAATGTGCTAATGCTTGCACAAAAAAAAAAACATCCAAGCATCAACAAAAAGGCTGCACACACACACACACACAGACAAAACACACAGATATTTGGAGTGACGGCTCGCAAAGGTGAAAGCTGAGTCAGTATCGTTACAGGGGTTTGAAAGGCAGCTCGTCCACAGCAGTGTTTATGATTAAAGTACGAACGACTTGCATGCGCCGTGTCCCGCTGTGTTGTTCCACAGCTCGCCAGTTCAAATGGAAGGCCATGCATTATTAATGAAAACGTAAGTGCACACTGACCCACGGGTCTTCAGATGCTCGGCCTCTTTTTCTCGGTGGGGGTGGAAGAGGAAGGAAGAAAGAAAGAAGTGGTCAACTGTGGCGTGTCGCAGGGGCAACGTGACCCTTCACCTACCTGCGGGCGACACTTTTTCCCTGTAGTCGCCTCTACAGCACAAAGAGAATACGGTTTCTTTCTTCTCCGTCCATCTCTTGTTTAGAATGTTCATCTGCATTCAGATCAAAATCTAAGACCTTGTGCACTTTGAAGTGGGCCCGAGTCAAAGTCTCTTAGAGGGCATGAAGCTCACTATTAAAAGTTTTTTTTTTTTATCTTTAACAGATATGGCCTCTAAATGAAGACAAACAGCAGGGGCACGGCCAAACTTGAAACGCTTTAAAAAGAAGAATTAGGCTGGGAAAGCAAATAGTAATGGCCTCACTTCGTCTTTCAGAATAGTTCTAATGGTCTCAGTGGAGCAGTCCGTCAGTATTAACAGTCCATTCACAGCCCAGTTGCATTCTTAATAGCATTCCCATGGATTTGGAGGTTGGGTTTTTTTTTTTTTTTTTTAGAGCAGTGCAATCACTGCCTTTTCAGTGCTGGATTACTTTCTCTTGTGAGTGAGAACAATAGAGCTGATGGCACCTGATTGGTCCATTTAAAGTGAGCGGTAATTGCACCTTTTTTTTTTCCTCTTTATGTTCTGTCGCTTGCTTTGTTTCTGCAGTGGTTGGAGGAGTTTCAGCGCAGGAGCACCAATTAGAGAATTGACCTCTTCTGCAGTAGCTGTCATGTTATAAATCGCCCCGCTCATCACCTCTGTGGTCCGCTGCGGATGCAAACAGAATGTTGACAAACTGTGGATGCAGCTGAAACGCATGCAAACAAATCAATACGAGCAGTTTGATACATTATAAATAACGCCGTGGAAGATCTTACAGACGCGGTTGCTTTCGGTGAATTTAAGCCTGCAAAGGAAGACGGAAAGGCTACTTTAGCAACGAATCCTCCAAGCCAAGTGAGTAGGCCACACCGAAGCATCAGTGTCAGGAGTTTTGTGCGTCGGAGCTCCACTCGCTGGTGACTGAAAACGCTCCAGTTCATGCCATATGCTCTGCTCGTCCTGCTAAAGTACTTAGTGAAAGACTGCTCACGTCACAGAAACCATCACGAGGCCATAACTGGGCAGCAAATAGATGTTTGCAGAACTGCGAAAGGAAAAGTTTGGCCTCAGAGGGAAGTTTAGGTTTTGGAACTTTGCAACAAGGTCACGCTTTCATATGCAAACTAGATGCAGTAGACGTCCAGGAAACTGTGCAAAACTCATAGCAAACAGTTGATTTTTTTTTTACCTATATTTTTTTTACTGCAGAATGTTTGCAGCCTGTTTATCTTTCAGAGGGTGACAGGAGGGTTGGAGCACATCCCAGCTGGCACCGGGCAGGCCACCAGTCCATCACAAGGTCTCGGCACAGGGAGACAGACAACCATTCATGCTCACATTCACAGCTTGGAATCACATAGAATTGACATTTAACCAGCCACGCATGTGTTTTGACTGTAGGAAAACCCGTGCAGGCACATGCAGAACATCCCAACCAGGTTTGAGCCCGCAACATTGTGGTTGTGAGGCTACAGTTGCCATTCAAGTACCAAGAGAGAAATCTATGAATACGTGCCAAACAAACAATTGCTAGCAGTGGCAAACTTCTCATTACTGCCAGAATGTAGCTGAAAGTTTGCTGCTCAGTCGCCAATATTGGCAAATTTGTTCTTTGGCAAGCTAATGTGTTTTCTGCAAATAAGCCACAAGAATTTTGCGTTTGAGAGGAAACAGCCAGGAGAAGGCTAACTTAGCTTAGCATAAAGACTGGAAAGGGAAGGAAATGACAAGTCTGACTTTATCCAAGCAACATTTCAGCTTTTGAGGTAACGGTAGGTGGATGTTTTTAAACCTTTTGACAGAGCCTGGGAAGCTTTTTCCTCATTTGGAGTTTTTGTGCTAAGCTAAGCTAGGAAAAGGCGAACTTAGCTTAACATAAAGACTGGGAAAGGAAGAAAAGACAAGCCTGACTTCATCCAAGCAGCATTTCAGTTTTAGAGGTAATTGTAGGTGGAGGAGGTTTTTATAACCTTAAGACAGAGACTGGGGAGCTTTTAACTCATTTGCAGTTTTTGTGCTAAGCTAAGCTAGGAGAAGGCTAAATTAGCTTAGCATAAAGACTAGGAAGGGAAGAGAATGACAAGCCTGACTTCATCCAAGAAAATTTTCAGCTTTAGAGGCATACTTTTAGACAGAGTCTGGGGAGCTTTTAACTCATTTGCAGTTTTTGTGCTAAGCTAAGCTAGGCGATGGCTAACTTAGCTTAGCATAAACACTAGAAAAAGGGAGGGAAACGACAAGCCTTACTTCATTCAAGCAACATTTCAGCTTTAGAGGTAATGGTAGGTGGATGGGTTTTTTTAAACCTTTAGACAGACCCTGGGAAGCTTTTTCCTCATTTGATGTTTTTACGGTAGGCTAAGCTAGGAGAAGGCTAACTTAGCTTAGCATGAAGGCTGGGAAGGGAAGGAAACAACAAGTCTGATTTCTTTCAAGCAACATTTCAGCTTTAGAGGCATACCTTTAGACAGAGCCTGGGGAGCTTTTTCCTCATTTGCAGTTTTTGTGCTAAGCTAAGCTTGACTCCTGCTCACTGTATTTGCCAGACAGATATGAGTGGTTTCAATCTTCTTGGCTAAAACTTGGTAAGACGACAAACATGTATTCCTCAAAATATCATGTAGTCCTATTTTTGCAGTGAACCATACCAGCAACATACTGACCCTGTTATGGAACCAGCTAATCAGGCAAGCAATTTTAAAATCCTTACCAGTTTATGGTGTTAAAAGCAACATTACATGTGTTTTTCTCTCCAGAAACAGCCTTCCAATTGCATGGAATTTGCTAATTCACTTAAAATCCTCAGTGGCACTGCAGGAGAGATCCCAGGAGGTGGCGAGTCCCTCTGGGCAGAGCTGTGTTGTGCTCTAATCGAGGCATTTTCTTGGATTAAAAAATGAGCACCAACTTCAAAACAAAATTTTTTAATAGAGGCATAAATACTGAGAAATTGCAACCACAGGTGATGTTGTCAGGTCACGATCCATTTGTATTCCCCTCAGCTTTATCATTCACTCAGCACCTCTCAGGTTTCATTATTCTCAGGTTTCTTTCTGTATGCTCAGGTTTTCATCCGATGTAGTTTTGCATACACTATTCTCATATTTCACTCCAAACACTCCCGTTTCATTGTGTTTTCTCATGAATGATTCATGAGCTGCGGTGGGTTTTTATGTACATACAGCATGTATTCTTGTTGTTTTGCAGTCGTGTTTCTTCGCAGCTGTGCCGTTGCGTTGCCGCCTTTGTCTTTCAGACTCATGGAAAACCTTCATTTCATCCCGACGCTCATCCCGGATCATATGACCTCAGCCATTGTGCGGGATGATATTTAATACACAGCCTGTTGATCGGTGCTTATGTGTCCTCTTGTACATGCGCTTTGACATGAAAGAGGCTGAATATGTTGTTGAACGCTGCAAGGACAAACATCGCTTTGTTTTTCTTTGGGTCAGACACTTGAAGAGAATGAAGCTAAGGATCTTTTCATGTAGTTATTGACATGCTGTGAATAGAAAAAGCAAATTGCACTTTATTATTATCATAAAATCATAAAGCATATGCTAGTTTACTATTACAGCCTTATGAATTATAGTAATTTTATATCCCTATCCTATTTAAGACTAAACATGTTACTCAAACTGTGTATGAAATAATTATTATCTTTATATTATCATCATTATTATTACTATCGTGACATCACCTACTGGTTTGTTGACTACTATTTTGAAATTTGGAATTTGGCTGTGAGCATCTTGGTCTTTCAAAATCAAGGATGCCAGGCCGTCAATCACAGTAGTAACCCCGCCTTTAAAACTTACTCTGCTTTATTGACTATTTTACTCTAAATGGGGTCATAATTTACAAAATAAAACTACATGGTTTATTGAATGAGACATGAAACCACCAACTGAGACCATAAATCCATTACAAAAATATCTACTGAGGTAATAAATCAAGTGAGAAGTAGAGATATTTTCTCAAAGACTTGCAATATAGTCAGGCTTCAAGGAGTCGCCCCATGCTGGTTGTCCCACATTGGTTTTACTTTTTAGATTTGGAGGCTATGTCCATCATTTACATACAGTCAAATGCTCAAAATATGCAAAACCTAGCATAGCAAAGCTAATTTTTGTGCCTGAACTATGTAGTTTTTGTGATTTTCTTTTACCATAACATGGCATGTGCAGTCATCAGGGGCTTATACACCCTTTTACAATGTTCTCCTTTTAAAAATATTTCAATTGGAACCATTCAGCTGCCAATAAAAGAGAACATTTACCCTCATCCCGACCAGTCGAGGCAGATGGCCGCCCTCCCTGAGCCTGGTTCTGCTGGAAGTTTCTTTCATTTTCAAATGGAGTTTTTCCTTTCAGCTGTCACTAAAGAGTTTGCTAAGTGGGGATCTTTGGATTTGTAGAGTTTCTCTCTATGATATTGTGAGGTTTTGACTTTATTATGTGAATTGCCCTGAGATGACTTTTGTCACATATTGGGCAAATTGAACTGAATCTTACTCACCAAGCTGTTGTTAACTTATTTAGCTGGCTGGCTACAGTGGATAAAACTAACACTGAGGCATGAGAAACTTGCTTTTGTCTGCTACTATCCAAGAATTTCAAGATGTAACTCTTCTTTATTATTTGAAAGCTGCGTGTACTGTAAGAGAAAGAAACGCTTTAAAGGTTGAGCAAATGGTCAGTGAAATCATTCAGTCTCTCCTGTCTTCATTGTGTGAGACCCTGATGTTTATTCATGTCTGAGTCTTTATCTCTTTGTCTTTTTCGACGTGTCCTCAGTAATTCAGCTCACCTCTCTGAACAACAGACACAGAGGTCAAACATGCTCATTGTTCAAAGGCAATGAACAAATGAAAAAGCAAAAAAGTAATCGGTGAAGTTGCTTTACTTTGGTAAATTATAAAGAATCCATTACATCACATTCTCAAAACGTTGATAGAAAGCTGTCTAACTGTACGGGCTTTAGAATGAGCCCAAGGCTGAGGACGAGACTCAGCTTGGTTGGATGTTCCATCATGATCAGATTAACGGGGATGACTCAGCCTTGCATCTGAAAACAGCATGGACGAGGAAAGAATGATGGAAAGATGTACGAAAAACTGCTTGAAACCTGTATTTGATTAACATTTTATTCCATTCTGCATTGTTTCTGTAGAATACGTGGTGCTTTTTCATGTACTGCAACTTTTGGGTAATATCGTCACTTTGTTTATTAAGTGTACAATGACCCTGTGATGCTAAATACCATTTTATTTTCATTCAGAAATCTGTTGTATACCTGCTGTTAGCATCCCTAAGCATGTCTTTAAAGACTGCAGGCTGTGTTAAACCTGTTGATGCCAATACCAAGACTGTTGCCAGGCAACCGGTCAGTCTTGCAGCTGATTTCAAGTCACTCCGTTCCAGCCAATTTTCTGTTAAGACTGTGATTTGAGATTTTTTTTTTTTTTTTTTTTGCTGTGTGAAGCAGAGTTTTTTCGTCTCACTCTACTCCTGCAGTCAATCCTGTTCTCACACATTGGCACAGAAAATTTATATTGCATGGATGAAACGTCCCTTTTTAACCCATATATGTTGCTACATATAGCAGGCTAAATAGCTATTTGCTCCCTTTTGAGTGTTTAATAGCAACTATTAGCTCTTATGTAACTTAGAAAAGAATTTTATTGAGCATTTGCAAGCAGGAACAGTATCCAGCTGTCACGTTTCCAAGTATGCAAATTAAAATATGTCAACTTTAATTTTTGTTTCCATGGTAATGTCGTAAAAGACAGTTTAATGGAGATTGAAAATGCATATTAAAATCTCTAGATTCTGGTCGTAAACCACCAATGGACAATTTTATGTACATCATAAAATTGTAAAATGTATTGCTCTTTAAATCTCACCACCTGGTGAGAAACAGCTTGTCAAGAGGAGCAATAAGTAGGCATTCAAAGATCTCAGTGGGAGGAAGATGTGAAGATATACCTCCTGCTTCAAGGTGGAAAAAAAATCAACCTATACATAATATGTGCATACCAGAATACACCGATCAGGCGTAACATTATGACCACCTGCCTAATATTGTGTTGGCCCCGCTTATGTAGTCAAAAATACTCTGAACCATTGGGCATGGACAAGAGGACCTCTCAAGGTGTCCTGTGGGGTCTGGAACCAGGATGTTGGCAGTCGATCCTCTGGGTACTCTGGCTTGTGCAGTGGGGCCTCTGTCAGTAAAACTTGTTCCACTGCATCCTGTTGATGCTTGATCACAATGGGGTGTAGGAAGTTTGGAGGTCAAATCAACATGTTGGACCATTGTCATGTTCCTCAACATGTTCCTGATTGTTTGATGTTTTTTCCATGTGGTGGGGTGCATTTTCCTGCAGGGGTAGGTTAGTGACATTTGGGATTTCCATCTGCATGAGGGAGTGTGCTTGTTGTGGGACAATGTTTATTTGGGTGTCTAAGTCTTATCAACATGGATGTCAAAACCCAAGGTTTTCCATCAGAACACCACATAGTACCAACATGATCAATGTTATTCACTTCACCTGTCAGTGGTCAGAATGTAGAGGGCCAATCAGTGTATATGCATGTTGATCCCAGGTAGCAGGACTGGTGGCTTATAGTTCTGACTTTATATAAGCAATTTAAAACTTGAATGCAGTGTGGCACATGCAGAATTTCCTCTAACCAGCCTGATAGCATTGCCTTAAATTGGGGACATTAATTCCATTGCAAGAGAAGGGTAGCAGTCGCACATCCATTTCTTTTGGGCGTTCATATTTATGCACGGAGGAGGTCATTAAAACTCTCCAGCTGGGACTTTCTGATTGCAAACTGGAGTCAAATCAGGTCAGGTTTAGACACCCCATTATATAAAACATATGGCACCTAAACATAAATTTGAAACAGGGCTATGTAGCTCACTGCGTCCTCAAATGAGTAGATAAAAAAGAAGCCCATAAATTCTACGATGAATCAAAGCAGTGATGTTGCAGCCTTGTCTCTGACCCCTTTAGTTTCTTTCTGCTTTATTTAATGCAGTTTTCTGTCATTAGTCATGTTGTTCTGTCTTCCTGCCCTGTGGCCTCTCATCAATAAGCAAATAATCAATACTATTATGTAGCCATGCATCACTCCGTTGCTTGTTTTGCTACATTTTTTTGTGAGTTATGTTCGTCACAGAGAAGCCCTCCTGGGTCTTTACATGCAGTACAACAGGCCTCTGAAATTGACGGCCCTGAGCATCGCCTCTAAACTCAGGGAACACTCTGGCAACATCGGCCATCTTTCAACTCTAATGTTCCAGCTGCCAACAGCCTGCCATAATACAGTATGATCCGAGCTACAAATTCCATCTGAAATCATCACATTTTTAGAACAGCTTTTGCTCGACCATCTCTGATTTCCCTGAAATTTTAACAGCATAAAATATGGAAATCGATCAAAATGTTTGCGGAATTTCGCACTGATATATCAAATATTTTCTTTTTTTTTAAATTGCATGTTGACCCACTTTCAGCAGTTTTTTTTTTGTGCATTGAAATTTGAGGCTCTGTTCAAACTACAACATCCCAGGAGCCATTAAAGATAATAGCTTAAAATGATCACTGGTGTTTCTCATAATCTGCAGTGTTGGACAAGTAAATTAAAAATTATGGGTGACTTCAATAAGGTTTTGAATTTAATGTGCATACTCTGTTTCTCCTGTCTGTGGGAGTCCATCAATGAAAAATTTACCTATATTAGAATACATATTCTAATATATATTTACTGACAATGCACAACATTATGACCACCTGCCTAATATTGTGTTGGTTCCCCTTATGTGGTCAAATATGCTCTGAACCATTGGGCATGGACAAGAGGACCTCTCAGGGTGTCCTATGGGGTCTGGAACCAGGACGTTGGCACTGGATCCTTTGGCTACTCTGGCTTGTGCAGTGGGGCCTCTGTCAATCAAACTTGTTCCACTGCATCCTGTTGATGCTTGATCACAAAGGGGTGTAGGAAGTTTGGAGGTCAAATCAACATGTTCCTGACTGTTTGATGTTGTTGCCATGAGGTGGGGTGCACTGACAGTGACATTTGGGATTTCCACCTGCATTAGGGAGTCTGCTTATTGTGGGACAGTGTTTATTTGGGTGTCTAAGTCTCATCAACGTGGATGGCAGAATCCAAGATTTTCCAGTGGAACACCACATAGTACCAATATGATCAATATTATTCACTTCACCTGTCAGTGGTCAGAATGCTGTGGCTGATGGGTGTATTTGTAAAACTGTTTTGAAACTTCAGAACTCTATTCTACTTGGATCAGACTATCAAGCAATGTTTTTGTTTTTGTGGTGCAACTTTGTGACCAAGTCTTTCATATATTTCTATATTTGTTTTGTGCTGTTGTAACATGCAGCTACATGTGGTTTAGAAAATCTCACCAGTTCCCTTCTGCATTATCAAGTTTTTGTAAATGTGAGCTCAAAGATGGGACATTTCCATGACGGCTTCATTTTATCCACATCTCAACTTACTAATAATCAGAGGACATGTGTTCTACTTGTCTAATATTTCAGATTTGGAATCAATTATATGACGAGTAATAACAGTAGCCTCAAACATCATCTCAAATTTCAATGTATGAAAAAACCTGCTAAAAGGTCAAACGGCGGTTTTAAAGGAAAAAAATAACCTAAAAAGTGCTTAGTAAGTACTTCAAAGATATCATTTTAAATATCAGCAGATAATGATACATGTGGCTGATGGCTGAGCAGAAGGCCCCGATGATCTGAGATGGAACGCTGCAAGTCATTTTTTAGAAGTTTTCCATAATGGCACCAGTAACAAAAGCAGAGGTGTTGGAGAATCGGTTATTTCAGTTGAGGCTGGCATCCAGTTCAAACTTGCCTCCAGCGATCAAATTAAAACCCTGAACAATTTGATCAAACATTTCCTGAAACTGTATCCTGCTCATGCATTGAGTCCACTCTGCGATACATCCCTTTACAGAAGCTCTGTAATGTTTTTACTGTCATTTAAATGTGAAAATGTCGGCACGGTGGTGCTTTAGACTGAGTGTCTGTCCCATTTAAGAGTACCTTTAATGTCTCCTCTCCCAGAGTAGCTTATCCCACACTCACACATGATATGATAGAATGAAGTGGTAATTGGATTTCCACCCTTGCGCTGAAATCCGATAGACTGCTGCCAAATGCTAATCTCTTATCTACCTGTCCATCACGGCAGAACAGGATGACAAAGGGGCAGATGAAGAACGCCGACTAATCTGGTAGCAGCACTGCTTGAGGATAACAGCTGCTTATTGTCACTTGGTGGAGCTCCGCTCAGTGACATGTGGCTTTACCTTCTGACTAAGCACAGTTGGTGTGATTTTATCCAGATGCTACCTGCCAACTGATGCTGCGCTGAGTTTTCCCATTAAATCAAGGCAGAAACGCTGTCCTTTTCTTCGACTCATCAAACCAGATCAGAAGATTTGCTCGGAGCTGTTTACCCCCCTTTGGTTTTGCAAATTACCCATCACATGTTGGGTATCATCATAATCTCAGCTGTTCCTAAATCAAATTTAGAATGGTCATTTCCTCAGTCCTCGACGTTGATTAATGATTGGGATTTTTTTTTTCCTCCTCGGACAATTTGACGTCTTCATCTGGAGATGCAGATTTATTACCAGATCTGACAATGCCCCATTATTCAGCATCACTCCCCCAAAGCTGACACAGTGGATTTGGCACCGAGGCATTATGGACCACAAGGATCCATTAGGACTGGGAAGAAGGGAGGGCCAAACGCAACGTCTGACAGCTTGAGCTTTTGAATTTAATTAAATGTGTCACAGGTTTGTGCCTATTTATGGCCTGGATGGAGTAATAGGGACAGTCTGCAACTCCTGCGAGCGCAGCAAGAAAATCTACCTCATTTGTCTCCCATTGTGAGCAGAGAGGCTGCATATTTTCGAAATGTGAGCTCTTGAAGTCGGAGCTTTAACAAGATGCCAGAATAAATGGTTGGAGAGGAGATAAGAGCGATGTAAAAACATCTTTTTCTGCCAGCTCATAATAAAAATGCTGTGATCCTTTCACAGAAATGGAACTTAATTGAGACCAACTAGATATCTGGATCCAGTGCTGGTGAATAAAAACAACGAGAATCCACGAAGCCAATCTTCAAACTGCACTAAAAAAAATGTCCTCAGACAATCAGAAGGAGACTTTAAGGATCCATATTAGATTTGTCTAAGCATTTGCAATGAAATGAATTTCGTTTTCTGGCAGTGATAATCAATCTCTGCTGGGAACAAAAAGTACACATTATCCAAGCAGATTCAGGAGGAGAGCCCCTGATAAAAAATTGATCTGTCCTGAGGCATATGGCTGAATAACGTGTCTGAGGACTGATAATTATTCACATCTTGTTTCTCTGCTGTGCGTTATGCTAAGTAGTGTGATTTGAAATGCATTGCGCTTCATCTATTTTTGCTGCAGATCAGAGTTTAGACATACGCAGATGAAAGTTCCCCCTTTGGACGTCAACTATCAGAAACAATAGCTGTCTTATATAAATAGCAATGAATAAATTAAAGAGGTTCTGTGCTGGCAAGTTCTTCCGCATCATGTCTTCAGTTTGCATGGACACTGTCATGGTTTTCCTGAGAAGTTCAGAACCACAATAATATCCGAAATGCACAGACTGTGTGTCATTAGTTTGGAATTTTGTCAAATATATTCATTTACTTTGGTCTTGAGCGAGGTGAGAAACATGATACCTCTCGATGCTCACATTTATATGCTAAATATGGAGCTAAAACTAGCAGAAATTAGCTTAGCTTAGCATAAACTTGACATGAAACAAGGGATTCTTTTAACTTCCACCGACCAGGACATCGAAAGCTCATAAATGAGCATATTGTGTTCCAGAAACTTGGATTATAGATTCTTGAAATGCCTACAAACAACAGCATAGATCTTTAGGGGTTTGTCCTTATTTATTATTATTATTATTATTATTATTATTATTAATAATAATAATAATAATATAAGGAGGTCTATACACTGATCAGCCACAACATCATGACCACTGACAGGTGACGTGAATAACATTGATCATATTGGTACTATGTGGTGTTCTGGTGGAAAACCTTGGATTTTAACATCCGTGTTGATGAGACTTGACATGAAAATGGCCCAACATGTTGATTTGACCTCCAAACTTCCTACACCTCATTGTGATCAAGCATCAACAGGATGCAGTGGAACAAGTTGGATTGACAGAGGCCCCACTGCACAAGTCAGAGTACCCAAGGATCCAGTGCCAGCTTCCTGGTTCCAGACCCCATAGGACACCCTGAGAGGTCCTCTTGTCCATGGCCAATGTCCATGCCCAGTTGTTTAGGTCCGTCTCGTGACCGTGGTTTGTGCAGTGGGGTGACCACTGAGTCTTGTTCTGGTGCATCTGTTCAATCAAATTTGAACATCAGGAGTTTGGAGGTCCGGTCAACACTTTGAACTCTTGGTCTTGTTCCTCGAGTCTTTTCTGAGCAGTTTTTGTGGAGTGGCAGGTCGCATTGCCCTCCTGGGTGAAGTTAAAGTGGTAAACTGTAATGAATTACTGTAAGAATGCAGCCAAATTCTAACAACGACTCACTGTTTTTCCATGATATGGTTAAATACTGTTACTGTACTGTAACAGCAGGATACAAAACCCTGTATAGGGTAGCTGTTTGACTTCGGCAGCCAATAATATTATAGCTAACTTCACACTATTACAATCATTTTAGGTTTTATTCTTTTTAAAATTATACTTCCTTGATTTATAAAGTATATTTAATGGAATACAATTGATCATAGATTGTTGCCTTTGAATAAATGTCCCTAACCCTTGAAAATATAACTTGCCCTATCCTTTATCCTTGATCCTTTTTAGTGTTTTAGTGGTACACAGGCACGTCTATATTCTTGTTATTTATGGTATATTTCTGCAGTTCACAGAAGAAGAAGAAGAAGAAGATGTTGTTCTGTACAGGTAGATGCAGTTCATGTCCATTACAGTGCAGGGTTGATGCGGTTAGGTAACATCCCCCTTGAATGCCAGGACTCAAGGTTTCACAGCGGAACACTGAATTGTAATGAGATGATCAATGTCATTCACTTCACCTGTCAGTGGTTTCAGTGCTGTCTCTGTCTGCTGCCATTCTACAACCAAGGTTGTTCTGTTCACATGTACGTTTTAATGATGTCAAACAGTGATGCAACATACAGAAAAAGCCCTCTTCTGTCTGTTTCCGCCTTTTAGCTGGAACAATGACACCGGGGCGGCTATAAATACCTCAGTAAAAAAGACGTTTAGCAGCTCCACCATCACTCTCACTGCTCAAACAGAGATGTATTGTGATCAGTGGCTACCAAGGTAACCTGCTTCAGCCGCTCAGGACTCGGCAGGGTTAATTAATTAGACATGAAGTGACAGAAACAGAACATCCGAGACCACCGGAGACGACGGTTCGGAGCCAGGTTGATGTCAGACAATAAAAGAAGCCGGGGAACTTTTCAGAGAGGTTTCCGTCGGTTGTTGTTTTTAATAAATGGAGGTTAATTTCTGCACACTCCGAGGAAGGCAGTAATGAAAGGAAAAGCCATTAGCTGGTGCATGTAAGAACCATCCTCCCCGCCTCTTTCGCAGGCAGACAATCATCCTGAAATCAGAAGTAGATAATGTTCGGAGTACAAATGAGAGTCCATATTTCCATGGCAGCGGCCCAGCAGAGCGTTTTAGCGCAATTTAATATTTGATAGGACGCCTTCCTGTAATGGAAACACCGTGTTTCATATACACCTGATGGGAGGAGATGACAACAAGACAGAAAGTGGTCGGCAGTCTGGATGTCAGAAACAAAAACGAATTAGTTCCCTTCTGATGGGTGGAACCCAACTTTCTGGGGTAACAAATTCAGAGATGTTTGTTATTTCAAAGCACAAATAGCAAAAAAAAATCATCACCTATAGCCCCTTAGTTTGAACACAGTTATATTTATTCAAGTCAAAAGCAGCCCCCGCGGGCATCGACTGCCATATCCAATGCAAATTAAACAGCCGCTGTTCAATTCTCGGTGAATTATCACACACAAATTAAGCAAAAATGCAACGCGGACGGAGAAGGAGCGATCCGACAAACCCGTTTGGGGGGAAAAAAACTGATGAAAAACAGACAGCTGCAGGCAAAACACAGCGTCGCGATGATCTAATTACTTTCTTCCGCACATCCTCCACAATTACAGTACAGCTGCCTCCCCAAATCACGGGGCCATGTTAATAAGTAAAATATCTCATGCTACAACTCCATTACGGCGAGACAAACAGACGAGTCACTCGGTCGAACGGTCCGGTTAATTGGAGCCACGTGAAGTCCTCAGGTGTTTATTAGAGTCTGTCAGCTTTCGAGTTTTCGGATAACATGTGTCATTGTTTCATGTTACGACCAGAAAAATATCGAAAAATCTAAATTTGAGGCTGTATTGATGCCACAGCACTTTAATATTTTCTTGTTGGAAGCCTTTTTAAAGGTGCAGAAGCTCTAATAGTGGTGTTTTAATGCTCATAGATCCGGAACAGATATTCAACAGTGAGATATGAAGGGTTTTGGTGACACGAATAAGGAAAAATAGCAAGTGAAGTAAGTAAAACTATGAATACAACACTGGAACAAATATTCTGTTACACGTGAAAGTAAATTAGAAGTACGTTAAGTTTATTAAAAGTCGTCAATAGTTCCTTCATTATTGCATTAGCAGCTTTTCACTGAAATATTTGGCTATTTTACACAGGATAGAAACTAATTATCATTTTCACTGTAATTATAATAGATTGATTGACTGCGGGCTGCACGGTGGCTCGGTGGTTAGCAGCGTCGCCTCACAGCTAGAAGATCCCAGGTTCGCATCCCGGTTAGGACGCCTGGGATCTTTCTGTGTGGAGTTTGCATGTTCACCCTGTGCAGTGTGGGTTTTCACCAGGTTCTCTGGCTTCCTCCCACAGTCCAAAGACATCCATCCATCCATTATCTATACACGGCTTAATCCTCTGTAGGGTCGCGGGGGGGCTGGAGCCTATCCCAGTCGACTCAGGGCGAAGGCAGGGGACACCCTGGACAGGTCGCCAGCCTATCACAGGGCTACATATAAAGACAAACAAGCACACTCTCATTCACACCTACGGACAATTTAGAATAATCAATTAACCCCAGCATGTTTTTGGACTGTGTGAGGAAGCCGGAGCTGAGAGGTCCTGGTTCCAGACCCCATAGGACACCCTGAGAGGTCCTCGTGTCGATGCCCAATGGTTCAGAGCATTTTGAGCACATAAGGCTTTAATTCTAGGACATGCTGTTCCACTCAGCTTACAGATCCCTTTGTGGGATTCCTTTCAGCCTCAGTGATCGCGGCGTTAAACGTGGCGATGAGCAGGATCACAAGTGTCTATTTTGAGGCCACATTTACAGCTCACACCCACCCAGCATGTCACAGGAATGACTCCGAACTTCCACGGTGACACTTGTAGGAGTCGATCTTGCAAGCTGGAAGAGAAATAAAAAAAAAAAAAAACCCCGGGGACGACACTCACTGTCATGATGCACAAACACCTCGGGGCCCCGTCGCCGTGACGCTCTCGTGTACTTGAGGAAGAAAGGCGTGCTTAGCTTGCATGCATAATTGATCGAGTCACCGGGTTAGATGAAAGACGGATATGCTGTTGTGCGCAATGAGAAGGCGGAGGGAAAAAAAAAAAGATGTTTCCCTTTGGCCGAGCCCTAATGTGAAAGGAAATGGACTGCCACTTATCGCAGATGCACTGTTATGGATGTCTTGTTGCTTGTTTCTGGCCGCTGCCAAAATGGATGGGCGAAAGGTTAAGGGGGTGGATTTATAAATAGGACCGTAGATCAAGTCATATGCAGGGGATCTGAGCACTTATTTGATTAAGGGGAGAGCTTCGCTGGGCTGGGTCTTGTTTTTATAACCCTGTGAATCCAGTTACATCATAAATCACTCAAAATGTCAAATAAATGCATCCAAAACATTCAAGTTCTGTCTTTTAATTTGGTGTTTTCTGATTTCTGCAACACTTTCATTATATGAGGATTAAAAAAAGGGTACATCTCACATGTGATGACTTTAAAATAAATCAGTTTTACACCAGGCTTCATGTCGCCTGAAGCCTGTTGTTGTTTAGATTTACGAGCATGTACACATTTCAAAATAAAAGCTCGTGGTCCCAGATACATTTGTGTCACCAGATCCATAAACTGTCACATTACCTTGATCGATGAACGGCTCGGAATATGTCCCTTGCTGTTATTTACGGTTTGCCTTTTCACAGCATTACACAGCCGGCAAGCTCACACTTTCGTGATCTGGAACATCAGAAGAAAATGTCTGTTTTTTCAAAGCCGAGAGTTCACACGGCAGCACAGGACTGTTCATTTTTTCTCAGCGCCGTCATCAAAGTTTCATTTGATGCTTTATTGAAGATGCTTTATGACTACCCCCGTGTAATCCGTCATCTTCTGTGCCCACCGGCTCCACGTAATCTGTCCGTATAAAGCCGTAAAATGGATTGCGGGGGCAAGTAAGACGGACAGCTACTTGAATGAAACTCAAAAAATTGTGGTGAGCTGCAGTTTTTCTTTTTCCCATCCTGTTTTTTTTTTTTCTCCTTTCATCTATATTTTCTTCTTCAGATAGCGCCAGATTGTGTGTGGCTGCAGTACAAATGGAAAAGAAAAATAAAAAGCAGAAATCTGTTGTTGTGCGTCCAAATGTCCAAATGGAAAATTAGATTTCGACAAGAGTCATCCACCCCTAGGAATAAAAAAAGATTAGATGAAAGTTTGAGCTGCAGCTGTGAGAATCTTTGCTGTATGAAGATCATCAGTTAGCAGCACTGAGCAGTAAATAACAATAAAAACTCCAAACAGGTCGTAAAATAGATGCAGAGTGATATTTTTAAAGCAGAACAGAACCAGATTTGCCTGTTGGGTGACCACTGGGCAAAAATAACCCATTTTAACATCCTCCATGTATTTACTGTGCAGATTTTTGTCAGTAGTTTTTGAAATATCCATAAAATGTTAAAAACAGACTGTGAATTTACACACCAAATGTAAAATGACAAAGACCTGCAGCTTTGAATAACCGTAAAATTTCCATTTATCTAACAGAAATTGATTTTTTATGACAAAAAGATGCAAATTTGTTATTTCTTGTTAATATGTAGATGAAACTATCAGATTCAAGTTTAAATTTGTGTTATTTTGCAAAGATTTGTTTGTTAAATGAGAGATACCTTGTTTAATTACAGACATTTTACTGCAAAAATGCTCAATAAATGTGTTTTCAACAGTTTAAAATACGAATATATCAATCAGTCAATCAAAGTTTATTTATATAGCCCTTTACAGCAGCAAATTATAACATTATAACAAATCATAAAATAATATAACACAGCTAAGCATTCAAAGCCATTTTAGACGGAAAGGTTTTGAGCCATAATATTCGTTATTAAACATTAAAAAACCTTCATAAATACACATGATCTCAAGTAAAATTAGGGCCAAAAAATACATTTTAATTATTGATCATTACAGTTTTTTTTTATAAGATGGTTAATCTATTATTATTTTACATTTACCTCTGATATCTTAATATTATTTTGTTTGTTTTTTATTGTTTTTTACATTTTTACAGTGTAAACATGGTAGCTTTTCCATGTTTCGTCTCCAGTTTCCTGTGCCACTTAGGCCTGAGGTCTATAAATGACTATAAGTGGTATAAATACAACTGAAGTATTAAAATAATACAGCAGTATTTTGATACAGAGGCTTTCATCTATTGTTGAACCTTGTTATAACGGAGCTCTCTGGCTTTTAGCCCGACTGGCACTCAAACTAGCACAAGTCCTGAGTGGATGGCTACACTTTTCCTAATGTGAGTTTGTACTGTAGAGCGTCCAAATGAGCAAGTTATTGTCCCAGAGGGAGCCGAGCTGCATTTCAGGCCTCTTCACTGTGTTGGAATTTTCACAATAAAAGCTGAAGGGCATCAGTCAGCAGCCTCACTGTGATATAACTGGACACCCACAACTTGTAATGATGCTTTAATGAAAGGTGAGTCAGGAATATTACCTTCATTCCGACTCTTTATTTACTTCCTTTCTTTCTCAGCTGATGGAGGGCAGCTTTCAGATTTTGCCCCGACCTCTGAGAGACGATCATCTCAATGCTGTCGAGTGAATCGGGTTTCGGACGCGCAGCTAATGCTTGGTTAGTAGGCGAGGTAAACATCGAGCTACTTAAACCATTAGCCAAGAAATGGTGCGGTTCACTTTGCGGCCCCATTTATCTGAGCAATAACAAAAGGCTTGGTTGAAAAAAAAGGGAAAAAAAGCACTTAAACAGAACGTGTAAATGCACCGGGCGGCTAGTCTGGTCATTCAAACCACCTCCAGAGGTTTTCAGGGACATGTTTCACCAACAATTTTAAAATTAACTCATCACAGCTGTTCAGCAAACAAGAGACAAGGTATTAAGAGCAAATGTTTATGAGATAATATGATGCTTTTGAGGGGAAGGTTAATGCTGGGTGGCGTCATTATCACTGATACACCTCATGTAGTCTATAAAATTCATATTAAGTCAATAACAGTTTTTCTTTATCAAGTATAAGCTCAAAAATGTATTGTCATGTGTCCATCTCAGTTATCTGACCATGGATATTTCCTCAGTATCCCCACCTGACTTCAAGAACCACAGATATGGTTTTCTACAAAGTCTCTGTTTATAAGGGAAGAAGTAAGAGTAATCAAATGGATAGCCTTAAAACCGCCTTAAAACAAAAAAAGAAAGAGATGTACTCAACAACAAATTCTCAACAGCTTCTTTGGAAAACAGAACATAACCTAACAATGACCTGGTTAGTCAACAGGATCAGCAGTGTAGGTGAATGCATGCGGTGGAAAATGGTAAATAGTGCAAAAACAGAAGTCAACCATCAGAAAACGAAACCAAAAGGTTTCATCAGAAAGTAGAGAACCAGCAACTGAGCTCACCCAATATCCAGTATCCATATTACCATGCAACCTAATGTGCCAGGAGAATAACAGTATGTAATATGTCAAATGTAATATGCCAAAAATACCAGGATGCCCCACTACATCCAACTCAATTTTGGCATAATCAGGCATAACATCATGAATACCTGCCTAATATTGTGTTGGTCCCCCTTTATGTGGTCAAAAATGCAAGGGGACCTCTCAGGGTGTCCTATGAGGTCTGGAACCAGGACCCTGGCAGTGGATCCTTTGGGTACAGTGGCTTTAATGTTACGTCTGATCTGTCTAAATAAACAAACTGGAGACACGTGACATCTCATTTTGCACAACACACAGTCTAAGTTTAAGGTGCAATATTATGACAAAGCGGTGTGTTCCAGGTGCATGTAAACAGTATGTACCTTGAAGTAAAAAGACAAACTATGGAAGCTTGGAGTGCAGTCTGTGTTTAAGAAGACGCACTGGCACACAGGACCCAGGTGTCTGGCTTTTACTATAACCTGTAATGAGAGCAGCTACACAAGAGTGTTACAGTTTTGCTCAATGATAAACAATTAATGATAATGTGAATTTGACTTGTCTTTTGTGGTTTTGGCTTCCACTCACTCAGGCCACACCTGACATGAACATGCATCTAACAAGTAGACGCTCTAAATGCGGTACAGGTGTGTCCTGACCAACCACTGCAAAGCCAATGAGGTGGTGCAAACAGAGGCAGCAGAAAATGACATGTTATCCATTTAAACAGAGCAGGTTGAAAGAAAAGCAATATCAGTTTGAGTGTATGTTATTGTCACAGCCCTTAGTGCTGAGTGTGTGAGCGTAGGTGGGCTGTCTCTGTGTTTTTTTTCTTTCTCTTCTTCAGGTTACATGCCCTGAGAAGCAACAGGAGTGGCCAAGTGCACCTGTGGCCACTCTGCAATTAACATGGAACTTAAAAGCGAGGCCACCCTGATCCTCACTGCCAGTGGCTGAGTCAGCAGCTAGTGTGCCGTGTTGGCGTGGTGCTTTGCAGACCTGCAGGTCGGCTTCATCGGTTCTGATCAGTTTTCTTCTTTCTTTAACCTGGTTTTCACAACACAATTTGCTCCTCCGCTCCTCCCCCAGTTTCAACGGGATGCACAGTTATATTTAGACTATCAGATAGTTCTCACTGGAACTGTTTGGGAAGGACTATCTCACAGCAAATGAAAGTGGTGAAAATATTCTTTACACATTTTCAAATTTTACAAATTTATCAAGTCCGCACATGGCAGTGGTGGGACTCATCTCTGGCAGAAGTTGGATGAACTCTCCATGAGTGTAGACAAGACAAGGACATGGTTGTAGACGATAGGAGGAAACACACCTCCACCTGCTGGAGCAGGTGTAAAAATGGTCACCTGACTCAAATTTTCGACAGTGAACATCTCCAGCAATCTTCTATGTGGCACCAACACAGCCAGTGTGGTAAAGAAGGCCTTGAGTCATGTTAAACTGGAGACACCTGGAACTTCCCAGTGTCTTGGATAAGACGTCTTCAAGAACCTAAAAGGAGTGCAGCTGCCTTCTACTGAGTCACAATTATTTAAAATATCTATATCAAACAAATTTAGAGGAGGCTCAGTGAATTAAAGTTAGGAAATATTACACCAAAAACACAAGGAGATCACATGAACGTGTAATTTGGTTGGAAATATTCAAGAGATAAGGTCATTTGGGGTGAATTTTTACAGTTTTTCCCACTTTTCCGAAGTCAGAAACTAATAAATGCCTCATTTTATGTTGTCTGATGTTATATCAGACAGCAATTTGAGGCTATCTTGGCTCAGTTGTTGTGTACCTGGCATCAAATAACAAAACCATGATCCAAAAGGCATCCAGGAAACTAAAGCTGGGTCGGGGATTGCCTTTTTGTTGTAAGCTGAGCTCACATTTTCAGGCTTTGCTCTATATCAAATAAAATCGTTACCGAGATTTGCAGTTCTGTCTAAGAAACAAAAATGAAAACGTCAATAGCAATCGCAGTAGCTGTCGTAATTGTGCTCACAAGATGAAATAAATGAGTGACAACTTTCTCCAGCACCCTCCAAAAAAGGCTCTTTAATGACTTTTGTGATTTTTAGAGACAGAAACCAAACCGAGTGAAAGGAGGAAGTGCTGTTCCGCTCTCAGTGCACACGCTCCTTCTTTTCCTCCCGGTGGTAAATCTCGCTAACTCTATTGATCTTCGCCTCCATCTCGACAATAAGTGGCTGAGGCGAGAGAGCCTCCACCATGTTGTTTGGCTCTCGCATCCGTCGTCTGCAGCTGTAATACCAACGTTGGCCCTGTTCCCCAGTGCATGGACTTTATTATGATTATAGTCCCCCGAGGGCGCGTGAGACTAAGATCATCTGCCAATATCATGCAATGACTTCTCAAGAGCACTTAAAGGAGGCAGGAGGAAGTAAGTGACTGTGTAAGAGCCCATTTTCTCCTCAATTCTCCATATGTGTGATTTACTGACTGGGAACGTGATAAAGAAGGAGTCCATTTCCTCATAACCTTTGACTTTTTTAAGGCCTTTAGTGGTTTGTAACTTACTGATGACATGAAACAACTGCTCAGAAGTAAAATTTGCAAATTATGAATTGAGAAGAAACTTTCAATTTTAAAAGCCATTGGCTCATATCACTATGAAGAGTAGATGTTCATCAATATGTGGGGTCAAAATGAGTACAATTATACACCGATCAACCACAACATTAAAACCACTGACAGGTGAAGTGAATAACATTGATCATATTGGTATTATGTGCTGTTCTGATGGAAAACCTTGAATTTTGACATCCATGTTGATGAGACTTAGACACCCAAATAAACATTGTCCCACAACAAGCACACTCCCTCATGCAAATGGAAATCCCAAAAGTCTCTGGCCTACCCCCTGCAGGAAAATGCACCCCACCACATGGAAAAAACATCAAACAATCAGGAACATGACAATGGCCCAACATGTTGATTTGACCTCCAAACTTCCTACACCCCATTATGATCAAGCATCAACAGGATGCAGTGGAACAAGTTTGATAGACAGAGGCCCCACTGCACAAGCCAGAGTACTCAAATGATCCAGTGCCAACGTCCTGGTTCCAGACCCCATAGGACACCCTGAGAGGTCCTCTTGTCCATGCCCAATGGTTCAGAGCATTTCTGACCACGAGTGGGACCAACACAATATTAGGCAGGTGGTCATAATGTTAAACGATTTAAAAAAAAAAAAAACAAGACAAAGAAAGATTTAATAGAAAATGTGTTCTGGAGTTTCTAAAGAGGTATAAAAGTATAAGGCTTGATGCAAACAGGAAACAGTAAGATATGAGGTGTTCAGTCATGTAGTTCAAAGTTCAAAAGTAGTTCCAAAGGTTTAATTGTCATTTCAACAACAACGTACAGCTTATTGTGAAACGAGATAATGTTTCCCGAATCCATATTTCAAATAAATAGTGCAATTTTAAACGAGATATAACACAGAGCCAACATATTAACATGAGCAGACTGTGTGTGTGTGTGTCCAGTTCTTGATTGTTTAACAGTCTTATAGCTTGGGGAATGAAGCTGTTGCACAGTCTGGCTGTGCAGGTCCGCATGTTTCTGTGTCTCCTGCCGGATGGCAAGAGTGAGAAGAATTTGTGTGGAGGATGTGTGGGGTCCTTTTACAATGCTGGTGGCTTTGCGGGTGCAGCGTGTGATGTGGCGGGTAGGAGTTAATAAGTTATTATTTCAGGCTTTGGATTTGGTTTGTTTGTTTACTTTGTGTTGTGTATTTCTCTTTTCCTCCATGATACTGTGGCAGGTCTGAAATAAATCAAATGAAATGAAATGACATGAAGAGGTAAACTTTACTTCAAAAGCTGGAGCGTGACTGCTAAAAACCTGCCAGCTGGGGGAGGAAAGTGCACTTGGCAGGTTGACACGGCTTTAATCACAATGGGCGGCTAATTATTCACATCAAACCGTGACACATATGTCCCAGTCGTCATTATAAACTGACGAGCATCATCATCAATTCGGAGTCTTGTTTCAGTATGTCAGTGTGGATGTCATCCTTTCTGCAGCTGCTGCCCGAGCAGGTTAGACACAGGATGCAGAAGCTGCTCCAAGTTTCTGGAAGTATGAACACAAAACTCTCAATTCATTTTCATGGTTGGTTAAATCACCAGCTTTCGAGGGAAACTGCTTCAGTGCCGGTCCACCTTGAGTCAAGGTGAATCTACCTCCTGCTCCTTCCCGACGGGTTTGTCACTAAAACTAAACACATATCAATAATCCTGCTCCCTTTACAGAATTCCACGAGGCCTCTGCTGCCACACTTGAGCTCTAAAATAATCTGATGCCGCATTTGTCCTTGCCTTTACTGAGCGGGAGCATCCTCTGCCCCCTTGGTGTAAAAGTTTTATTTCTCCAGAGGCGGCTCGGATGCTCTTTCGCTCCGGACATCGCCTATAGTCAGGTTTCCAAAAGCACAATGAAAATAAAGCCACAAAACATCAGTAAAACTTATCAAGTTCCTGCAGCAGCACACATTTCTACGATCCTGGTTTGTACATCCAGTCTGGAGCACCTTGATCTCCTCTTACAGTAGCTTTTAAGCCATGCTGTTAGATGGTGATTGTTTCATGTTGTGCCGATTGTTGGGAACATGCTGAACATACAGATTCATAGCATTAGTTTGTGCCTGTCATGTATTACAACTACACGTGTAAGATTTGCATATAAGCATAGCAACAATTACAGTCGCAACTCCAGAAATGCAAAAAAATGTTCTTCCTGCTCTGCTGTTTGGTATGAAAATATGAGATATTGAGGAAGAAACACCATTAATACACCAATCAGGCATAACGTTATGACCACCTGCCCAATACTGTGTTGATCCCCTTTATGTCCTCAAAAATGCTCTGAACCATTGGGCATGGTCAAGAGGACCTCTCAGGGTGTCCTATGGGGTCTGGAACCAGGACATTGGCACTGGATCCTTTGGGTACTCTGGCTTGTGCAGTGGGGCCTCTGTTAATCCAACTCGTTCCACTGCATCCTGTTGATGCTTGATCAGAATGGAGTGAAGGAAGTTTGGAGGTCAAATCAACATGTTGGACCATTGTCATGTTCCTCAACATGTTCCTGGTTGCCATGTGGTGGGGTGCATTTTCCTGCAAGGGTAGATCAGTGACATTTGGGATTGACATTTGCATGAGGGAGTGTGCTTGTTGTGGGACAATGTTTATTGGGGCGTCTAAGTCTCATCAATATGGATGAGGTTTTCCATCAGAACAGCACATAGTACCAATATGATCAATGTTATTCACTTCACCTGTCAGTGGTCAGAATGTTGTGGCTGATCGGTGTATCAATATATATTAAAATAGAATTTAGAATTTCTGTTTTTTGCAATTTGTGCAACAGACTTTTTATGAATTGTGGAAAAAACCTGGCAAAAAAAAAAATAATCAAGGCCGGCTTCTCTTCATTTATCACTGATATATTTAGATCTTTCGTTATAATTGAATGTGAGTCACAAACTGGGGTGAACAGATCAAAACATGGAAAATGGATCAAGCCGCAGAAGTGGTTTGAAAAGTTTCGGTGGATGTTTTGAAGTGTTTTGACACAAAGCACATTTATTTTCTGACATCCGTATTTTCACATTAATCAGGAAAATTTGTAGCTCAGAATAAGCCTCTCTATTCGACTAATAGTACCATCCATGAATGCGAACCTTTCTCAGACCTTGCTCTCCTCCAAAAAGCACCCAGAGAAAAGCATCCCATGCAATCTCACAGGGAGCGAAGCAATTGTCCAGCACGGACTTGGACGGATGATACATTAGTGTGCAGAGCTTGCAGATGGAGTTCGGTGACTGTGGGGGTTGAAGAGCAGTCCACTGGCTGCGTCCATTAGTCTAATGTGTTCTTTTCTACTCAATACCCGATCCCCTCAATGCCCCGGTGACTACTTTGTCATGTGCTGTGCTCTTTTCACCTCTCTGTTGTGGGCTGGGGAGATGAAAAAGAAAAATATTACAGTGTGTGAGGGATTTATACCTCCTCAGTCAACAATAGTGCATATTCCCTTTATATTCCCCATTCTGGGGCCTCGAGGTTCTCCGAAGATGAAAGCCTCAGAGGCTGACTAAGATGCTATAGCAGGTTGTGTCCTTGAAAGCAGACTTATTTTTATAGGTTTATTTTTATTCTCTTACCTGTACAGATATTTATAAACCAACATGAGAAAACTGTTTGCTCCTGGCCTGTGTAAGAGTGAAAATAATCAATCCATAAGCTGAAATACGTTGCACAGTTTTAGAACGTCGTGAAGAATCTCTGCAAATCTGCAACATAAGTGCCCCAGTTCTGATCTCGTGTTTATTCATATGACGGCAGTAGAGTCTTCGTCATCCAGGGGATGTGTTTGCTGCATTTCCTGGCATCTGCTGCATCCACAGCAGCAACATATGCCTCACAGCTGTCGGTGCAGCTGAAAGGGCCCAGAGCTCCAGGTTGTAAATATGCAAACATGTGATGATTCGCCATGCTGAGGGAGAGAAATCACACGCCTAATGATATAAGTGAGAATATCCTGCTGACTTCCAGAGTGTAAGCAGCAGTGATTTCATCAAATATGAATAAATGCAGTAGGTGCTGTAATGTCAGATGGCAGGCTCTGAGCTCACATGAATATTTGTGTTTCTGTTGAAATGGATGCCCATGTGTTTAGCCCTTAGGTGGCAAATACATTTTTTTTTAAAAGTTCTTCAGAGTGTCAAACACTGTTTAAGCGAATTCGGTCTTGATCATAGCTATTTCCCTTCATTTTTATCGTTTTAAGCCTTTAAAGGCCAGTTTATTTAAATGATTCCACCATGGTTTTTATCATTTTCCATGTAGAAACTGCTAAGAGGGTTTTCTTTTGTTGATTATCGCAGTCTGGCATGTGTCAGAGAAACGGGGTCAGCCCTATGTTCCCACATGGCTAACATTTCTAAGACCCATTCTAAAACACAGATATTTCCACGTGGTTCGTCACTCCACAGCAACCCCATGTTGGAGGAATGGTGTTGAGCTCGAGAGAGTTTGGAAGCGAGCTCTCTCCTTCAAATCGCCAGCCACGGGATTGAGTGTCGAACCCGTAACTAGCAGGGGTAGAAATGTGGGAACTGTGGGGACATGGGGCCTAATTTTGAAAAAAATCTTCGAAATGTGGGAACATAGGCACCAGCACTAGTTCTGCTACATTATTATCTTTTGTGTAGTGTCAGATTTAAAAAATCAAACAGACCTATGGTCAGAACCTTAAGGACAAAACTGTCAGCACAAATATATATTAATATCATTTGCCACTTTTATTGATTATTATTATATCTTATAATATATATAAAATGATATTGTTTTTATTAACCAGTATCAGTCCGGATCAAGTATTTGTTCATTTTTTAATCATTTAAGCACCAGTTTGTTTACATAATGCCATCGCTGTTGTTGTTTATTTTACAAAAAACACAAACAATTCACTATTTTTCATATAATAAATGATTAAAAAATATGATAAGTCCTGGATGCGTAAGTGACTGGCAACATTAATTATCTGTCGTGCAATGAAAAAACTGGGATAAAAATATTAAAAATTAATATTATTTTCCAATTTCACTGAGAGCAATTTTAGATCAGTCCTGATCACAAATACCAAATATTGATTCATGCTCAGGATGTTAATGCTTTAAATGTTTGTCTGTTTGTTTACATGATGCCACTGTTGTTTTTTATGAATTGAACACACAAAAATATAAATATTTTCCATCTGCTAAAAGCTAACAAGATTTTTTTTTTTTTTAAATTATCACAGTTCAGTGAGTAGAAACAACCTTGTATTTATTATTTATTTGTTGTTTATCACACTCAAGGCTTTAAGGACAAAAATATCTGCATCAAAAAAAATGCCATAAAAATCTTAAACATCACTAATATTTTCAACTTTTACCAAGTATATTTTTAGACCAACATCAGTTACGATCATAATTACCAAATATTCATTATTCTCCGAATTTTAATGTTTTTATTGCCAGTTTGTTTGCATTCCAGGGCTTCAAAATAAAAGCCTCACCACACAGAATGCATGATTTCATGCTGTCCTGGCACTGAGGTTAAAAATACGAGTTTAATTGGTTTCAGTGGGAACATGTTTGTCCTTAAGGTCCTGAGTGTAACTTTTTTGGGTACACAGTGTTTAAAAGATGTGTTCTGAGAGATGAAATGTCAAAACTCCCCCCAAAATTCTCACTTTTGCCAAAAGCTGTGCAGTATATTAAAAAAAATACAAAAATCCCAAATTCTCAAGACAAACATGTCCCCATGGTCACATGAAGGCTAAGGCTATGTTGCTCTGTCAAGACTGATATATTTCAACTGTTGGATGGGTGGTTTTCATGACGCCCACAACATAAATTCTATCTTTTAGCAAAGGAAGAGACATTCTCACTCAAAGCACAATCGTCATTAACAAAGAGTGTGACTATCCAAGCGTGAATTCAGCAGCTATTGCACGAATTATCATGAATTTTATTGCATAGATTAAAAAAAAGTAATTATAACTATCTTGTGATTCTTCTGTTGAGTCAAAAAGTTTCATTTATGCAACGATTTCCTCCCCAAACACTCCCATCAGCATCAGATGTCATTTAGCTTATTGCTGATTAGAAAACGTTAGGCACGCCACTTTTGAGCATCAGCATATTAGCATCGTAGCTGTCACCAAGCAAGCGTAGGGCATCATCGCATCTGATCGGGACGTGGAAACTGAACGCAAGCGACACACGGAGCCTGCAGGAGCACACATAGAGAAGACAGTGCTGCCAGAAAGTGTTACACTCGTGTCTGAAATTAATGAGTGTCATTAGTTTCAGCCTCCCGAACCCAGTCGTCCAGGTGGGCAAGAAATGGGCCCTGAACATTTGAACATCGCTTTGGGGGAATCCATTTCTGTGGTTTCAACCTCATTAAATTGCTTCTGCTACCTGCTTCTGTTGCCACCTTGGGAGCATGTGAGGTGATTTTTTTTTTTTCTTGGCGGAGCATCAGAGATTGTTTTACAGCTGTGGGCAGGTGTTTGTTGGACTCCAATCAACTCTCCTGTTATAATAAGGGCAGAAAATAGACCTCTGTCGATATAAGTAAGCCCAGTGAGCATTTTTGATTTAAATTGTGGTCTAAAACGGTTTATTAGTTTTTCGTATCAAAACCAATGAACGGGTCTGTTTAACTGGAGATATGGCTGCTTTATTTGCTCCAGCGGGGGGTCGGACGGGCAGTTTGCTTTGTGTGAGTCCACACTCTAGGAAGCCTGGGATCTCAGGAGCCAGCGAGAAGAAAAGCAAATTCCCCCAGAGAAGCAGGAGGAACGGCTGAGACTAATTCGTCAGATTACCTGGCAGCTGGGGATAAAGCAGCGCGCCAAGTAACCCCAGAGTTTTGATGTGTAATTACTTTCATTTGCAATTCATATTGGCGTGTTTATTTCACCGGCGTCATCGTTGCCGAGCTGCTTTTCTCTCACAGCACGTCTTCGTCAGGCTCAGGACTTTTCTTCCCGCCAGCGTGATAGGCAGATAGTCAAACATGGCAAATACAACAACATGCAGCCGACTGACAGGAGCCGTTGTTTTGGGGGTGGGAGGGGGGGTTTGCCAGAAGAAGAAAAGCAACACCGAAACAACTTGTACTGATCAAGTGAGATTCCTTTCATGTCGCTCCAAGGACTGACTGAACTGTGAAAATTTTAATTGAAGAATTGAATTGTGCAGAAAAAACACCCAAAAACACAATTTTACTTTTATAGTTGATTTATTTTAGAGGAGAGACACAGTGTGGTGAGTGAGGAAAAATGCAGAAAAACGGTTGATATTTAGCTGGTTAACATATTTAGATAGCATGTGCCAGATTTTCCATCATTCGTGTTCCCGCTGCTTCCTTTCCTTCCATCTCCTCTCTCTCTGGAATAGTGTTGTCATCAGTCTGAGCCACTTTCTTTACCATTTGAGAGACCAGTTGGGTTTTTTTTTTCAGACAGACACTGAAGTGACAGGAAGTTGACCCTGAGGAAATATTCACCACTCAGCTGGACAAAAAAGTGTATTAGATTCCAACTGCATACTCCAGCTTGAACTTGTTAATAGCAATCAGCTGTGAAATATACACCGATGAGCCACAGCATTATGACCACAGGTGAAGTGAATAACATTGATCATATTGGTACTATGTGCTGTTCTGTTGGAAAACCTTGGATTTTAACATCCATATTGATGAGACTCAGACACCCAAATTAACATTATCCCACAACAAACACACTCCCTCATGCAAATGGAAATCACAAATGTCACTGGTCTACCCCTGCAGGAAAATGCATCCCATCACATGGAAACAACATCAAACAATCAGGAATATGTTGAGGAACATGACAATGGCCCAACATGTTGATTTCACCTCCAAACTTCCTACACCTTATTGTGATCAAGCATCAACAGGATGCAGTGGAACAAGTTTGATTGACAGAAGCCCCACTGCACAAGCCAGAGCACCCAAAGGATCCAGTGCTCAGTTCAGGTTCTGGCTTTGGGTTGTACGATTCCATGTCAAGTTTAGGCTGCAAATTTTTGGACCTCTGATGGAAGTGATGAATACATTAAAATACATATGTGTAACAGTTGTGAAATGTGTCGGTTCACACTGCAGAAAATGCTGCTTATTGGTTATTCGATCTCTTCTAGAGTGATTGGCTCATGTTTTAATAACATAGCCTCATGGACATGCATGCAGAACTCTCTGTGGCATTACACCTACTAAACACTGGCTGCAGTGATAGATTAAAATTAAAAAAATCTGCTTTTAGGAAACTTATAAACTGACAGACGGTATCTCTCCTCACCTCTACCTTAACTTACAGAGACACTGAGTCTGACCTGCCCACTCAGTGCTACAACTAAGGGTACTAACAGTACATCCAGGATGAGGAGGGCTGTAATGTAGTCCATTCATACGGTCAATAAGCCTTCATCAGTGAGACTCAAACTCAGTAATCTAATCGCATCCCTTTCAAGCAAGCGTGGATATCATCTTATGCAAGCAGAGTCTATGTCATTACGAGATGTAACACTATACCCGCGTCTCCGAACCCACCATTTCACTCGTTTCAGGAGCCAAAGTTGTTAACCGAGGGCGGATCCAATTAAAACCATTCAAATAGTTCGACCCATTAAATCAGGGCATGGAGGTGGCATCATCACTCTCTCCTCGCCATGTGAAATGGCGTGTTGAGGAATGAAACCGGACACAAGAACAGGTACATTTTCAGAATCTAAATAAAAAGGGAGCGAGGGTAAATATAGTCCACTGCGACCTCAAACAGGAAGTCATCTCAGGCCCCTTTCAGTTTAAATCCCTTCTCCTGTAAGCCTCTTCCATTGAAAGTGTTTCGACTTGTCATAGCAGGAAAAGCACAGGTGCTGCAAATAACATTACCAGTGGATCAGTTCTGTTCCGAGTGCCCCAGTAAACCACGGCAGTGTGACAGTGAGCCAGAAGGGCCTTGAAACTAAAGCTTCTCAATGGAACTGAGCCTTGTCAAATGCGCTTGTCAGAATGTCTTCTGTCAAAAAAATATAAATAAACAAAAGGGCCGATTCCAGCACCTGTCATCCCCTCCTCGGTGTACTCCCACCTGGTTTCTACCCTCAGCTGCTCCCATGTTTGCAAATCTTTAATCAGCTCCCTGGAACACAGTGTTCACCCCACAGCAACAGCTCTTTTTTATATTGTTTGTTGTGCAATCTCAGATGTTTTTTTGTGGTTTTTGTCTTTTTGTTTCTGCTCTCTTGGACTTGGTTGCGTGCTCCGACTGCCTGCCCTTTCTGCAGACCTTGTTTCTTGACCACATGAACCTTGCTGCTTTCAACTTGCTCCCTGTGAATCACAACATGTAGGCTCCAGCAGAATATCAGAAAGCATATATCTCTTCTAATATTTCCAATTATTCGCGCTGTTTTTTAAACTCTAATAATTGCAAACACAACACCGCGACAGACTGAGAGATCAGCGGCGACTCGATGCACAGAAGACAACTTATCTCCAGCAAGCCGCGGCCAACTTTACTGCAATTCGAGCTCAAAGCTTGTCCAAATTTAGTCGCTTCTGTGCGCCCTGAGGGAAGTGAGCGAGCAGCTCAATAGTTCTATCTGAGGTGTAAGAAGTCAGGCAGATCCCGAGAGTGTTCTGACTCAGCTGGGTTCTGTTTTAAGGTGCTCCGGTATCAGCCGAGGAGCACTGTCCGAGAGAAAGCTTGAAAAATCAGCAGATGGAGTCTGGATTTGGGCTTTTAGCAAGTTTTATCAAACTCGGATTCATTAGAAGAACATTTAAAGTGCCTTTTGTGTAAAACTGGTGTGTGTGTGTTTACCTCATGAGACTCTGACACTGTCTAATTTGAACTCAGTCTGTGCACCACGCTGGTCTATTAGGTAGGGAGTCCATGTTGCAGCTGCTGGAGCCTGAGTTCATGCCTCAGCTTGCCACCTTATGTTCTCAGGAGAATCAATAGAAAACCACCAGGTCACCGTAATGCCAGCATCTGATCTACCTGCCCTCCCTCTTCACGGCATCAATGGTCATGTAAAAAAAAAAAACACCGCACCGGCTTATTTAGCAGCTGTCCCGGTGCTCTCCGAAAGGACCTCCTCAGCTTCGTGACCTTTAAAAAGTAGGGCACGGACATCAGACGAGATGAGGTCTCTCACGAGTACGGAAACCTTTACCAGCCTTTAAAAGAAGCAGCAATGAAACCCTTCTTTTATAGTCGCTCTGTGGAGAGAAAAAAAAACGGATGAGATCGCTATCGTATCACAGCCAATACTTCTCTTTCACACTTCAGACGCCTACGAGCAGAAACACAACCGCTCGGCCAGCCTTAAATCTTTTAGTCTGTTGTTTTTGTTTTGCTTTTCTTTCTTCTCGTTTCAAGATTATATCATCTTTCTGGGACAGTTAAATTCATAGAGAGACACTGGATACTGTGCACAATGCGTGATAAACATACTGAGCTCATACAAAAGACACAGACGCACACTAGAAAACTGAAATAAAACAACTGTGGAGGAACCAGGAGAATGAGCGACTGCAGAGGTGGGGACACGTCAAATTACTTCCACAGTAGCTGACAGTAACTGTCACAGTGACGTTTTCAGTGTCTCCTTGATGCTTGAATGCCTCATATTGTTCGTTTTCAAGCAGCAGTCGGCAGCAGGCCTCGCGTGTGTCAAATGCTCAGTCAACAGCGCGGGTATTAGAGTCTTTCTGCCCATCTGTGTTACCATCTGTAGCATCGTATTCACTTCTGGATCCCAACTCCAGTCTCCCTGCTTTGACTTCCTACCAGAACCTATGGCTCAACCTGTCATGTAAAGCTTAAAGCAGCATTACCTTTTGTAGCTGTTGTTTTTTGGCCACTTAGGTGCAACAGACCAAGCCAGAAGCATAAATGTAGAACATAATTTCATTTACAGATCCAGAATCTACACTAGCCTTAATTGGGAGACTGTTTTGTACCCATCTGATACATGTAAAACCACCTTTCACTCTTATTCTAGCTCAGTTTTTGGTCTCCACGGGTTCCTGAGAAAAATATCTGACCCTTTAATTCCTCTATTCCCCACAGTGGCCATTCATTTACCTTGTCTTTTGGGCTTTTGGTCCTGACAGGTGCACCAGAAAGCAAGTCTGACATAGCTAGGCAAAAGGCTGAAACCTCAATGGAGACCATGACAGGTACTCTTCACCAGGATCTCTGCGTACTCCCATAAAAGGGATTATTTGACTCATCTTCTGCAGAAAATGAACCAGTTGTGTGCTCAAGAGGCACAGGTTGTTATATTAGAAAGCTATGATGGATGTCAGAGGTTATTCTGGTGAAAAGACAATGTCACTACGAGAGAGGAATGCTCAAAGAAAACTGTTAATTGTAGAAGTTAACTTATTTATTTCCCCACTCAGTGATGCAACTGCTTGTTTCTGGTGACCTGAAGCTTTAAACCTGAAGTATATGGTGAACATACTTCAGTTTTTGGCAAAATCAAAGTAAAGTTAATGTCATCTGTGCTGGTATTAGCTGCAATACCAGCATTGGAAAACAGACTTTGCAGCAAATGAGGACCAAACAGAAAAACATACATTCCTACATCCTTAACTGAATGCATGTAGGCAACACAATAGAACTCAACAGGTTTGCAGCTACAACATACAACGATCAGGCATAACATTATGACCACCAGCCCTGTGTTGGTCCCCTTATGTGCTCAAAAATGCTCTGAACCATTGGGCATGGACAAGAGGACCTCTCAGGGTTTCCTATGGGGTCTGGAACCAGGATGTTGGCAGTGGATCCTTTGGCTACTCTGGCTTGTGCAGTGGGGCCTCTGTCAATCAAACTTGTTCCACTGCATCCTGCTGATGCTTGATCACAATGGGGTGTAGGAAGTTTGGAGGTCAAATCAACATGTTGGGCCATTGTCATGTTCCTCAACATGTTTCCTGATTGTTGGATGTTGTTTCCATGTGGTGGGGTGCATTGACAGTGACATTTGAGATTTCCATTTGCATGAGGGAGTGTGCTTGTTGTGGGACAATGTCTATTTGGGTGTCTAAGTCTCATCAACACGGATGTTAAAATCCAAGGTTTTTCAGCAGAACACCACTTAGCAAGAACACCAATATGATCGATGTTATTCACTTCACCTGTCAGCTGAGAATCTGTATCGCTCTGTATTGTTAGAGGAAAGTATGGCACCTTTAACAGCCGATTTCAATCCTAAACTCTGGACAGAACCTCCTCTGGAAGAAAGGTTAGCTGTACAGCATCTGTTACCATGGAGATTCTGAAAAACTTGCTTCATGGTACATCCTTCTGGTCATGCAGTAAAAATGGGGTTCATTAGAGTTTGAGAACCAAATCACTTAATGTCACAGGGCCCAAAAGCAAAACAATGAGCCAAAAGACGTTTTGCTCTGTAGTGAGCAGAATTGCAAGGCTGGATGACTATTCTCTTTGTTTGCCACTAGAAGAGACACCTTCAACATTTGGTCCATTGTTAATCTAAAATATTTATTAGTGTAGCTTTACCTGACCTTCATTTATATTCCTTCATTTCAATTTTTTAGCACATGGTTCTCAAGGAGCAATTTCATTCATTATTATGCTTTATTGAAATTCTTCCTCTGGATATTCCTTGTAAGCACAGTATAAATTTTTGTTTTTTTGCTTCCCGTTTTCTGCATTATTATATCTTCTCCTGAGGTTTCTTCCACTACTTGTGTGTTTGTCTTCAACTTTATACTTTTATGTGTCTGAAGGCACACTGTGTGGGATATCAGACAATAAAGACGGCACACTGCTAAAACAGCACACTTACTCCCACCAGGTTGTTTTATGACATGAAGGCTGAACTTTTCTTTAACTGACTTCAAGAACTTTGATTGCGAAGTTGGCGGATTTTAATGGTATAATGAGCCGAGTTCTAGCTTTCCTCAGCGGATCGACACATATATCATTTAGCGAAGAAAGCCCCGCTTGGCTTTTGATGCAAGTTTTTTTCCTGCAGAAACGAGTGAAGATGTGCAGACGCATCACCTCTTACAGCTCCTCTGTGTATTCCTTTGTTGGTTATGTGTGCGCTCGCCGTGATCCAGCTGATTGAGCAGGTCCCGGCCTTCGACTTTGCATCCCGTCGAGCATAAAACGCACTCATTCTGAATGCCAGGTTTCAATTCTGTGTAAGTCAGGGCCATTAACCTCCCCAACTGGAATATGTCCAGGGTTTACAGCGTTATTGACTGTGCGGGGGAGCTGCACACACTCGTATTTAAGTATGACAAACATGTAGTGTACACGTACACACAGCTCTCTCACATGTGAAGGATGCTCGTGCAGTCGCTGAAAACATTAAATGCAGCTGCTCAACGGCGAGTTTATGATATTTTTCCTCAATATAATGTTATAGCCCTGCTTGGTGAGTGTCGGTCTGCCCACAGTCCTTCACACCGTGTTAGAGAATCCATCACAGGCAGAGCCAAGTCATTATGTTTGGGCAAAATAAGTTTTTAAAAGGAGCTTTTTCAGTTAAGAAATGCAGAAAAATGCGGGACTGCAAATTCAACCAGCGTGATATTGTTCGAAGATATCGGAAAGATCTGCACATGTAAAATGCATGAATGTGATTTGCATTTTTATTGATTTAAAATTTAATCGGTGGCATGGCAAAATGTGCAAAAAGGGGTCTGAAGCAACTATAATCCCTCATTTAAATGTAGCGTATCAGGACATAAATGCATGTAGCAGTAATGGAGGTGAATAAATGCTTGAAATTTCCTACTCTTTATTGATTCAAAATTTTAATCGACAGCAAAATAAAATGCGCAAAAGGCGTCTGAATACTTTTTGAAGCAACTGTAATCCCTCATTTAAATTTAGTATATAAAAATGCATGTATAGTCAGAATACAGCAGTAAAGGAAGAGAGTGTCTTGAAAGTTAGTGGAGATGCTGTTTCACAAAATAAATGCACAGCTGCTGTAAAATTAAATGCTCTGAATCTGGAATACAGCTGCTGTAACTAGGGATTAATTACTTACTTACTTATGCCTAACACCCCTACCAGGGTATAGGCCGTCGACAAGAGACCTCCAGAACCCCCTATCTTGTGCATTTGCCTCTACTTGGTTCCAGGTGGTACCCATCTTCTTGAGGTCTGCCTGGAGGTATCAGCGCCAGGTGTTCCTCGTCCTGCCTCTTCTCCGTTTCCCCTGGGGATTCCAGGACAAAGCCTGTCTGGCGGTGCTTGACACTGTGTCCTATCCATCCCCATCTTCTTCTTCCTATTTCCCGTTTAGCTGGGATCTCCTCTGTTCTTTCCCAGAGTCTGATGTTGCTGATTTAGTCTGGCCAGCACACCCTCAGGATTCTCCGGAGGCGGCTGTTGATGAAAGTCTGCACCTTGTTGATGGTGGTTTTTTGTCATCCTCCATGTCTCGGCACCATCGAGCAAAACTGACTTTACATTCGGGTTGAAAATCCTGATCTTGGAGCTTTGGGACAACTCTCTGGATTTCTAAACTAAGCTGCTCTGACTTTTCCAATTCTATCTTTGACATCTTCATCTGTACCGCCATAGACGTTGATGATACTGCCATGGTAGTACTCAACCTCCTCTACTGGACTATCATCCAACTGGACACCTTCGGTACTGGCTGCATTCATTTTCATGACTTTGGTCTTTTGTTTGTGGATGCCAAGGCCGACTTGTGCAGAGATGTAACTAGGGATACATGGTGAAAAAGGTTAAAGTTTAAGTCAGAAATATCTGATTTGTTTCACTTTTTTCAAGTAACATTTATTTTGAAGGCAGAACTTCTATTCGTAATGGTCGTTATGGCTTTCGACATGGTTGCTGTTGAAAATTCCTGTCAGAAAAAGAATGAATATGCATGTTTTTAAGAGCTTTTAATGGATGGTAAAGCTGCTTAGATTAGAAACAGGTTATTCTTTGCTACGTGAGCTAATTTGAGTGGCATTATTTAACTTTTGTGTACTCAAAGCGTGTCTCCACAGAGCCTTAATTAGAGGCATAATGGCTGAAAGTGTTCCTCCATTAGATCCAATGAGTCCAGAAACTCTGCATCCTTTTCACCCTCGTCAGAGGAGCAGCACAAAGCGATGATGGATATCATCAAATGCAGCTTCACGGCGGATCCCCAGTGGAAAGCCCGAGCCCTTTCTCACTGATCTCGGAGCACAGGCATCAGAGGGCAGACAGATGATTTCCCATCATCATGATCTGAACCGGTCCGGCTTTAATGGTCGGCGCGAGCTGAAATGGGGAGGATTGTTGTCCGAAGGGTTGATAGTGATGAGCAATTAGAGGAGCGGTGATGCTTCTGAATAAAAGCCGGGCAGAGTCATAATGGTGCGTCACGTCCAAAATAAAAGAGCCAAAGAAGCTGCAGCGATGCTTGAATGGATGTTTTCGTAAAGTTTTCCAAGTTGTTTTTATGACAGTTGCATGTTTAATTACGCTGCACTGATACAGGTCTTTTTGTATTCCACACAACATGCAAACCAAATGAACCACTGCTGTCAGTTTTAACGCAACAGCACCAAATAACGACAGGTGCATGCATTAGAAAGGGATCTGCGTTTCCTGTAAGTTGTCTTAAAGGCATGTTTACGTCCTTCATGTGTCGAACAAAGCCTGGTGTTTGTCCCTGGATTCATACGACTCTAGCCTCCTGAACTGTCACAGCAGAGACTTCTATTGTCATCCAAACAATGCATTTTTCATTTTCGCACCCACGCAAAAAGCAATTATGTGATAATAAAGTTGGTTGCGAAGGAATATCTATCCTTTCTACTTACTTTGACAGAATAACCACAACAGAACAAGACTTTTTTTTATCTTGTGTTTAGCAGGAATTTCCCGTCAGAATGTCCGTGTTTGTTCATATACCACACTTATTATATTGTACAAACACAGGAGTTGTTTACCTGAAAAGAAAACTGCTCTCCCACTACTTAATTAAATGCATAGTTCCAAGACAAACACTCTTTATTTAAACCTTTTAAGCTGCAGACATTATTTTCATGGGTTGGATTAATAGAATAATGTTGGTAATTGCATCAACTTAATATTGTGTGTAATTCAAACTCAAGTTTCTGCATTACTAGATTTGAAACCCAACTCAAGTTGAGGTAACTTGATTAAACTGGCTTGATCACTACATTTTTTCTTCACTTTGAGTTTAGGATTTTAAGTTCCAGGCCCTTTCAGTTTCCACTCAACAGACCTGGATAACTGAAGAAATAAATCCTACTAAAGCAATTAAACTTTAAGTGTTTTCAATAGCGGCATGACCAACAGTGGATTTATGCTAATTGATGCTGTATGATGTTTTTCTGTATGTCGCTGATGTTAGTTGTATTTAGCAGTAAAATCTGCCCATCTTCAGTTTAGCAAACCAGTGGATGAGAATGATGAAGCTTCATTTAAAAAAAAAAAGAAAAAAGAAAATGGGCTCACAAAGATGACGTTTTGTCTTTAGGTGTAATTTGGGGAACAGTTTAAATTGATGGGGTGTTTTTTTTTTTTTGCCTTCAAGATTTAAAAGTCACGTTCAATACACAATTATGATTCCAAGAATAAATAAATTATACAGAAATAAAAATTAATAAAATATAAATAAATACATTTTTAAAAAATTGTGTAAATAAATGATAACAGATAAATAAATAAAAAATACAGAAATATAAATGAATAAATAAAAATTTAATTAATTACATTTGTTCTTGAGTTAACAATTTTGTTAAAGGTTACTACATGAACAAAAACATGAAAAGGGCAAAATAAACTACTGAAGAAAATAAATAAGTAAAAATAAATACTTTTTTTTCTTGAGCTAACACTTTTTTTAAGTTGCTACATGAAGAAAAACATGAAAAGGGGCAAAAAAAACCCTACTGAAGAAAATAAATTAACTTAATAAAATTAAGATTAAAATTGAAACCAAAATTTAAAATTTGTTCTTGAGGTAACTTTTTTTTAAAATTATTGCATTAACAAAAACATGAAACGGGGAAAATGGAAGCAAATAAATTAAAAAAATAAACAGGTTTTTAAAGTTACTACATGAACAAAAACATGGCAAGAGGGGGAAAAAAAACACTGAAGAAAATAAATAAATGAAAATTTAAATTTAAAAAATAATTTGTTTCCTCAAGAACAAAATTTTACTGCATGTTACTACATGACCAAAAACATGAAATAAAAAAAACGAGAAGAATCTGAAGAAAACTTAATTGGAGCAACATAACGTTTTTAAACTCAACAACAAGCTGTTCATGATTATGGTAACTAAGTATATAACACAGAAATATTCAGTGAAAAAAATATTTGAAAGAATTTAATTTTCATGAGGAATCAACTTAAAAAACTTGCATTTATGCTACCAAGCATAAAGTTATTAAAAATTCCTTCGACAGTAGACAAAAACCTAATTTCCCTAACTTAGTTTAGGTTGATGGTTCAGCTTAATTTCACGAGAAAGTTGCCTGAACATTAATTTTTTAGAGTTTATAAAACCTCCTGATGCTCACAGTGGGAGATTTTTCTCTGGACAACTCATTAAGCTTTTGCTTTCTCTTGCAACACATTCTGTTTCCCTTCTGTTCCATATGAACAGCTTGTATGGCAAACCAGTCTGATTACAACACACAAGTAGTTTAGAAGTGACAATTTGCCTAATTCATCACTCATCCTTTGGAAACCAATTGTCTGGGTGAAGCTTTGGTCACTGGTCGGAATTGGCTGCATTTTTCATTGAATCTTTGACTACATTGACGGATCCAGCTGTACCCTAATGAGCCCGTCTGGGCCTGTGGTGCGTTTATCAGATGTGGCAGATGTGTTCAATACACCACAGGAGTTCAGAAGGCTTCGACGCAACACTCAGCCAGCGTGATCATAATTGCACACACGCTGCAACACACATGCAGTGGGTGTTATGCCCGATATAAATGAATATGTCGCTGCCAGAATCGTACCAACCAAAACACAGTTGCCATAATCACAGCTGTTCCTGACGTTATTTGATTGATGCTCTGCTGCAAACTTCTAGGACAGAATACCTGCAAGGATTAATAACAGGCTGATATGAATACAAAATAAAGTTGTGTAGATAAAACAAGACGGATACGAGACTTACGTTTATCGGCAAAGACTCATTAAAAAGTTGAACCGCCAACATCCATCCATCCTGTTCTGCAGAAAGCTGACCCCGCCTGACCCCAGCGGGTTTCCAACTAATGAGTAGGAGAAAAGTAATTCCACACTTTCAGCTGCAGTAAGTGAGATTTTAATGGTAGCATTGCACAAAATATCCATATTATAAACCGATCAGCCACAACATTATGACCACTGAGAGGTGAAGTGAATAACATTGATCATATTGGTACCATTTTCGCATCCGTGTTGATGAAACTTCAGCACCCAAATAGACCTTGTTTCAAAACAATCACACTCCCTCATGCAAATGGAAATCCCAAATGTCACTGGCCTACCCCTGCAGGAAAATGCACCCCACCACATGGCAACAACATCAACCAATCAGGAACATGCTGAGGAGCATGACAATGACCCAACATGTTGATTTGACCTCAACATCAACAGGATGCAGTGGAACAAGTTGGATTGACAGAGGCCCCACTGCAGAGTACTCAAAGGATCCAGTGCCAAGGTCCTGGTTCCAGACACCATAGGACACCCTGAGAGGTCCTCTTGTTCATGCCCAATGGTTCAGACTAACTTTGAGCACATAAGGGGAACCAACACAATATTAGACAGGTGGTAATAATGTCATGCCTGATTGGTGTATATCTGTAGTGGCCTAAAAGAGCTGCGTGCCCATTACAATGACTTGGTTATAACCTTCTGAAGTGTTTTGATTTCTCGCTCTGCAAATATGTTCTTTAAATATCAAGTTTTGCAATTTCTGTTGCCATGGGCGACACATAAGCTGTGCCAGAGGTCTTCTTGCTGCTGAAGTAATTCCTTTGTCACTCATGCAGTTTAATTAAGTCATAAATGGCTTAATTCCCTCTTAGCTGCACTTTGTGAGAGGAAAATCCAACACGGGGAGATTCGACCAGTGTGAAAGAAAAAAAAAATTAACAAATCAATTTATAAAGTGTCATTATGCACATAGTAGTCTTTAATATGAGGCTTAATCTAACCGGAAACATGAAGAATGTGCTCCGTTCTGTCTGATTAAAATCTTTTGTCTAATATGTTTTGTATGTAGACCAGATCAAACTTGCGCCTGAATGATCCATGGTGGTATCAAGGTAGATTTTATAGTTTTGGGGTTTATTTTGCAATTTCGCACTAAAACATCCCATTATAACGCTAGCTAGCTGTACACTGTGCATCATTTTGAGCTCATCAGCTCAGAAGTTCCCCTAACGCTGTAAAAAATGTGAGTTAACAGCTCTTAGGTTGAAAACTAGCCGACACAACCGTCTTTCTTTCATCTAACAAGCGTATGTCCCAAGCTCCGTGACACGGTTCTTATTATTGTTCTTTTTTGTAATCATGACATACTGGATGATGGCTGGAAATTTCAAGTTCTATAATTAAACTGCAATTTCTGTTTTTTCACAAGAGTACAGTTCATCTTTCCTTGTACCTCCTGGTTACTGCAGAAGTTTCCTCTGGTTGGGAATCACTGCTCGGAACAACAGGCCTGGATTTTCCCGTTGATTTGTTGCCAGTAGTGAAGGTATTCTGAGGTATTGTTCTGCTGTTTAATGATGTAAATACAATCTATTTACAACACGCAAAAAAACTGCATTTAATGAGGCCAACAGTTTACAGCATGTAATCAAGGAAAACTCATAAAGAAGCAATGAGTTCGCAGAATTTGACAAAGTAAAACCAATGAAAAAAAACTAAAAAAGTCAAACTAATGTAACAACTAACATTGGAAAGAAGTAGTAAAAAAACCAAAGTAAAACTAATAAAAGAAAAAAGTCAGTCTTCCACAGAGGGACGCCAGCAGCAGCAAAGAGTCGCTCTGATTCCACTGAAGAATCTTTGGATCCTCTTCAGCACCTTTGTAGAACGACCAGAGGAGACAAAGGTTATGGAGTTTGTTTCTGTAGCTCCATCAGGAGACCGAGCAGCTGAATCTTTGTTATTGGAACAGATATCTAGTCCATCAGAAGACCAAGCAGCTGAATCGTCGGCACTAAAACAGGCATGCCATACCGTCTTGTCGATGCCCAATCCCGTCAGATCTTGAAAGCTAATTGAGGTTGGGCCTTGTCAGTACCTGGATGGGAGACTGTGAGGGAACACCAGGAAGAATGGATGAATGCAGTGAGAGTGAGTGGTTGGTGGTGGTCGGAGGGACCGATGGCACAGACTGGCAGCCTCGCCTCCGTCAGTCTAGAGCTGTGGCTACATACGTAGCTTACCACCGAGTATGGAGTGAATGAATAATAAAATGTGACGCGTCTTTGAGTACCTAGAAAAACACTATATAAAATCAATGCATTATTATTTATTATTATTATCTAGCCCATCAGAAGACCAAGCAGCTGAATCTGAGATGGGGGTCCCGTTAAGAGAGCTCCAGGAAAGTCTGTCAGAGTCCTCTATGGTCCTCATAGGAGTTAGATGGTTTGACTTCATCAGATGACCTGGTGGCTGGAGTGTCGTCACGAAACCCAATGTCTGACTCCTGATCTGGTTCAGGTGTTTCAGGAGTATTCCCCAGATCTGCTGAGTCCACCACTGGACAGACACTCGTCTTAGTCTGGGAGGTGGTCAGGCTGGATGAAGGATGATAAACAACTTGGGAACTAGATGGTCAACTATTAAAGACATCAATATATCCAATATTTTTTGTTATGTTCTATCACTTACTAGTCTCTCCTGTCAGAGAGCTCAGTCAGGTGGCACACTGTGAAGAACGGCTGCTGCAGAGCTTCCCAAGGACAGATTCTCTGATCCCCGTCAAGATGCAGCATCCGTTTCAGGAGGTCCACAAAGGCCAGTCCGTCCTCCCATTCGTCAGGCTCCCTTTTTGGATGGATCTGGATTTGGAAACAAAGTAAGACCAGCTGATCAGCTCCCACCTCTCAGAGACAGATCAATAACTGCTACTGATTCAGTTGTTCCTCAAACAACACTGCAGGAAATACCTACATTAACCAGGTCATCCAGAGAGCTGGGCAGCTCTATGAAGCTGATTCGTTCGGTCACTCTCACATTGTTCGCCACTGTGTATTCTTCTGGTGTCTGAAGGAACAAAACATGTATGACAGCTGTTTTAGGGGAGTTCAAATGAAATGATTTATAACTCCAACCAAGAAGAACATGTAACTCTACCATGAGCCTCCATGTTGGCCTGTGAGCAGCTTCCTCTTCCATAAAAAAGTACTGAGTGTATTTCCCAGCACGGAGCAGGTGGTCCTCTGGCTGACCGAGAACCTCAACCATGCACTTCATCTGCAGACGCATTACACAACGTCACACAAGAAGTTTTTATTTGGTTCTGGACATTTGTTTGAAATGGCTTACCTACCATCTGATAGTCGCAGTCAACAGGGAAGAGGTTCTCTGCAAGGAAGAGGAAGGCCATAATGCAGCCGACTCCCCACACATCTATGGCCTCGGTAAAGGGGAGGCCGAGGGCAACTTCTGGAGCCCTGAGGAGGGAAGACAAGAGCCAAATATTAGAAATCTGTTGCCAATATTTGAAGACAAATGGAACAATGTATAGCTTTAGATGGACACAGCTCTTCTAAATGACCCACCTGTAGCATGAACCCACCTGTACCCACATGGCTGAAGATCCAACCCAGGCTGGACTTGAGAGGCTGGAATAGCATCACTAAAATCAATTAACTTGATCCTGAGGGGATGGTCCTGCATATCGACAAACATAACATTGTCCGGTTTGATGTCAGTATGCAGGATGCCAAGACCCTTCAGAGCATCCAGGGCTACCAGCAGCTGCAGGGACAAAACCAGAAAGACCAAGATTTAGTTTTCCATGTGCTGCTGTATGTGGTTAGGGCTTTCTTCATCGATCAGTTGTAGATATGCAGAGCGATACATCATTGATAAAATGTCCCGTTTATACAAACCTGCTTTGCAATGGGGCAGATCTCGATTAGAGACTGCGGCTTCCAGTCTCGTTCTTCCAGCAGGTCGTAGAGATTCCTGTCCAGCATTTCAAATGCCAGACAGGTGTGCCCCAGATGTTCGAAACACTCAAAGAACTTCACCACGTTGGTGAGATCTGGATTCAGGACACTGATGACATTTAACATGGACACCTGTGGAGTAAAGAAGAGGATACAATCTAGATTAAATATCAACAGGTCAGGGTACATATTCTGCTGGAGCAGTCAAACACCTGATCATGGAAACGTAATCAAAAGGAGACCAAAGATCTACCTCTTTCTCAGTGTCCTGGATGAAATCAGTGTCCTTCCTGAGGATCTTCACAGCCACTGTCTCTGTGGTCTCCAGATTCTGGCACTTGGCGATTCGGCCATAGCAGCCTTCACCAAGAAACTCCAGAACGGAGTAACCACAAGTGCTGCCGAGCAGAACTTCACCTGCCTGAACCTCAGGTTCTGTCAGTGTGACTGTGGAGAGAGACGGTGAACATGGAGGGAAGATATGTGACGTGTATTCAGTGTGTGAGGACCATTCAGTCAACACATAATAAACATCAGCTAGAAATACACTCATGATTTACTGCCCCTCCGTATGCCGAAGTGTCCTTAGCCAAGACACTGAAGCCGAAGTTGCTTCCAATGGCAGGCTAGCACCTTGCATGGCAGCTCTGTCGCCATTGGTTTGTGAATGTGTGAATGTGAAACACATTGTAAAGTGCCTTGAGTACTACTAAGGTAGAGAAAGGTGCTATGTAAGTGCAAACCATTTGCCATTAAATTACTATGAAAATCAACAGGGCCTCAAGTGACAAACGCTGAAAATGTTTATACCAGGATTTTTTGTTGTATTGAAAAGTTGGACAGAATGTGCCCCAGAGCTGTTCTGTCCTGTGCTGCATTTAGGGACCAGTTTCACAGTTTGATTTTCAGTTGTATCTGTTTTGTTGTCAGCACAGACACATTCACTTTGTCTGCGTTGAGCCCATCTTACTTGATGCACCAGAGGAACCTGAGCTTGACCAGGATGACATGTTTGATCTGAGCTCTTGGTTTTTCTTTACTGCTTGAGATTGAACAGTCAAAGTTGTGTTTTCAGTCGAGATCAAGTGTTGCTCTTCTTCAAGTTGTCTCCAAAGTGAGTCCCTCAGTGCTGATGGTGGAATGACCTCAATCCATCAGATTCTGACTTACATGCCGCCTCTTCTTGTGACATCATGGTGTCATTTGGAACTCACTGTGGTCCATCGGGTTGTTTTCTAAAAACACACAAGTTAGAACAACTGAGTTCGATAGTTTGAAGAAAAAGGCTTCCTTGTACATCTGTAGATTTACAACATCTACAGATTAATCATGCAGTCAAACCAGCACACAGTCAACAACAGTTGGGGTGTGAGTTCACATATATATGTGAACAGAATGGAAAACAAAATGTCCTTCCTCCTGTACCACAGTGCAGCAAAGGACGGACATTTAAGGACAAAAAGTGCAACAAACAACATAACTGAGCTCACCCTTAAATACAAACTTGAGGTAGTTCATCGCCCACAGCTGTATATTATCCTGTAATTTATATATCTCAATCAGTTAAATCAACTGAACTTGAAAAAACAAGTTCAGTTAACTTCAGATACTAAACTGAATCAAGTAGTTCAAAGTTAAACCGAGTTGAAAGAGTTTCTGCTTCATTTACCATCGAGAACTTCCACCTGTGAGATCCGTTCATTTGAGACAGAAGACAAACTACTTCACTAGTTGTGCTGTTTATTTTCTAACATCAGTGTCTCAAAAAAGATCGTACAAACACCTTTTCTGTTTGGAAAATCACAGTCAGCGAGCTGCTACTCTGTAATCAACCTCCCAGAAAAGGATGAAGTTTTACTCTTCCACAAAGGTTTTATAAGACAGAAATGAATATGATTGGACTATCAGTTTGGGAGGGACCGTGGTTTAGACTCAGGGTTTAATTTGCTGGTGCACAGATACGTCCATATCTCTTGGCACTTGATTTATTCTATCAGCAGCAGATGCTCCCTGTAGATAGTACCCTCCTTCCTTGGACTCTCCACTTTCCCCAGTGGGATTTTTCCACTCTTTGCCTGCAAATTCTTTTCCTTTGTTAGTTTTGATATTAACCAGACACTGATAGCTTCTTGTAGGGGTTCATCTGGGTATCAGTATAACAACCTCAGCAAACCAAGATAAGTTTGATGAAATTAACCCTTTGAAACCTAGGACTGACCCATCTCTCCCTAATTGCAAATCAACACAACTCATGCACCAAATGGACATTAAAGGTGTCAATATCAATGTTACAAGCATATTAATTAGTGTCAGTATTAGTTTTATGTAGACATTTATGGTGCTAAGCTAACAGTGACTTTGAAAATAAATCCACCCTAACACACCCTCATTTGAAGCCATTTGCTTTTTCTATATAACAAAATCACAAAAACTACCTGCTCGACTGCTCTCTAAATTATAAGCTGGACTGAATTCAGCACTAACCTTTATGATGGTTTGAACTGTTTTGTTGGAAGAGACTAACCAAGTTCAACCATGTCTGTTTTCTCAAACTACAAAAAACCCCAAGACTTCCTGGGATGTTTTAACTCTCCAACAATGCATCCTGGGAAATCTGCTTATTTGCTAGTTTTGTTTCTTATACACTTACAAGTCATTCCATGCCAACTCACCTAGGGCCTCCCAGTTGAGGTCGTGGATTTTTGTTGAAAAAAAAATCATGCAGAAACTTCTACCTAAACTATGGAACCTTGCAAACCCCCACAGCTCTACTCCAAATACTTTTTGAGTTATCAATTTTTGAAAATCGGCCCTCTGTGTTAAATTTGATGACATTTGATCATCTTTAAAGCCTCACCAGTTGCTTATTTTTCACAGGATTTTGTTAGGGTTCTATTGTTTAATGGGGACACTGTTAGTTTAAAAATGACATTTATATTTTTAACGTCCTTTTTATGCATGAGTCGTGTTTGACTTGAAAATAGGGAGAGAAGTGTCAGTCATAGGTTTCAAAGGGTTAACTTCATCAAACTTATCTTGGTTTGCTGAGGTTGTTATACTGATACCCAGATGAACCCTGGGAAGACTAGAGAGTCCAAGGAAGGAGGTAGAGATATGGACGTATCTGTGCACCAACAAGGGAGAGCCAAAGTCTAAACCACAGCTCCTCCCCAACTGATAGTCCAATCACGTTGATTTCTGTTCTATAAAAACCTTTTCTGTGAGGTTGATTAGAGTAGCAGCTCACTGACTGTAATTTTCTGAAGAGAAAAGGTCCTTGTACAAGCTTTTTTTGGGACACTGATGTTAGAAAAAAATAAACGGTACAACTGGAACGGAGTGGTTTGTACAGGGAACACGGGAATTTCCACAATTTGTCAGATTTTTTTGACTGACTGATCCCAGAAACCTCAAGAAAAAGTTAGAACTTGCAATCATGTCAATCGCTTACACTGATTTTTTTTAAACAGAAATTAAAATAATAAAAATCTAAAATTTATCATCAAAACGAAAAATCTTTAATTTCCAAAAATTCATACCTCCACTAATATTCACTCAGTTCCAACCAATTTTTGTTGTGGGTACAGACAACTTAGTTCTGTCGTATCTAAATGTCATTTGGTGCTACATCAAAAACTGACTGCCACAGGTCTTCCTAAAATTAGCTTGGGAGCTGAAAATCCACTTTTTAGGACATTTTAAGAGTATTGTTTTGATTCCTTTGAAACTTTCTGAAGGGATTGTCTTCATATCCATTGAAAACATATCTAAAAATTAAAAATGTCATTACTCCTTCATTATTTCAACATTTTATGAAAATTACATGTTTTTCGTCGTTTTCAGTGGCTTTAAATGTCAGGTGAATATTTGTTTTATATTGACTTCAAGGTTTTATATGTCTGGATGGTACCTGATCCATTTTAAGTTCAGTTGATTACAAATCAGCAACACCCACTTGTGTACACCAAGTAAGCTAACGAGTTGATTTGACTGATTTCCTTCTTGATGTTTTACAGTGTAGAAGCAGGGTAGAGGAGGGTTTTTTTTTTAACATTTACCTATAAAGATGAGCTGATGGACAACAGCAAACTTCATAAGAGGAAAAAAAAGTGAGACTTTCAACAACTTAAGAGTTATGGGAAGTGGAAATGTGGAAAGCCCTGGTGAATAATGAATGAAGCGCCTCAACTGATGGGCAGTAAAAAAAAAAAAGTGATGGCAACACCCATCCCCTCCATCAGAGCCTCGGGTCAATGAGGAAAACATTAAATGCTGCCTTTATGCGGCATATAAATAGTTTCCACTGCGGCGATAAATAATCCGAGGCGGACACGGCTTAATAATCACAAACAAACAAGAGGCTAATGTGAATATTTGTCATGAGAATTATTTTCAGGCCACAACATCGAGTAGAAAAAGTTTTATTACAGTTTTCACAGAATGTAAAATCGTTTTAATTAACCAGTTATTTATATATTAAACATTTTAAAACAGAAAAAAAAAAACAAATGTGCCCCGTCATCATTCCAGCAGGCCAAGCCATCACACTATTGCGGTCTTTTTACGACTGATCGCTTACACACAGCGGCCTGAGGAATTCACCACTATTGCGTTTTAGCTAATTCCACCTGAGCCCTACGTCCCTTCCATATCACGCATTAGCTGATTAGCTTCGGCTGCTGACGACAGCCGCGGTGCAGCAACAGATCTTAAACCGGAATGCTAACTCAAGACGTCCCGTACGAAATTAATTGGCTGACAGTGCTTCTGGAGGATTTAATGATCCTGTTAACTTAATGACATCGTACACAAACGAACACACACACACACAAATAAAGGCATTGGTTAAAGCTAGGCACCTGTTCTGGGGGGAAAGGTGTGTGAAATAAAAAGTCTGATTCGAGGTTAGAAAACACATCAGTGATTTAAAATTAATCTGAATCATAAACATGCATTAGAGTTAGGAATCAAAACCCTACAAAAAATTAACCCGGAACCGTGTAAAAACATTAATACCGACACAGTATTATGAATTGGCAGTAACCAGACGTGCTGGTTATTTTTAACACATACAAAACATACAAAAAAAAAAAAAGCATTTCGAAAAAGTTCCTTCATCAGACACATGACAGGCGCGCTGTAATGCACTTAGATGGATTTCACCAAATGGAAAAGACCTGCTTGCACATGGATCATAAGGTCGCTCCAAACACTGGGTGGTAGATTAGCTTTAGCTCAGCAGCCACATTCAGATTCCGCAGTAAGACACTGAACTGTCCTCATTAATGCAGCAAACAGCACGTGGAAATTTCTGTATTTCATAGGTGCTTCCTATCACAATACACTGTCCATTCAGCCACTGTGATGCACTCGAATGTACTGGACGCCTCAGTTAAAAAGTGGAAAATATTAAAGGCCGAATTGATTTAAATGCTGAGGTGTTTAACCAGCTGTGGCAGGCGAGTAGAGTGTAAACTGTGTGTGTTTAGTGAAGCTTTTAAACTCCTATGAATCACCTGCAAGCCTCATCCATAAGTTAGAAAACACAAGTGTAGGAAAGACATTCAGAATCAGCTGTTTTCTCTCTACCAACATGCAACTTTGGACCTCAAAGGCTTTCAACCGCATCGATTTTGTGAGGCGGTTTTAATCAAAAACATTGTATAAAAAGTCCCGACGCCCAGAATCCGGCCAGTCCATTGTGACAGTGTCGGCGATGCGCAGCGTAGCCCTCAAGAGTTACAAGGAAGAGGCGGCCTCACATGGCGTGTTTGTGGGGATCCGTATCACCAATGGCATTTTTTTTTTTTTTTTGTTGCTGTTGTTGTGAAAAATCCTTTACAGTTACCACCAAGTCCGTTTTCTCTGTGGCACAGTGAGCTCTGGTGGGCTCTGGTGGAAAAGCAGCAGCAGCAGCAGCAGCAGCAGCGCCGTCGCTACCTGGATGCATCCGGGATGAGTCTCTTGAACCAGCGGCCCACGGCCACGTCTACTCTCAGCACTAACGTGACCCCGATCAGCAGGAACACGCTGCTCACCAGGAACCCCGAGGCCTCGAACATTAGCCTGGTGGGACAGAACAGAGGAGATGCAAAAGTCTGGACCATTCCAACTGTTTGAAACCTTACTCATTTCAGTGGAATCAGAAATTCATCATCCCTAATAAGCTGTGTGCCAACAGCAGCTGTGCAATACACCCACAGCACAATCATGAAATTCAGCTCCACAACACTCTTTTGCAATTTAAATTTTTATGAAACAAGCCATTTGTTTTAGTTTGCAAATTAATTCCCAGCACAAAAAAAAAAAAGAATGACTGAAAGAACATCTAGAAATTCCACATGCAAATATGTGTCTATTCCAGTGGAAAAACAGAGCTGCATTCACTAATGTGCATTTACAGAACAATCAAAATAGAGTTAGCGGCTGGCAGTTACACCGTGTCCATATCCTGAAAAGCCTTTACTGTCAGTGAGTTGGTGTTAGCTGGAAAATCCATTCAGGCACTTACTTGGGTGCGAAAACCTTCCACACCATTAGGTGTCTCCTGAGGATAGCAGCTGCACAGACTGAAGCAAAGACCTGTGAAGAGAGCAGAGGCACCGAGCGTCGTTACGGGATACTGATACATGTTCAGAAGCAGAACTGAGCCAAAGAAATGACAAGAAAATAAGACAGAATATAAATGTAATTGGCTGACAAAATCCCAAAGATAATCTCAAAGATTAGCTTTAGGCTTGTGAGCAAACATGATAGTTGTGGGATTCCTGTGTGGGTCATCCCCTCTCAAATTTCTGCTTAACCACCTCTAATCTGCTTGAAAACCTGACAGCATAAAATATTAATATTTATAAAGATATTTGTGGAATCTTAGCTTGATTTGTTAAATACTCAGGAACTATTCAAGATAAAATCCTTACAATTTTCACTGTTATTTTCTTCATGTCACTGATATGAATCTGCCAAATTTGTCAAGTAAATCTAACAATCTCAGGAGTTGAAACAGAAAAAAATTAACCCTTCATTAAAAGTCCCACATTTAACTAAGAAATTACTAACATTTTCTGAATCATATGCAGCTGCATGTCACAATACCAAAAAAAACATACAGAATATGTCTTAAAATTAAATATTTGGCCACAAAAATGATATAAAGTTGTACCACACAAACATAAGTGCAGTAGTCCCATGTCATATTGCGATTCACTTTTCACGGTCTCACTGTATCGCAGATTTTTAAATTGTATACAGTTACTATATCAACCACAGCACTGTGTTCTGTATCCTGGGTGCTGATTGGCTCAGCAACCATAGCGTCAGTCTCCTCCTCCCATGTATAGCATGCGTTCAGCATCCTTGTCCATTTCACATCGACATCTGATCGCTGCGCATACTGTTGCTCTTTTTTGTGAAATTTTCATTAAAAAATTGAATTTATTTCAAGCCCTACGATGCCGATTGAACGTTCTGCGCCTTCTAAGGCTTCTGGCAACGAACCCAAGCATCAGAGGAAGACGCTTACCATCGCAGAAAAAGTAAAACTCCTCGACATGCTAAAGGAAGGGAGAAGCTACGCGGCTGTACCTGTATAGAATTTTATATGTTGTTAAAATTATGTAGGTTTAAGAGAGTAGAAAGTGTTCAAGAGCATAGGAAGTGTTTATAAGAATGTGGAAAAGATTAATAAGAGTGTGGGGAGGGTTTATAAAGCCTTAAAATATACATAAATAATAAAATAAATATAAGGTCGCTACTTCGCAGATTTCGCCTATCTCTGGGGGGGTTCTGGATACTAACCCCCGCAATAGACGAGGGATCACTGTATTGGTAGAGAGCCTCATTCAAGTAGAACAGAGTTCTGGAGTTTCAAAGTAGTGTTTCAAATATACATTTTTTAATATGGGCATATTTTTTTTAATATTCTCTGACCCCACTTTGTAGACACAATCCTAAGTTTGGAGGAGACTTGTAATTTCTTCGGGAATTATCACTGCATTAAGTCATTTGGGTGACATCAGCATAATATAATCAAATACACAGCTCGACATATATTCAGTAGTAGTCTGATGTACTTGTGTGAGCAAGACTAGTGGTAAAACTATTCTCATGATCACTCTGGACACAGGTTCAAAATAGATTCTGTTTTGTTTTGCGTTTCATTGGAAATAAACTCACAGCATGGACTCTGGACTCTTCTGGACTGCAGAAAGTTAAGGTGTGACTACATGCATATTTACAGTGACTGCCTAAGAGTTGGCCTTCAAGCATCTCTTCCAATAAGTTTATGATTTACCACATATAGTTCAGAAAATATCACTAGTTGACTTCTGCATTATCGTTTTTTTTGTTTGTGTCTTTAAAGATGGGACCCTTCATGATGGCTTCAGTTTGGGTTTTTTTCATATTTCAACTTACACATAATCAAAGAGTATTTGAGATACTTGTCCGATATTGGAGAATCTTTATCAATGACATGATGAGAAATAGCAGTGAAAGTTTCAGGCGGTTCTCTGTAATAGTTCCTGAGATAGTGTGCTTTAAACACAGCATACCATAGCACACCTAAATACATAAAGTTTCAAACAAATCAGAGATGGCTTGAGCAGAAGGCCCTGGATGATCTGAGAGGGAATGACCCGTGTGTGTGAAAACATAAAGACCGACCTGTGCTCCGTGAATAAAGAGGTAGCGTGTTGATAGTTGTAGAAGAGCAGAGCTGAACTGCTGAGGGTTTTCTCGCAGCCTCATCTCCATCACGGCGTCCTCTCCTTCCTCCCCGCAGGCTCGTCCTCCTCCTCTGCTCCCACGCACTTCGCACACCAGGGGCCAGAACAGCAGCAGCGGACAACCCACTGGAGACAACCAGACACAAATAGAAACCACTGCAATCACTGAGGAGACAATCCTTCCGTTTTAGATAACTTTTCTTTGCTCTGGGGTTTTTATATTCCTCCTTCGTGATATGAAGTTTTGAGTGTTTTATTCTTAAATGAAAAGAAATAATTTATGACTAATTACATGATGTGGCAGGACAAAACCAGCCTAACTGACTGATGTAGCTGCATGTAGGTTCAGTGAGATTCTATATATTGGCAGCTGTATTGTATTATGCTTACTTACCAGTTGTAATAATCCTAATGTTCTGCTGTAGCAACCGCCATCCAATGTGCCTTGACTTTTTTGGTTCCATTCCTTTTCATGCAATTAGATTTTACTTTATTATTTGAAAAAAAAAATTGTTTTCCAATTCTAAATCCACTTCTGCGATGTTCTATTTTTTTTGCAAATTTTAATTAATATTTTGCTGAGTTTAAAGATGTTTTTCTATTCCTTATTCATATTTTGATTCTTTTTTGTATTGTAATGTCCTTTCCTGCCCCAGATTAAACCCATTTCATTTGCAGAAGCAACAGCCTAGTTTCCCTCAAGGATCAAACAGTATTTGTTTTTGCTTTTCTTGTAAGAAAATAACTACCTGCGAATAAGATGTGTGAGGCAAAGGTGTTGAGGGTAACCAGTGAGGCAGGCAGTAGGGTGCCTGTGTGTCCATCAGGGAAGCCCACGAAGGCAGCACCCCACTGGATGGAGGGGAAGGTGGGCAGGTGGCCTGTGGCATGGAAGAACTGGGTGGCAGCCAGGGACCAGAGCACCACTGGAGTCCATGGCACATTAAACCCACCTGAGGGAAGTGATGAGAGGAGGGTGAGCGGAGTAAGAGCTTGTTTTTCAAAAAGACACAGAGCACGTCATGACTCAAGAAGAGAAGATGTGCGATTCTCACCAGAATAGGCTCCATGCAGGCCACTAAGGGTTGTGGAGGAGGCGTGAATGTGCAGCAGAGCTCCCATTTCTAGCAGCAGCAGGAGGAAAGACACAGCCATGCCCTCTGGGTGCAGCAGCAGCAGACCGATTCCCAGCAGGCCACAGAACAGCAGCACAGGGGCAGAGTAGACTGTTCCCAGTCCGTAGGCCTCCACAGCGGGTCTGTTGTCCACCTCACTGCCTCCGCTCAGCTCTCCGTCATCCAGGGAACGACGCATGCGCTGGTAGATTTGGGGAATAAGATGGTGCAGCTCGGCTTGGGGGCTGATGCCGGTGCTTGCCCGGTAGCGGGGCGGCGGTAGAGATGAGCTTCTGGCTGAAGCTGCAGGCCTGGTCTTCACAAACACAGTGAGAGGGTCGAGCCAGATCAGGGCCAGCCCCAACCCCAGGAGACAGAAGGCGGCCCTGGGGAGGGCCAGCTGTGCCAGGCCGATCAGCTCAGCCAGATTCTTGAAGCTGTCTTCTGGAGTGGCACTAACAGCCCAGTGGAGCCCCAGGCACACTGACAGCAGTGGCAGGATCCAGCGAGCCGTGAACACAGTCCCACCTGAGGAGTTTAGATTACCGTAGTGGCAGAGACAACGTCTCAGCAGATATGTCCACAGGCCCAGAGAGACGACAGAGAGGACATAGTGGATGTTCTTGAGTTGGCTGTCCTGAAACCGGGAGAGAGGAGAAAGGAATGGTGACGGCTGGCAGGAGCCTTGCTCTTCTCGACAGCCGTGGAAGGAGAGGGAGAGGTAGAGGCTGCCAACCAGGAGTCCTAAACAGGTGAGGAGGGTGCTGCTTTCTTTCCTCACAGTTGAAGGGGACAAGGCCGGTGAAGGCAGCAGTCCCGCAGACTTCAGGGGGTCGTAGCTTGGAGGCAGAAGCAGGCCATCCCAGTTGAGATGGATGGGAATGTAGAGGGCCAGAGAGAAGACCAGAAAGGTCACAACCCGGCCTTCGGCGATCACATAGCTGTCTGAGAGCAGGGAGGCACAGCGAAGGAGTGGCACCAAGAGAGGGGGGATGAGGAGGCGACGTGGGGTCAGCCAGCTGGCACTCTTCGGACCTTTAGTTCCGTTCTTTAACAAAGTGGGGGTACTGAGTCGACGAGCCCTCCAGAAAAAGAGAAGTTCAGAGCTGAAGGCACCAGCTGCCAGGCACCACGTTACCTCGATGTAACCCTGTGTGAGCAGCTGAGCAGCAGCCACACCAACACCTGCTGTTAGTGCCACAACAACCGGGGCCTTCAGCCCGGCGCCATTCTCCCTGACCAGCACCAGGGACAGTTCAGACAAGATAAAACACATCAGGCAAGCAAACGCCAGGATGGCTAATCCCGCTGCCATCTTAAGTGGGTTGAATCGGGCCCATGTGGCTCTGCAGGTGTCCCTGACAGAGGTGAGGTAGGCCTGCAGAGAAGAGGCCAGCTGCGGGGAGGGTGAGCGACCCTCTCCAACCGTGCTGAGGTACTCAGCAGAGAGGCGGGCAAATTCATCCTTCAGCTGCAAGAGGCTCTCTGGTGGGATGTCTTTGGCCATGCCAGAGTAAGTCTCCAGGAAACGGTTGACCTTCAGAAGCAGAGGTGAAATTGAATACACAGAGAGAAAAACAAACACACAATTACTGAACATGCTCCAGGATGTGTGAAACATTCTGTGTAGAAACACTTTAAAAAAAAACAAACCCGTCCTTACAGGTGTTAACTGAGGAGAGTACCTGTTTTGCGTTGATCCACAGTGCCTCCAGCTGGCTGAGACCTCTAACTGCACCCTCTGTCTGCCCATGTGGAGGGAATAAAGGCAAGAGAACCTGCCCCACGCTGCTGTATGGGATGGGAATTCCCAGCAGCAGAGCCAGGGTGGGCACCAGGTCAGTCTGGGGCACCACGTCTGGTTCGTTCTGGAAATGCATGAAAACGAAAAAGCGCCACATTAGATTACTCTTGCATGTTTCTTTCATCTAAAGCTCTGCTCTGGTATTTTAGATTAGTTTTTTTTTGGCACACCTGACAAAAAAGCTGAACACATGTAATTGCTGAGTAACACAGTGCACCATCTTGTCTGCTAATTCCCTCTCTCTTTACAGTAGCAGCATTTCTCTCTCGTAACTCGCGATTTCTCACAGCGCATTATATAACTCTCCAATTACACTGCAATTATGGAAATGAGCGGCGGAGTTCACTTTTCTAGTGCGCGATCCACTTCATCCCCGGAAAAGGCGGAGACCACCTGCCGACATCAATTTAATGGATTCGGGGAAACTGCACAGCCAACCATGAAGAGAAATGTGCACGCATCGGCAGGTTGATGTTTCACATTTATAACACAGCAGCCATTCGGGTGATTTTGAGAGATCGACAAGATATAGATGGCATTTGCTGATAAGATGAAGACAAACACACGGAGGAAGAAAAATAGTTGCAGGATCTAAAATTGTGTTCTTTGTCGTTACAGTATGCGCATATCAAGCCAAATGTTTCTTCCTACTAATCGAGATGAATGGAATATAAAGTGTCTGATCTGTAAATGTGTAGCATTTTGCATTAAACAGGCTTTTTTACAGTAGACAGCTGAACTTATTCTTATAACACTAATATGACCATGTGTTTACAGATGGTTTGAACTTTTACTGGAGTTTTCAGACCTTGATTTAAGCCCCTAACTATCAATATTTTATACCCTTAAACTTTTTGACCCACACTTGTGACTTCCACAGTGTGCCAAAGTATGTTTTGCACTGTTACCCAAGTGTTTTCTTCTAGTGCATTTTGCGTATTCTTGTACGGTTTTACAGCTTTCATATGTCTGAGCAACTGCTAACAACCTCACAAACAAATTCCATAATTAGAAGTTGTATTTATGACAGTCACTTCCTACAATGGCTTGAATGTAACGGCCTTCTATGACTCTGTTCAAACATTGTAAAACTACTCTGCTCTACAAAATGCCAGGCTGTAATATCAGAGTCATTAATCCATAAAGGATTGAACTGGAAATCAATTCCAGAGAGGAGAATATTGATACGAAAAGCCCTACGCAGAGACAGCTGCAGACACCGTGGATGCATCTCTAGTCCTCTTGGAGGTTTCAGACTTCTACATAGTTTGTGCATCCACACTACTTGCAAACGCTGTACCACCCTTGCAGCACTGTCAACACGTGGGCTACACATTTATATTCTTTGAGGGGACGTGTGGACTCTCACAGAGAACGTGACAAAATTTGTATGACCTTTCAGCAGATGTGGGAAAAGTAAATACTGGCATGCTTCAATCGACTGCTGCTCAGTTGTTTGTGCAATTGCCCCTCGGGGATAAATAAAGTTTTCTGAATCTGAATCTGAATCGGAATGTTAAGACTGACTGCTACTCTACCCACCTGTGTTGGGGGCCCAGGAAAGATTTGAGAAGGACTGTAGAGGAAGATGGCCGCATCGGTCTCTTTCTGACTCTCTCCACCATGATCTCCGGTGTCGGTCATCCCGTGGTCTCCCATCACCACCAAGAGGGTGTCGTTCTGCAGACGGTCGATCACAGACCTGGAGGGAAAGGACGAATGCGGTGAGAGAGATAAAAATGAAAGCAGCGATTTGGCTTTCAACCCAGGTCTATGAGCTGTCACATTCACATCAGCTGAAAGGTTATTTTTTGACTACTAATGCCAATTAATGACAAAATTTTAAAAATATTCCACTCAGGCTTAGCATTTCAAACACATCGTGATTCTGTATACAGTTTGAGCTGGTACAACATTATATTCCCTTGCTCTCATTGAGTGTCTGTCTGGGTCAGCAAGTGACATGACACGTCTACAGCGCTACAGGTGAACCATGACAGCACCCGATGATGACTGTAGCCGGGGAAATGCTGCGAAGCAAGCGCGTGGCAGCTGTACTGTTGTCTGACCTGATGACTCCGTCCATCTGCGTGAGCTTGTCAGCCATGGCCGGGTGGTCGGGGCCGAACCTGTGACCACAGTGATCCACCCCGAGGAAATGAGCAACCAGGACATCCCAGTCATCACCTATCACTGTTAAAACCAGCAGCAGGAGACACATGGGGAGATGTGAAGCACGAGTACACGGGAAGCACGGCCAAAGTGTTCAACAAATAAAAACATGGTGTGTTTTGAAATGTGTTATTGTCTCCCAGTTTTTTGACATTGCACTGCTGTTTCATTAAAATAACATAATAAAAATCCTATGTATGAGATAGAAATCCAGACATTACTAGCAAAACGATTCATTTCTCAACACTAGTGTCAACTAGTGAGATAAAGGTACCTTAAAAGGTTTGTTTATCTGAGCCTAGTGTTGAAGGGGAGTGATAATCTACTGATAAGTTGTGGAAACATTTCCTTGGCTACCTCCTAAATAGTGTAGCAGACGTCAGCACAAAAAATGCTAAAATTACAATCCTACCAAGATATTGTGGTGTCCAATATTATCACTTGGCATAGGCCTATTATAGATATGTTAGTGTCTGTGCACATATCATTAAATATGCACCGATATAACAAGTTTTTTTGTGCTTTCTGTAAGCACAAAAAAACTTGTTATATCGGTGCATATTTCTGCGTATTGCAGAAAAAAACATGCTTGGGGATATTCGGCATAAATAGTATTATCACATAGCTTGTCTAGTAGTTCCATTTTTCAGTAGCAGAGAACGTATCACAGCTTCACAAATTCCATTTTCAATACAACAGACTGGAATTTTCTGCTCCCTAAAATCAGTATCTGCCTCAAAACGATACTACTCAGATGCATATTAAGTAAATACATACTAGTGTTGTAGAGATGCTGCAGGATCCCATTATCCACGGTGTGCAGATCCTTCACGTTGAAAGAGGGGAAGGGCAGAGAGCGGTGGAACTTCTTAGGGAAAAGATTCTCCCAGGTGTCATCGCCCATAAACACCACGCGTTTGCCTGTGAAGCGACACACACGTTGTACATGGACAGAATCAGACGAATTTCACGTTCAAGACTTTATGGTTTTACGTGATGTAAGCAGAAATAAAGGATGTTTACGTGACACATGTAGCTCTCCAGAATATTAGTTTTCTCAGAATAAACCAAGGAACATGCACTGTGCAGCTTTTCCAGACTTTATCCAATTCCTAAACTTTTCAACCACTGTAAATGATTAACTCAAATAATCCAGTCTCATATATCACAATATTGATTGACTGTGATACATTATCAATGCACTACAACCACAGTCATGATAGATTCTCTCATGAAAGTGATGTAGAGACCAATTCTATTGTTCTTGCACGCATTTCAAGCCTACAGTTGTTCCGGTAGTTCAACCGAAATCCCAACGAAAAAGCTGTTCTGGGATCTTTAATGTCACAGCTGATGTTTTAACTTTGTCTGCTGATGTACGTATCTGTCCTAATGTCACTTATTCACCTAGAGGTAGACAATATACACAGATCAGGCATAACACCATGACCACCTGCCTAATATTGTGTTGGTCCCCCGCATGTGCTCAAAAATGCTCTGAACCATTGGGCATGGACAAGAGGACCTCTCAGGGTGTCCTATGGGGTCTGGAACCAGGATGTTGGCACTGGATCCTTTGGGTACTCTGGCTTGTGCAGTGGGGCCTCTTTCAGTCAAACTTGCTCCACTGCATTCTGTTGATGCTTGATCACAATGGGGTGTAGGAAGTTTGGAGGTCAAATCAACATGTTGGGCCATTGTCATGTTCCTCAACATGTTCCTGACTGGCTGATGTTTTTTTCCATGTGGTGGGATGCACTTTTATAGCCAGTGACATTTGGGATTTTCATTTGCATGAGGGAGTGTGCTTGCTGTGGGACAATGTTTATTGGGGCGTCTAAGTCTCATCAACACAGATGCCAAAATCCAGGGTTTTCCAGCAGAACAGCACATAGTAGCAATATGATCAATGTTATTCACTTCACCTGTCAGTGGTCATAATGTTGTGGCTGAATGGTGTATTTCAGATATAGATAAAAAGATAGTTAATAGAGTCCTTTATGAGAGGTATTTATTCAACTGCATATCATAGATATATCTGTGTAATAACTCACCCTCTTTCCCAAACTGGTGGATCAGGTTGTCCTCCAAGATGGCACTGGATGCAAAGTTATTCCCCACATCCACAAAGGTCGGCAGGGACCCAGTGGTGAAGCCCTTGATCCTCTGCATGGTGGTGGTAGGCGGGTCAGCCCGGAAAGGGTACAGACGGCTCTGGAAAGGCCTGGAGGACACCGTCTCCTCCAGCACGGGCAGCTTATTCTCATACGGTCGCGGCGCCGTGTTGTTGGGGTCAAACCGGGCGAAGTCTATCTTCAGGGCGTCGATGATGAGCAGCACGACCCTGCGGAAGCGAGGCCGGGCGCGGCAGAAGTCCACCGGCTCCTCCCCGGGCTGCAGCACGTCCCCGCAGGCGCTGGTCCGGTTCACCTCCAGCCTCACAAGCAGGAAGCCGCCCACGAACAGGTAGATGCCCACGAAGTACACGGCGCACATCCAGAGGAGCAGGGACAGCACGGGCAGCCCCTTCATCCTGCGGGGCACAGGTGACAGCAGGACAGGTGGAATTCAGACACATGAAAACCAACCAAGGAGAGCGGCTGTTTGTGAGCGACACCTGCTGTAGGAGGAAACGGGTAACTTGGCTGAAACTTCGGGTGAATGAATAAACACAGAACGCGGCGTTTGACACGAACAGGTAGCTAACGACAAGAGGAGGGGACGGTTTGTAAGTTAGCAACGGCTAGCTCGCCTCGTTTTCCAGCCACTGACCTTGTAGCAGCCGGGCTTTCGTCCTCTCTCGGTCGGAGGGGCGGGTTGTGTGTGCTCACAACACGGCGGCGCAGGTGTCTCAGGTAAACAGAGAACCAGGCGACACGCTCACCTTCATTGGGACTCCGGTACAATGAGATTAGATGGCCGGTGACAGATAGGAACTTCAGCGTGCGGGGCAGCCCGGCGGAAAAGCGCGGCGGACGCTTTTCCTTGTAACACCAGGAAGTGTTGTAGTTGTTTCTTTAGTCCTGAACGTACGCTGTCAGGTGCATCTCGCGAATTACATAAATATGTAGTACGTCTCTGAAACTTGCTGAACGGTAACTTTGACCTATAAAAATTAAAAATTAAAACTGGATCGCGAATTACTGGATATGTAGTACGTCTCTGAAACTTGCTGAATGAACGGTAACTTTGACCTATAAAAATTAAGGACTGGACGAGAAATTAACATTATCCGTGTCCATATATTCGTTACAAAGACCTCGTTTCAAACTAAAAAATATATTTTATAGTTATAACTGATAATAAATAATTATAAATAAATAATAATGATAACAATTTGTGAAACTTGCAATAATATACAAACGCGTATTGTTTTTGCTTTTTACATGCACTTTTACCTGTATTTGTTCTGTTTTCTTTTGGATTGATTGATTTTATGCCTGTATTTGTGTTTGTTTTTAACCTGTAAATTGTCTTTGAGTTTTTGAAAGCGCTCTATAAGTGCAATGTATTCTTCTTCTTCTTCTTATTATTATTATTATTATTATTATAAACGCGAAAATGCATGTAAAATACAAGCTGCAGCTCTTCATGCCTGTCAGACAACGTTGAGGGCTCTCAGATATGTTTTACTCGAACTACATTTCTAGGAACCTTTTTTTGTGTGGATTTTAACTATGTGGAAAAAAATCTCGAGCAACCTTTAAATAAATAATAATAATTATATATATATGGTAAGTCTGTCCCATGTCTCTTATACTCTGTTTTGACTTGTAACTACATTTGGTGTGTTGCTCTTCCACTTCCTTCATGAAGTAGCTATGGCATATTAAATATATAAAATGCAGTTATGGACACATAGCACTAGGTAGCAATTTTTAATTATCATTTTATCATCTTTTAACACATCATGGTCATTGCTGAACGCAAATAGTGACTCCAAACACAACTTCATCGTCCCATTTTTATGAATCATATTGTGAGGTTTTTTTCATTGACAGTCAACATGTTGGTGTAATTTTAAAAAAGTGCTTCACAACAATCCCATTCAGCCACACTACAAGCCTTCTGAAATCTCTTTACTTCCTGAGAGTCTTAGGTGACACATGCTCACATGTGCCAGTTTCATGTTGCATTACAATTTGCTATAAACCACTGAGCATCGGTGAAACTTAGGAGATGACAAAGTTGCTTTGCAGAGATTTATTAAATTTAATAAATATACCCCATAAGACAATAAAGGTGATTGCAAATATGCAGAGGACAGGAGTGACTTTGTGTACTACCTAGTTATCGATAGGGAACTACTTCAAACTCTCAAACAACTTCTAAAGAAAATTTGGGAACTTTCCACCATCCCCAGGCACCCAGCCACCCAGCCAGACATCCCATGCAGCAAGTCAAGGTTGCTGGTCCCAGTGCTGAAAGTAGCTGAAGAACTGTCAGTGATTTCTGTAAATAAGCCATATCAATACAGATGGCTCACCTGAGCTAACCATGATTACCACAGGAAAATTAATGTTCCCACAAAACCTGAATATACGTGTCTGGAAAAGATGTTGTAAAAGGAAAAAACAAAAAACTAAACTGTATGTTTTACTTTAACTTTAGGTAGAGGGCTTATGCAGTAATACTTATCTACATAGATATCATGTGTAGAAGAAACTGCTCAGGAACAGTGGACTTTTATCACATACTGTGAAACATTCAGGGCTTATTTCTGCATCCATATCTGGGCTGACCTCCGTGCCAGCCTGCCAGTGTCACTGGTATATTTGGCTGGAGGCTGGTGTTAGTTTTCCAATTAGACATAACATAAACAGTAGTCTGTGAAGACTACGAATCCTCTTACAAAAGATGTGATTTTCTCTCTGGCACCAAGGCAAGACAGCAGAGGAGTTCATGGAGTTGGTAGTTTTTCCTTCTGTCCTGTCAGTACGAGGTTTGTGAACTTTGCTGACATAGCGATGCCTCAGAACCCTGATGACTTAAACATAGACTGCTTCTTATTTATTATTTTGAGTTCCTTCACTGAGTCCTCTGCTCTTCAGGTGATGCAGATTGGCTCAGAAGCTCCTCGCTCTTCTCTTCCACCGCTGCCGCTGATATTTTCGGGCTTGTTTTTGACAGCGTGCTGTAAATGGTCATAGCCTGAGTGGAAGGAAAACAAGATGAGAACAATCAATGTCATATTTACTTGATCTAGTTGCTGGAAGCATGGGTTTATGATTAAACTTTTTGATAACACCTTTTACATCCAACAACAGTAATTCTGCTGTGAGCATGAATACACACAAACATGCATATATATACATACCTGCGAGACCATCCCGCTAATGTCACCAGTATTCGAGGGCAGAAGGATGGTGTTGGACTCTTTGGCAAGGTTGGAGAAAGCAGACACGTACTGCTCGGCCACACTTAGGGAAGCTGCTGCATTTCCATTCTGTAGAAACCAGAGACACAAAAATCACAGTTAACCACAGAAATCTCTTTTACAAGTCAGACTGCGATCATGGTTATCCCAGAAAAATGTATTTACTTGTTCAGTCAGGGCATCTGACAGCATACGGATGGCCTTGGATTTTGCCTCAGCTTTAGCTAAGACTGCTTGGGCCTCACCTGCAGGGAACACAGTAACCCATCAATGATGTTAAATCATCTGGAATATATCGATTCAAACTCAGTATTTCCGCCATACAAACTGCAACTTAAAACACTGGAAAGAGCCAATTCTCCAAGCACAGAGGCTGGATAAATACCTCAGAGATGAAAACAACTGAATTAGGTTCTCTAAATGTACCTACCAGCCGCTTTATTGATCTGCTCTGCTTTTTGACCCTCTGAGGCCAGGATCTGAGCTTGTTTACGACCCTCTGCGACGTTAATGGCTGCTTCCCTCGTCCCTTCAGACTCCAGCACGGTGGCTCTCTTTTTACGCTCTGCCTCCACCTACACAGTGAATAAGATGTCTGCGTTAAAACCTTTTCCCGCGATTAATGTGTCTCAAGCTTGGCCAGAGTCTCACCAATAAAGTGCTGAATTAAAGTGTCTTTTTTCGTTCATGCAATTAAAAACAAGAAGATCTCTTGGGCCATCTGCACTAACACAAAAATGCCATCATATTTATCTCACCTGCATCTGCATGGATTCCTTAACACGAGGGGGAACGTGTATATCTTTGATTTCGTAACGGAGGCAGCGGATTCCCCACTCGTCTGAAGCTTGGTTGATGGAGTGGACGATGTTGGAATTGAGGGACTCTCGTTCCTTGGAAGCAAACGCATACATTAACGCAACATTTCCCTTCATTATTACAGAAAAATATGATATACAACAGTAGTTTGTCATTACCCGGAACACTTTGTCTAGTGTGAGTTTGCCCAGTTCTGAACGCATGGTGGTCTGTGCCAGCTGTGTGACCGCATATTCTGGATCCTCAACACCGTAGCTGGCCTGAAACAAAGCAAAGTGATGGAAGAAATTAAAAATAGCACTTTCATATTATTTTGATCAGAGCATAACAACATAATAAAGCAGACAATCATTCCAGCTTCTCCATTTTTCTGCCAGCATACCTTAAAAGGGTCTAAGATCCTCAAGTAAAGCACTCCATCAATCTGTAGTGTAACGTTATCTGTGAAGAACAGCCACGGAAAATAGATCACATTTTTCATTAAATTGCATCACTCAGGCTAAATTATATATATATATATATATACCCAAAAAAAATGATTGATGTTCTAAAGAATTGCCTTCATGCTCATCCTCTGGTGACTAATGAATAATATGCAATGTGGTACTTACCTAGAGACACTGCAGACTGCTCTGGGACATCAATCACAATTTCTTTGAGACTTTGCACGTAGCGGATTTTGTCAAGTAGGGGTATAAGGAAGTTTAAACCCTAGAGGTAGGAAAGGAGGAAAAACGTTAGGAAGTGCGAGCGCCGTATATTGTTTGAAATTGGTTCTAATAGTGTCAATACAAAATCTGAGAACTCAACCCAAAGAACATGCACTAAAACTGGAGAAGTGAAACTGATTTGTTTTATTATAGGCATGTGTTTCTATGATGTTGTCCACTACAATTATATGCATGAAGATAGGCTGAATAAGTAGGCTATGCATGCAATGTTCAACCCAGACTGTATTAACATTTGCTTTTTTGGGATCTGTTAAAAAAATAGTAGCTGATACCGGCTCTAAGATCCGGTGGAAGCGACCCATCCTCTCCACCACCCAGGCTTCTTGCTGGGGCACAAACAGGACCACAGTGTTCATGGGCAGGCTGGACGCCCATCGCTGCTGGGCTGGCGTGACCCACAACCTCGGCACAGTCCGCTGGGTGTGCTACAGAGACACAACACATTATTATATCAGTGAACAGGGAACATATATTCAGGCAAGTAAACCTTTAGTTTAATATTCATTGTGTAATAGATGTAAAACATGCTGAAGCATTACCACAAGAGATACCATCTGTAAAACCACTGACAGAACAGTTTAAACCCTGGGTCAGATGTGCTGCTTTGGAGAGAATTATTATACCGCTGTGACCACTGTTTTCTGCCTCTCCCATTGCTATTCTTGGTGAAAGCATATTGTGTTGTCTTTTGAAGGTTGTAATGGACAGCTGTTTTGCTGATTCCAAGACAGTTAACAATGACTGTCTCGCTGCATCCCAGTTAGAAGTGCAGAGCAGCAGCTTGGAAATGGCTATGAAGTGAATGTAGTCTTAGTGCGTTGCCTTTCAATCACATTTTTATACTCGTTCCGTTGTCTGACAACAGAAACAGAAAAACATGTGAATGAGAGCAGTTTTATTGGGACATGGGCTGTACTAAAATGCAGAGAGCAGGAGAGCAGCAAACATAAGCAAACTCCAGCATAGATGAGCTTACAGTGAAGCATAGTAGGCGACAAGAAAACACAGTAATCCACCCAGTCTTTATTCCCTCATTTCAAATCAAAGTTTCCATCATTTCACAGAGCTCTGACCTGTGTTAATACAATCAAAGCTAATTGTAACATTAACCATGCAACTTGCAAATGCTGAGAAATTTCCTATTGTTGTGCCATAAAAGAAAAAAGTTTTCCATGAGTTCATTCCCTCAGATGCTGGGAGTGCATGAAGACTCTTATGTTCACTTTTGCAGCCAGCAGCACAACATATGGTGAGCTTTGCTTGTGGCTGAGACATTTTACAGTTAGCAGAAGCTCATCACAGTTTCTCAGTCTTAGTCTTTACAGTAAATCACTGTTCTGTGGGGTGTGAACTTCATAAAACTGACATAAATACCAAATTAATAGCGATACAGAATCTCTATCATTCTCCTGTTTATTTAATGCTAAATATTTCCCTGTTGCTCATGCTATACTCTGTATTTTCCTTATATTTAAGTAATGTATTTTACTTCGTGAGTTTAACACATCTGTTTAGCATGCTAACAACTACTAGCATATTTTCTACTCAAAGGAAATGGTCAGTGGCCTGCTTAAAAAAACATTTTCTCCTGTTAAGTTGTTAACAGACTCAATGATACTTCCACCAGAAAGAAAAGTGACACTTGTGGATTATTAACAGACAAATTCACACTGAATGACACCCACTCTATCAATGGCAGAGAAACAACTATGACATGATTTAACAAGCTAACGAGCTGGAGATTTCGTTTACCTGCAAAATGGCGCCGCCGGTCCGACACAGCGTTCGTAACATCATTTTAATATCGCAAAAATGACTATGAAGAGAAGTTTCAGCTCCAGAAACTGGACTCTCATGTGAGTGACCCCTTACCGATCAGGAAATGAACGTTACATCAGTGGTGCAATGCTAAAAAAGTCCGCCAGTGCGGGCAACACAAACCGGAGGGCTATGGTTCCGCTAACAAACAACCGCCGGAAAAAGCCGAAGTTAGCCGGAGACGCTCGAATATGCATGGTTGAATTATTCGGATATTACAATTTGGAAACTATTAGTTCAAACTTTAAAAATGTATTTTAATTGTAAGTATAATAATAGTATATATACTAATATTACTTTGGTATATATTAATATGTATTTAAAAAAAAATATGATTAGCATTACTATTATTTATTTTTAAACAACAGTAAAATAATAATAAATAATATACTTTTTTACTTTTTAAAATTTATTGGACCTTAATTATCAGGTGGTTTTTTATGTTGTATTTTTTACTTGTCTTTTTCACATTAAATATTACTGTTTGGCTTTAACACACATTTAAAATCTATGCTGAAAATATTTTCATTTTATCTTGTTCATCAAAAAATAAATAAATAAATAAAAACTGCTACTGTAACTGCTGTTTGTATTACTACTACTAAAACGATAGCAATAATAGCCATTACATTACAAGAAGAATACACTCCTTTCTCATTATCTCCTTCCCCTTTTTGCTGTATTTTTTTTTTTTTTTGTCTTTTTTTTGCCAGTAGATGTCTCTATCAAAAGTTAATTTATTAAGATGTTAGATATAAAACGCACGGCCTCTCTTTGTTATGGCAGGCCTGTATTAATTGTGTTTTACCCCGTCCTTCCATTTAAAGATTCAGTAGATGGATCAGGTGTAATGTCTGACTAAATTCACAGGGTGGTGCTGTTCGTTTTGTTTTCAGTCAGATTTACTGAACTCTTGTCATTTGGGTCCCTTCTTTTGCTCCATGCCATAGCTGTTAGCAAAAGATTTGAATGTTTTAATACTTTATCTTTGCCTGTGAGGCACTTTGAATGACCTTGTGTGTGTGACCTGTGTCTGATAAGGTGCTACATAAACAAACTTATTCACTTGTTTGAAAAACTGCACATCTGCAAATTAATTCTAGCCAAATAATAAATCTAATAATAAAAACTATATGGTATATAAACTACTTAAATAAATGTGCATCTAAACATTGTGTCAGTTACCAAAAAAAATGTATAAATAAATTCCAACCAAGCACATTTATTTATATAGCACCTCATCGAAAGTGATTTAGAGGCAAAAAACAAAAACAAACAATAGAAAGAAAACATGTAACCAAAATTATATTAATTTTTTTAAAATGTACACGCCAATTGCATAAATTGCACAGAGATAAATGAAAAAAGGAAATCTTGTACATTACACTAACAATGTTGTACATGAAAGCTAAATAATGTGCATGTAATCAAAATGCTGCACATAAAACTAAAGTGTTATGATACTGAAATTGATACTGCACAAAAAAGAAAAAGACAAGAATTATATTGCAACTAAAATATAATATAGATATTGTTGTTCAGATCTGTTTCACGTAAGTCATGTTTATAAAGATACAATAATACCATATGGTTTAAAACATACAGAAAATCCTTGTTATGTTATAATAATATATATTATATAATAATAATAATAAATAAAACTACAAATTAAACTGTGAAAAAGTTCAAGGTGTTTGGTTTAATTAGGATCCTGCCTGCGTCACCTGTGTCTTCCGCCAACTCGTCCCTCTCAGCAATTGGTCAGATCTCCTGCAGAGGCACCGCCCCTCAAAGTAGTCCTGCGTTCTGATTGGTCACCCCTGACGCCTGTAACAGGTGCTCTGACCCCGCCCCGTCCCTGCCTGTCGGTCCGTCCGCCTTCGAACCTGTGATGAGAGTTTTAATAATGGCGTGGCGGCGGCGGGGGGCTCCTGCTGCTGCTGTCTGCATCCGAAAACCACCTGTGAACACTGACCAGAGGAGTTTACCAGCGATTTAAGAGGAGTTTTTTTCTTTTAAAGGATATTAATATGTTACCTCTCACAGTAAATCTCTGCTGAGAGCTTGTAAAAACTGTGTCAAACTACTGGCTTGTCGCTGGCAGCGCTTTGTCATGTCGTTGCTGTGTGTCAGAGGTAAGTTTATTTCTATTTTATTTCCATTTTCGACGGTTAGAAACAGCTTCCGGTGTTAGTTTGTTTGAACTCAGTGTTTAAGTTTGTTTCATTAAATCTGTTCATGTTAGGTAAGGCAGGAAAGGTTCACCCCTCAGGGATAAAACTAAAAATAAACAGACTTTTTAGGTTTTTCAAAACCCAAACAAAATTAAAATTCATATTAGAAGTTGAATTCGTTGCTAGGATATGATATAATACTTGTATTCAGTTGGAGCACCATACCAGCTGTTTCAGCTCCAACATAATCTGATGGGTTATGTTGACTTTGGGATATGACAGAAAATATGAACAAACAGTAGCTCTGAGCACAATTTAAAATCACTTTAGGGTGATCCTACTTCAGAATTACACCTGTAGATTAAAAGATAAATGATGTAGCAGGTTAAAAAATACACAATAATATAAAGGTAGTTGTTTTGTGAGTGAATTTTAACTGCTAAACTGCAAAATCTGACTGAAAATAGCATTCTAGGTCAATGATTACCTTTAAAAACACATGTAAACATCACTAATTAGTCCTAAGTTATGTTTATTACTAAAGGAAACATGATGGGATGTTCAACTTAAGATTTTTTTGGGTGCGTATTGTTAAATTAAGTGGACTGCTAACTGCCTCAGCTTTTACAATCCACTAAATGTTATTTTCTCAACATTAGAGGTGTATATTTGGACATATTGGGGAACAAATGTGTTTATTGTATCGGTAACTGTTGCGTTGTCATTTACAAGAAGAAAAAAAGCCCATAAAATAATAAAAATGAAACAAACAAATGATAATAACAACACATTAATACACTTTTAAGTTGCTGTTAGGGTTGCTGTCCTCCTATACATGAGTACATTTTAGCTACAACAAGGGTGACGCAAACCAGACTGGGTGGGATAACACACACACACACACACACACACACACCAAAAAAATCTGCTCTTGCATCCCATGCAAATCACATTATGCAATATCCAGTTCTGTGTCATGAAGACTGACGGCCAGCAAACCAGCTCCAGCACTGCTAAAAGGGGAAAGCAAAATGAGGAAAAAGCCCCAAAAACATAGCTGCAGGCTTCTTTACTTTAACTACACATGCATGCATATATTTGAATGATTTGAAAATTAGGAATGTGTGTATTTCATGAGGATTTCTTTCAGGGTGGGAAACAAATGACTGATAAATGACAGTAATGCTGTTCCAAAGACATACATCAAAAAGTATTTAGGCACCAGCACTGAGATCAGTCCTGTCTCTGATTTGCTGTATGCTTTCCAGTGGTAGTTTGATTATCATCTAACTCCTTTTGTGACATGGTGTAAAATTGATGCATGAAATATTATGGAACACGTAAGTTCAAATCGAAACTCAACTTACAGGAAGGTTTGCAGCTTTTTTTTGCTTCCTTCTTGTCTACCTGTCTCCCTGTAACAATGTCCTCTCAAAGCCAGCATCCATAATTTGTCGTGTTTAATTAGACAGTGGAAAACAAATCAAATCAATGTAATTAGAGCCATTATTCAGTTGCTTTCTTCCATTTTATTGCTGCTAGTATTATGCTACCTGCCAGCGATGGCCACAAGCCAATGATTGTGCCCAGATTAAACCAAACACTTCCTCAGATATCCTGAGGATTTCCGAAAATCCAATTTGTTAGCAGACAGGATTTGCATTCCCAGCATCGGTTTGATAGATCCTGTTTAGTCTAATTTATTGTTTTTTGGATGTGAAAAGCTCCAAAATATATCTGCTAGAAGTGAATTGCAGTTTTCTATCCACGGCGTCTCTTGAATTTGCCGGAGTCGGGACTTCAGGCCTTATGTCGCATACATCACACTCATGTAATGCTGTTCAGATATTCTTCAGATCCCTCCACTATGCAATTACACAATCAAGCAAACACCATCTGTTATAATCTTAAGTGTCTTTTATGCCTTTGAAAATGCATCCAGGCCACTGTTGAGTAATGACTGTGACAAACCTCGTCTCAAGCTGTGCAGATATGCAGAGCAGGAATCCTCCCCAATGGTAAAACATAAACCTGTATTTAAATGTCCCACTTCAGCTAGAAGCTAGGAAGCTAATTCATGGGTCACTCGATGTTTGCTGCTGATTTAGTGTAAACACAAATAGAAAAGTGCTACTCAGCATCCTCAGTGCAGCTTAGAGTTCTGTTTTCTGACGTATCTGCAGCTGATTGTCACTAATTGGGCTGTTTGTCTCCACATTTTCCAGCTTGAACTCTTGATTAACTACGTCAAAGCAAATGCACAAAGCGATGGGTTGATCTTTAAATCAAACATAAACTGTGCGTGACTCATGAAATGCACGACTGCTGCTCATTTAGCTTGTTTTTGTTCAATATGTCTCGTAATGTATTCTATATAAAGGCAGCATTAGAGGTGGGACCCCATACAAAGATGGCTGCAGATATTTCATTATGAATAGGCAGTTTTAGATAATCTTTTTCTGCAAAAAGTCATCCGACAGTAAGAAACAATAACATTTGGATCTGTGGTGAGCATTAAATCCAAAGAAAAACTTGTCTGCACCTTCCGAAACACAAAGAAACCCCAAAGATGTAGGCATTTTGCAGCTACAACAATGAGCTGCAGGTGTGATTTGGACATCGATACACCAAGCTGAGAGAGACAGAAGAGCTCCTGGTAGGGGAAAAGGTCACAAAGAAACAAGTCAGTTTGGTGCCACTTACTTGAGAAAGTTCAATTCAATGGTTTTGGCAATCAAGAATTATTTTCCTAAATGCCTCCTGGAGCTTTCAGACTAGTCCACTTATTGATCAGTGAAATTAAAGTCGGCAGGGGTTTTGCAGCCAATAGATGACAGAGCGAAGGGTGCTTGGGTAGGGGTTGTGTGATTAGCTGATGTTGTGACTCATCCCCTGATAGCACAGCTTGACATTGTTGCCTATTTATTGCTAGTTGAGATGCTTCATCTCCATGGCGATGTCTTTACACAACAGATAAGTGGTTGCCCTTACAAGTGCACGTGTGTGTGGCAGGGGGGGGACTCTTGCTGTGGATCAGGGCAGGGCTGAGTGGACATATGGCTCACAAGGACCCCGTGATGCTGCAGTATTGGAGGTGCATGGATGCTGTTCCTGACATGTGATCAGTTTAGTCGCAGAACACCTGGTGACTTCTGACACCAGTAGTTGGTACCAGATGCTGACAAGTCTCGATTGTTTTGAAAGAGCTCAGACATGACATTGTTTTGTAAGAGCTCAGAAGAATGCTTTTTTGGAGATGGCTGGTCTTGGTTTTAGGAGAGTTGGATGGTTTTATGAGGAAGCTTCTTACAGCTGGTCACTACTTCCTTTGCTGTCCATCACCCAGAGTTTAATGCAGGGCCTTGGAGGTCATTGGAATATAACTGTGCAGGAGGGTCTTTCTGATGTATTTATGCAATCAAAGCACTTTGATTCAATTTGGGGTGGAATTACATTGTCAAATAGTTTTTTGTGTTTTAATTAGCCCAGTGTCCCATATATTTACAGTCTACATAAACTGATCAGCCACAACATTATGACCACGGACAGGTGAGGTAAATAACATTGATCATATTGGTACTATGTGGTGTTCTGCTGAAAAACTTTGGATTTGGGCATCCCTGTTGATGAGACTTAGACACCCAAATAAACATAGTCCTACAACAAGCACACTCCCTCATGCAAATAGCAAACCCAAATATCACTGGACTACCCCCAAAGGAAAATGCACCCCACCACATGGCAACAACATCCAACAATCAGGAGCATGTTGAGGAACATGACAATGGTCCAACGTGTTGATTTGACCTCCAAACTTCCTACACCCCATTGTGATCAAGCATCAACAGGATGCAGTGGAACATGTTTGATTGACAGCGGCCCCACTGCACAAGCCACAGTACCCAAGGTCCTGGTTCCAGACCCCATAGGACACCCTGAGAGGTCCTCTTGTCCATGCCCAATGTTTCAGAACATTTTTGAGCACATGTGGGGGACCAACACAATATTAGGCAGGTGGTCATAATGTTATGCTTGATCAATGTATATGACACCTCTACCTTGGAATCTTATTTTTGATAAGAAAACCCTTTACCAGAACTAGACTGGGGAAAAACCTCAGGAAGGGGGAAGGATTTCTCTTCCAGGCATGCAATAGATGTCAAAGTTACAGAGTAGAACATCTGAAGTTACAGAAACCACAATCAGGATGACAAAATTATCGACAGGAAGGCATTATTGATTGATTATGCCTGAAAATCTATCACCACTCATTATTCTGTCTAAGTAATGGATTAGAGTGAAATTTGATTGCCAAAATAAATTAATATTTAAATATCAGCAAGGTTATTTTTTTAGGCATTTTTGCTTGAAGTGTTGTGGATTAACTTTAGCTGTTGTTATCTTTGAAAAGCTGCACATTTGGCTTCATGTTTCCGTCATCGGTTCGTCTGTTTCACTGCCAACTCAACAGTGTCCACACAGGATGTGGAGCTTGTTTCATGCACCACTGTGTCTTTTGTATGCAGATTCTTCTATTGACATAGAGTCAGATTTAGTTTTCAGGTGACGAAGCAGCTCTTTGCCATGACGGCGATCTCAGTGATTCAAGTGTTCAGAGCACAGATTCATAACACACTGAAACTCTGTTGCACTATGACCGTCCAGCTTTGATTCTGCGGCAGAATCGGCAGCTGAGGAGATATTTGCAAGAAAATAATTTTATAAAGGATGAGAGGCCCTGCAGGACAAAAAGTGATGGAGCTGCAGGCCGAGTGGTTGAGTGTGGCGAGTGGCAGAGTAGTGGAATTATGAGGGAAAGAGGCAGAGTGAGACAGAGCGAGCGCTTAGAGATTGTGGGAGTAATCCCTTGGCCATCTGCTGCTCCCCCCCTCTCTCCCTCTCTCCCTCTCTCCCTCTCACACCGCCTCCACCTGATCAAATCCAACAACCGTCACACAGCGGAAGTACACATGCAGCAGTAGATTCTGGTGTCACTTCCTTTTCCCACTTTCCTGCTCCCTGCCTGACCTTCCACCGATGATGTTGGCTTAAGCATTTTTTTTTTGTTGGAACAGCGTTGCTTAATTCCCACGTGGCTTCTTTATTTCTGCTTTTCTCAAAACTTTTCTCATTGGTTTGAAATGTATGGTGCCCAGTAAGGAAACATGCCTATCAAGATTTAGAAAATTTTGAAGCTAAATCTGAGTAGTCCATCAAATTTGACTAAAATCCTGATGAAACTTGTTTGTTGCTTGATGAATATGTTCTTGAAAACTGAAGAAACAATGTTTTCAGGGGCTTTAAAGCAGCCCCAAAGCCCTCAGATGTTTCACCAATAGTGGTTTACAGGATGTAAGAGTACACATGAGTAGACTTTTGATTTGTCAACATACTCACTAATAAAAAAACATGCACATACTGTAGTAATATAATATTTATTCCCTTTGTGAAATAGTGTTAGCTGCATGACTCCATTGTTTGTCTGATCCAGTGGCATTTTGACCCATAGTAGAAAAAGCATAGTTGTTGCTAATAACCTTAGCAGTGACTCAATTCCATTCAAATTTCTCAGTGAAATATGACATTGTGAAGGTGAGACAGTCTGTATACCATCACAATGCAAAAACTGAAGGAGCTACATGGATTGCAGCCGTCAATATTAGGAAAAAATACTTAAAAACCAGAAGAATTGATTGAATATTAAGCATGATTACAATTTTGGGCCACGATTGAACAAGTTTGATGGCGATATTGACATTTCATTGAAAACAGTCCTGTAAATAAATTAAAGTAAACTTACATTCAGTTCAAAAAATCTGACAATAATATGCATTTTTTCACAGTTTTAAAGTAATTTTTGGCCTCACACTTGTCTGAACTGCTGCACTGCAGTAACTGAGTGGGGAGGCATGTGAAGCATTTTTTTTTAACACATTGACTAAATTATCAATAAGCAGATTTTAAGCAAGTCAGGCATTTTGGGTGCAATATTAGTTTTGTTTTGTGTATTGGAGATGCACTGAGTTCAGGTGGCAACAAGGATTTGTACATTAGCACCAATGTAGGACAACATGGAAGTGAAAGCAGTGATCTGTTTATTTCAAGGTGACAGTGCGATTAAAGTATATTGTTCCTAAAAATCAATGAATAATTGTGATAAATAATCATGACAAACAACCAAAAACATTTTAATGTGCATTTTGATTAGATGGAGCTCAAATGAGAGCTTTAATTTCCTAAACAGAAGAGTTAAAACGGGGTGTCAAATGTAACGCTCATACATTTTAAACAAAATGTTACAGACAATATGAATTTAAACTGTTCTAAAATAAACACTCTAGATCGCTAACAGTGACAAAACCTGCACAGGGTTATTCATATTTAAAATAAGTTGTAAGCATGTTAAGAAGCACGCAAACACACTGGGGAGAGAAAGTAGTTTACTGGGTAATTGGGCAACTAGCCCTGCCAAATAGTGAGCTAAATGGCCTCAACAGTCACTGACAGAACATGATAAGCATCAGTTTCCACCATAATGGCCTCTTTGGTTTATTACCCCTTTTTGCTCCGTGCACCACAGTCCTGCATGACCTCATGCAAATCAGGACACATCAGTCCACCGTTGCAGCCCATTTGCCTTGTAGTGGAAAGCCAAAGAAAATACCACAGTGCTGCTTTGTCTTAACATTTCCACTGGTCATTTTCCACTGAACACTGAGGTATGCAAAAGATAGGACACACTTCGGAAGCTGTGAGGGGTCTGTTTTTTTTGTACTTTGCCCTTTTATGATGATATGTTTTCCTCCTTATTATTATCCTAAAAGACAACACTGCAGTAAATTTTAGTGAAATCCTTAAAATTGTAGTTACAATCTTAAAGTCTGATGGGTGGAGCTACATTTATACTCACATTTAAACTTTCTTTTATTTTAATTTTCTAATATACAAGTGCTTCTTGCTCTTTGTTGTGTTGTAATTGATATAATTAATAATAAGTAGATGATAGAAAACAGGAGAAACAAATACAAACTTTCCCCCTCAGAGTAGTTTTAACGTGGAACAGAGAGAAGACCGGGGATGTTGCATGAAAATATGAAAGCTTCATTTGTGCCTCCATCATCCCCGTCCTGCCCATCTGCCATCTCAGGCTCCAGAGGTTTAGTAGGTTGTATGCCTGAACACATAACCCTGCCGCAGCAATCACAATTAATCCCCTGCAAAGCGCTTCACAATCCCATAAATGTTATTGTATGGATGCATCCAGGGGACTAAAGAAGGAAGTTCTAATAATAAACCAAAATACAGCCCCAAGTGTTTGCTCCTCTGACGTATTTTGTTTTGAGATTTGATGCCTGCTGTAATCAGACTTTTTCCCCCCTTATTTATTTTGTTTGTTTGTTTGCACCGTAATGCCCATCTGCCTCAGTCCACTTTTTATTGTTTGTCGTGTGTTTATTTACCAGCTGTTGTGTTTTGCAACGCGGGTGTCTTGGCTTATGCGTTGCGATTATATTGAAGTTGTTGTTTCGCAATCAAATAAAATGTATTTGTCAGCTCCGATAACAAATGGAGGCTACATGACTATGCATGAAGGAGAGCATGATCAGCTTAGTAGAGGCAATGAGTGTGTTTTACCTTATTTTTCAGCATATTTCTGCTGTTACTGAGCATTTGATAAACAGAAATGACTCTTGTATAATTCAAACCACAATTTAAAACACAATTTAAACATTTTGCTTGCTATTTATGCTTTCAGCTCTTTTCCTTTGAGGCCGGCTAAAACTACTTTGGTGGTTGACGCCAAAAATTCCTCCCAGCGGGAAAAGCCCAGCTTATTTTTCTACTGATATGATTTAACAGATTATGTTATGTCTTCTTGACATGACCACAAATGTTCCCATATGTAGGCTTTAACTGATAATTCTGACCTGGCTGCTAAGTGTAATAGGGAAGTACAAATGTATTTTTAGCAAAACTGAGCTGTCAGAGTATAAACAGCACCCATCTTTACTTTAAGCATCCACACCCTTAATTATGCATCGCTTACATCGCCTTAGTACAATTTAAACGGGCGAGTTATGTATAAATTCACCTCACATATGGTTGTCATTAATTGGAAAGTTGACTATAGAGACCAAAACTGCTTTTTGTACCAGGCTATAAACATGTTTATGTCTGCTGTAATGTTGGGCATCTTAACATTGGCGTCTATAGGGATGGATTGCTCTTGGAGCCTCGAGTGGCCATTTGAGGAACTGCACTTTTGGCACCTTGTGGTGGCTGTGGCTCAGGTGGTAGAGTGGGTTGTCCACTGATCGCAAGGTTGGCGGTTCGATCCTCGGCCCCTCCGCATGCCGAAGTGTCCTTGGGCAAGACACTGAACCCGAAGTTGCTCCCAATGGCAGATTAGCGCCTTGGGTGGCAGCTCTGTCGTCACTGGTGTGTGAATGGGTGAATGAGAAACACATTGTAAAGCGCTTTGGATACCACTAAGGTATAAAAAGCGCTATGTCAGTGCAGACCATTTACTATTTACCATTTACCTTATTTTTCAGCCCCACTTGGTAAACACTTACAAAGAAATTTTACAAATATGAATCATCTAAGAATAAAGATGGTCATTAAAATCATTCTATGTAGCCTCTTAGCTCTGGAGAAGGTGTGGTTTGAGTGTTTCCTTCCTGGTTTGCATTTGTATAAGAACAGACAATAGGATGTTATTGTTTTCCTAATAACATTTCAACCCAGAGCAGTGCACCTACACAAAAAAGGTCATCTATTTTGATCAAGCTGCACATCAAGTGCAACATGCGACAACATGACGCGTTTGTGTGATTCAGGAGTCACGAGTCTCACCGACTCACGGCTCACTCGTCTGCATATTAATGAATCCGAGAGCCTCTGTCTGTTTGCATTTTTGAAATGATCCTCTGGTTCAACAGCATATTAGCAAATTATAATTGAACATCTAAATTTAATTCAGGTTGTGGGATCATGATGAACAAACCTTTACATTATATGTCAGTAGATTTTTTAAAAAGTGGAATTTAAGTGAATGCAACTGTTCTAATCATGTTTTTGTGTGTGTGTGTTTTGCAGTGAAGAAAGCCAAGCTCCATGGATCGCCAGGTAAGCACTTTCCTTATTCACAAGCTTTAGATCAACATTTCCTGTATTTGTTCAGTTTGTGCACTTTCGTTGTCCAACTTTCCAAGGAGGAAACTGTACAGCTGCACTCATTTTTCATGGAATTTGTAAGATTGTTGATGTTATTGTTTGTCTCAGGTGACAGTGTCTGCAAGACCAGTGTTGAGCTGTAGGTAAATTAGCTCAGCGACGTTACACAGTGATTAGGCCAGTTGCAGCCATACAGACCGCCAACATCCAAACAGTTCACTTTAAAGCTTTCCTGTAAATGCTAATTTGCTTTACGGTAGTAGTTGCTGGAAATATGCCACATGCACTCGTTTTTCTCATGTAGGTTAATCACATAAATTCTGGCAAGTCACCAAAAGCGACGATTGATTTTCGTGTTACGTAACATCGCGTCCTTCCATGCCAGGCCACAGGTGAGCTTAGATCGGTGGCTGCTAAGTCCAAATCCCCGCGCTCCCCACCGACGCAAATCCCTCTAGTGTTCAAGCTCACGCCTGCCTCTAAGCTGTGTGACATTTCTGGCAAAAGCAGACCAGAGCAGTGATGGAAAGTCACCTTTGCTGTAATATGCTGGTGATGTTTTACTCTCATTCTCAGTCCTCAGCTGACACAGCAGGTGTCTACATTTGTTCAGCTTGTAATTGTCTCAGTTCCTCCTCCTCCTCGTCCCTTCTGCTTTGTGTCTTAGTTGTCAAGTGGCTCTGCTGCTCTGAGATATTGGATTTTGATTGTGAGGCTTTGCCGGCCTTCGCTGCGCCCTCCTCCCTCCTCTGGGCCACACGTGTGACACCTGTCCAAGAGCAAACATCAGGGATAATTCAGTTAAGCCAGTCGTCTCCCTTTGGCGAAATGTAAACATTAGTCAGGTTTTTCCTACAGGGAAGAGAAGGATTTGTCATGACACTGTCCCGCAAGAGATTCAGCACATTAAATATTACACTGATACTATTGTAGAATGAACTTAAAGGGGTCAGTTCCACCATTTATTGGGTCATTTATTAACTTTCCACATACAGTTGCTGTGCAAAAGTATTTGCCCCACGCCCCCACAGAAATCTTCTGTTTTTGCATATTTCTCACCCTTAAATGTTCCAGATCATCAAACTAATATTTATATGTATTGAACATTAGACAGACATAACAAAATTTGACTCATCAGTCCACAGGATGTTATCCCCAAAGTCTTGGCACTCATCCAGATGTTTCTTTTGCAAATGCTGGACAAACATTTATGTTTTTTTTGGTCAATAATGGTTTGCGCCTTGCAACTTTCCCATGATGCCATTTTTGCCAGTGTCTTCCTTATTGTGGAATCATGTAGATGGACCTTAACTGAGGCCAGTGAGGTCTGCAGATCTTTTGATGTACATCTGGGTTCTTTTGTGACCTCCTGGATTAGATGTTGACACGCTCTTGGAGAAATGTTGATAGGAAGGTTCCCCACTGTTCCATGTTTTCTCCATTTGTGGATAATGTATCCCACTGTGGTTCTCTGGAGTCCCAGAGCCTCAACAATGGGTTTGTAACCCTCCAGACTGATAAATGTCAGTGACTTTGTTTGGCATCTCTTCTTGAATCTCTTTAGAACGTGGCATCATGTGCTGCTTTTTGAGACCCTTGAGCTACTTCACAATACCAGACAGGTTCTATTTAGTGATGTTTAGATTCAACAAGCCTGGCAGTAATCATATGTGAGTGTGGCTGGTGAGACTGAACTCAACTGCCAAATGAATTTAGTCATTTGGTAGATTGGTAGCGAAGGTTCATGGTTGTTCACAGTATCTCTGCTAATCTGCAGAAATGAACACTCTGCATTCAAATTTGGTAATGCATGCCTGAAAAAATTAGCTTCTTAGTATTTAGGTCTGAATTTTGCAGAATTTACCATAGGACATGACAGATTTATTACGGTATAATATGTGGACAGTTCTACAGCGACTTGTGTATTGTATTATGAACATATGGTTGTTTCATGTATTATCACTTTACAAACTTGAAGAAAATTATTTAAAATGAACAAAATTGGACATTGGAGATCTCTTCTTCAGTTATCATGTGAAATAATGTTAAATCTCTATTTTTTAAGTTCACGCAATATTCTTATTAATAAATTGATATCACAGCCCTAAAGGTACCATTTTTTGACTTAGCATTGTTGCATACTTGGTTTAGCTCCACCCAAGACAACTGTGATTGGTTTTAAAGAAATACAAACAAGCTACAGTGGGGGTTTATTCCCACCCAAAAGCTGAATGGTAATGAGGTGTGGTCAGACCATTCTGTGCTACAAATAGTCTGCAATGAGCCTGAAATGTATTTTAATGAAATGGCACATTATGTTGTTTTCCTACAAAAATGATCTGCTCTGAACTTAGAAATAGATAGATGTAGGATTGTGAGGTCAGTTTCTGAATTTTCAGGGCGTTATGTCACCATGCCTCCCATTCTGTGTGAGGTGCAGGAAGGAAAAGGCTTGGTTAGATCTGGCCTCGTTGTTTATTCAGCTTTAAGGAATCAAGTACTCAACAGTCCTCTTCCCTCATGATAATCGAAACTGGCCCTGAATAGGAAGACATGTGACTTATTGGAAGAGGCTTCAAAGTTGACAGAAGGCAAGTCTGGGATGGTGTTTGCACTGTGTAGATAGCTTTTAGGACTTATTTTGGCACCATCACACAAAAGTGTGTCTGGAGAGTCATGTAGAAGTGAAGGTGACCTTGGATGGGCCCTTGGCCAGCTGATTTACTTTCCACTGATTGCTGCCGGTATCTTAAGCTTGATGATGAGTGTTTGTTTTGTTGAATCGCTGCATGTAAGCCTCCCTGCCCAGAATACCCTTCCCAGTTATGCAGCACACGTTATGTTCAGTTCAGAACTACATGTTGAAGAAGGAACTTCTCAGGAGGTGGCCCAAGCAGTGGCAGAAACATCCCGCAGCAGGTTTACATCCTTTGTTGCATGCAACATTGATGAGTGCTTTGAGTTTGAAATGTCAGCCTTCCAACTGCCTGAGTTTTCCTGACTAATTTATTGAAAAAAGTCATCATCAGTCAATAATGAATGAAGGCATTCGACTGAGGGCTCCAGGGAGAGTGGGTGGTTCGTGGGCAGGAACAGCGAGCGCTGCCTCAAAACATTGTCCCATAATTCACCTCATCTGGTGCTTCCTATTGACAACACACTGAACATGGGGCTTTCACTGGGTCACTGAAGCTGTATGTGTGTGTGTGTGTGTGTGTGTGTTAGAAACTTAGTTGAGAAAGTGTGTTGTTTGTTAGTGAGCAGCTCACATGGACTCTATGAACTTCAAGTTGTTAGAGCATAGTCTGAAACAGGACACTTACGTAAAGAATCACATCTTTCATACTTGATTCCAGTTCCCTACCTGCCAAATCAACCACCACACAGTTATGTTTTTTAAAAGTGAGACGCTCATCCAAAATACAGCATAATAGTTTATAGTGGTTTGCATATGACTGTACTGATTAAAAAATATTTGAGTATTACTGCACTTGTAGTTGGTTGCTGCCTGACATGTATAATTCTTATTTTATCGTTGTAAACCAAGACTCTCCATTAAAGTCTCTCTCCTGGCATGGATTAAACCCCTAAACATGCGTACTTGTGTACCAGAGTTACATATTTAGAAGGTTTTATTCCATTAAAATAATCTCTTCCTGCCTTTAAATGGCTTAGATGTACTTCTGCACTGTTGCCTCCTTTAGAGTGTGCAGATCTGTGAAGTCCCTGCAACTCTGTCTACCCATTCCTCTGCTGCTCAGTGCAGCTTTACTGTGCACAGTTGCAAGCTGTAGTATTGGTACATGTTCAGACTTGAAGCTGATTCTGGAAGAGGATATTGATACAGAAAGCCCTGCACCACATGTTGACATGATTGGTTATTTAGGTTTATTACATGTGAAACCCTTTCTGTCTGATTCTGTGTTTTTGAAACTGTCTTCGGTACACTAGAATTTTGTGGTAAAAATGTTTTGCCACAGCATTGACTGCTTGTTTCACTCATGATAGTTCTTGTAGCTTAAAAAATACATTTTTATTGGAGAGGTTCTTTTTTATGCTCTGTCAGTGACGTTGTATCATCACCATCACACAATATACGAACAACCTGCATCTACTTTAACCCCGAGCTTACAGTATTTATTCTGAAAGGCTAAATCATTAACATCAACAGAGAACAGTATAGGCTGACAACACTTCTTGCATTTCCACATCAAGCCGTTCCAAAAATCCTCTTGCTCTGAACTCAAACTAGAATGCAAGCAACCAATGCTTGATAAAGAGACTTAACAGCATTATAAAACTCTCCAGCATCTACTAATGGTAGCAATTGTATTTACAAACACTGCCATGTTGATTACCTTTAATAGGACCAGTTCTCCTCACAATAAGGAAGATATATACGTATAGACCTGAACTTATTTTAGTTTCCACTATGGGTGAGGCTTGGCAAAGGCTTGATTTATGTAGGTTTATCTTGTGTGTTTACTTGTGCGAGTTGGACCCTGACCAGAATATTGACACAACCAGCGTTATGATTTGCTATTACCTTATAATGAATATATTGCTGCTGTCTATGCACTAGTACATATCAGTAATTGCAGAACTGGCAGTTGAGGTTTTATGGGCTGTATTTGCAGTATCCATTTTTCTTCACTTAATTCCAGTACGCTTTTACAATTATTATTTTTAATAATTGTATACCACTATTTTCTATTAACTGTAACTGCCCAGCTCATATATGGGAGTTTAAAGAATCTAATAACATCTAGTCCCCCCCCCCAAAAGATTAAAGCAAACAGTCTTGATATGAGTCATTCAGAACTGTTTGTTTTGTGACTAAGACATATACTAAGCAGGACATTTCACAAGGTGACGAATCATTTTGGCATTTCTGTACTGCAATTCCTGTTTCTTATCAGTCTGCGTATACACTATTATTGATATATATCTGCACTACGCTAATAAAAGCTGATATATGTGCAGTTAATATTATGTGTATGTCATGTGTTTACATAAAAAAATGGCTGATATATTGTGATTTGATTTAGTGATGTTAGTGCTGGCCCCGCAGGTCCGGTATTGGTCAGGTGCTCGGGTGCAGGCGCATACTTTGTGTTTTTCCAGGCTGTTATTGCTGCTTCCTCCTCGACGGTGCAGATCGTATCAACCGAAGCGCCTCCTGTAAAGGGCCCACAGCCTCTAAGTGGCTCTCATCTAATCCATACATCCTCTTCCCTTATCTCATCTCTGCTATTCATGGGAGCCAGCCCAAGTGTGGCACAAGGTTTGGCCTATCTAATTAGGGAAAGGCTTGAGCATCCCCCGGGCTCCTTTGTAATAACGCCTGTGTTTTGTCACTACTGTCCTCTCAAAACACTGGTTAGGTTGGTGTCCCGTCACCTGTAGAGCTTGTAGATGGACGGTGCTTTCACATCAGGACTTCTGTGGGTGCTTCCTGTGCATATTTTTTGGTTTGGAGCCTAAAATATCTCTATTTATGCCGTGTGTCAGTGGCGCATTGTACGAATCCACCTGTGTCAACTGTTTACTGTCTCGTTGTGACAAGAGTTGAGTTTACTTATCTTGCTGCTGTGTGCAGGATAAATGTTACGGTATGTTGCCGGGGTAACCAGGAAAATCTTTGTTTAGTGCGGTCAGGTGATTGGTCTGTAAAGGACCAGCTGACTCCTTGGTTTTGTTTCCCACAGACCACAAGGTGGATTTTGTGTGTGTTGACTGTACTGTGTCTGCATGCAAAGAGTACAACAGCAGGGTTTAGTGTATGCAACTGTAATAGTGCGGTCAGAGTCATATCAACACATTTTATGCCATATTTTGGTTTTATTTTCTGTTTGATTCTATAAGAAGTATTTTTTTCATTGCAATTTCGACTTAATATTTTGAAAGTGGCTAGTCACTTTGCAGTGTTCAGTTCTTTAGGGAAGCCTTGCACTTGAACGCAAATGTGCATGAGTTTCAAATTTATCTGTCTGTTTAAATTACTGGTTATTACTTACGCCAAGGAGGTTATGTTTTTGCCGCCATTTATCTGTTTGTTTGTCTGTTACTAACTTTACGCGAAAAGTTATTTTGATGGAATTGATGAAATTTTCAGGAAAGGTGGATAATGGGACAAGGAACAGATGATTAAACTTGGTGGTGATCCAGATCACTGTCTGGATCCATTTTGCAGGGTTTTTTAGCTTTGAGAGATAGGGCAATGTGTATGCATATGTGCATGTAACTCCACAAATAATGGCCGGGCTGCTTGACAAAAAAAATACAGAATAAGTTCCCGGTAATTTCTACAACATGTCAAAATTTGATCCGGATCTCGGCAGAATTCTGGATACTATGATCCAGAACACAAAAAACTAGAGGGCCTGTGGAATGGTCATCACTGTAAGGTAACAAATTAAGATACAGACATGCAGCCAACACCAACATGTAGCTGAGACTCTGCTGAATGGAGCTAGATCCAGAAGAAACTGCCATTACTGAAAAAGTGATTTTGGTGAATAACTATTGAACTAATAATGATATCAATGTGAATCCAAATGTTAAGGGTATATTTTCTTGGTCAGTGAATCTAATAATATAGATGAAACAACCCTGGGACTATTATTTCTGGGTGAAATGAGCTGCTTGGTTGAGGCCTGTCCTCTCCCAGTGCTTTTCTAGTTCCATATCAAATCATCAGGGGCTTTCTGCCTGACCATCTCTGATTTGCTTGAAACTTTTTTTAAAACAAACAATGGTTTTTAAAAATTGAATCTGTGAAAAAATTGGTATTGATATATCAAATATGTTCGAGGATGTTGTTTTTTTATATTATTATTTATGTATTTTTTAATTCCCTGTTGATTGCCTTTCAACACATTTCTTTCACACACTGAAATCTGGGGCTGTTTGAACAACAATATCTTAGAATCTTCCATAAATAATAGCCTGTTTTTCCCCACTGTTATTTCCTTGTTATGCCATTAGTTCAGAATCTGCAATATTGAACAAGTCGATCAAATAATATCTGAATACAGGTGAGCTGAAATATGAAACAGTCACAGAAAGTCCCATGTTTGAGCACACATTTACAAAAAAAGTGATAACGCAGAAGTGAACTAGTGATATTTTCTAAACCACATGTCACAATAATACAAAACAAAACATCTACAATGCTTTTTAACATGAAAATCATAAAAATAAAGTTATTTTTGTGGAATTCTCATAGATGATTACTATGACAAGTTGTACCACAAAGGCATGTAAATGAAAAACAGTTCTGGAGTTTCATTAAAATAACATTTAAAAGATTTTTTTTAAAAAAAGGGTTTTTTTTTTATTTTATGGTCGTTTTTGTGGCCGTAGTCTGTCAAACTGTGTTGTTTTATGTTGATAGCATTTTTTTATATTTAGATTATGATCACTGGTATGAAGAGTGTGAGTTTTCCCCTCAGAATTTCTACACATATCAGGTCTTTGTGTGCAATATTGCAAATTATTTAGTAGTGCTGCTTTATTGTGATGGATATCTTTATTTATCAGCCATAAGCAACAATCTATGTAAAGTTCACCCACTGAATATCCTAATAATGCACTCAATTACAGTATATGCTGATATCACAATATAAATTGAGTCACGCATACAACCCACACTCTAAGCATTTCGGTCCTCCTCCATCCAGCACTTGTGCCCAGGTGGGTGGGTCACGTTTAGGGTGCACTGCAGGGACGACCACCAGCTGTGCAAAACTGGTAACTCCTCAAGCGAAAGCCGAGCACATCATCAGGCACGTGTTAACGCTGCCTTGCCGTACTGCAGGAAATGAAAAGCTGGCGGTTGTGACACGGGCCGTCTAATCCTCCCTCCCCCCACCCCTCACCCCACTGGTCCCTCCCCACCCCTCAGCCATCACCCCACCCAGCGCTGGCAGCTGGCGCAGACATTTGTTGTGCCTCTGCTGTCCGGCGCTACTGGCTGAGAGGAGGCTTTCCGAAATCGCTGGGTGTGAAAGTTGTCTACACAGGCTGATCCTTGTCTCAACAGCCAACAGAGTTCCAGTCGTGTTTATTTACTTTAAAAATAGCCACTTGCCATCTTCAGATGTCGCAGAAAAAGGGAAAACATCCCCTTTGACCCACCAGAGTTGTATGAATTGATGTTATCAGCACTGACAGAGACCTTTTCTGCTATAGTAACGGGTCAAGAGTGGCTTAATTACATAATCAGGAGACATTCTTTCTTACTGTAGGTTTAGACAGCGAATATTATGAGTAAAACGCAGCACAACAGAGACACACCAGGCAGTTACAGTGTGCAGTCGACTCTCAGTGGTGATTAACGGGGTCAGTTCGCTGGCCTGCCCTGCCCTGGCTTGACTTGGCTTGACATAGTCAGCGGGGGGAGGAGATTTATCTGCTTTCCACTCTCACTGGTTCTCCTGATGCCTTTTTCACCCACACAAAGCTGAAGCAGGACTGGCCTGTTTAGTATTGCATGAATTCAACAAGACAGCCTGCAGATTGTTGTAATGTTGCTGCTCTTTGTCTCCTATATATGATTTTTTTTTTTTTGCACACTCTGCCTCCTTTATATGTTCTCAGTGTGTTACTCTGACCTCCCTATAATTTACACTATAATCTCCCTTTTCCTTTTGTTCCAGATAAGTTCAACACCTACGTGACGCTGAAGGTGCAGAATGTTAAAAGCACAACTATCACCGTGCGTGGGGATCAGCCCTGCTGGGAACAAGATTTCATGTTGTAAGTTATTAAACACAAACACGCTGCTCTGTTTACTGTAAAAAAAATATATTATTTATGAGAAGCAGTGCACAGTGCATCCTTCCCGGCTTGGACACAGCAGCATGTCGACACTCTGCTGTCAGAACTGTTCAGTGGAAGCAATCATTTTTAAGTTGTTCCTTCACCCAAGAACCTGCTTTCCAAACTGTGCAACTCCTCCCAAGAAAGTGTCCCATTCAGCAGCTGTCGTTCATTTCCTCCCCGTAATTCACTGGGTTAATTTCCCTATTTTCCTTTCCCCACTGAAAGGTATCTATGGCGACGAGGGAGCCAGCGCGTTGTTGCTTGTGTGTCATTGTTTGTCTTTTGTGAACTCACTCATTGGAACGGTGTTTGTTTTTCCAGACCTTCATCCTCCTCCCGGCCATTAATGATGCGTCAGCTTGATGTAATTCGACATAAAACATGATCGTTCATCAGCGTCTCCGGCGAACGCTCGCTACCACCTGTTACAAAGACCCTGTCAAATCTAAAAATGAGACTTAACAATCGTCTGAAGATATAATGAATGGCTAAAATTGACAAATTCTACGAATCTGTTACCTGTTGAGTAGTCGTTATTGTTGTCACCAATTTGTTAAATACAAATTTATGCACTTATTCATGTAGCTGATATGAAAATGTCAAAAACAAGTTATATATTGACATTTTTCATGATTGCTTATTTGTCTTGTGGGATAAACTTTTCTAAAATTTGGCTAATTCAGCCTGCTACATTTTAATTTTTTTATTTTTTTTTATTTTAACACTTCAGTAAATAAATTCTGTTTCAGTGTTAAAAGGAACAGTTTGATATTTAGAGTCAGATGCTGGTGCTCCAATCATGAGCCAAACTAATTCCCTGAAAAAGATGATATGCTCAATTAACATGTTTCTTTACTTTTTGCACTTTTGTTGACAGATTAATCAAACCAAATATGACATGTTAATTAGTGAAGGTTTAGAGGTGGTGGTGGCTGGATTTTGTGACCTGTGGACCGACTGTTTCCAGTCTTTGTGCTAATCTCAGTTAGTCATATGCATGTTTATACACGCCAATCAACCATAACATTCTGACCACTGACAGGTGAGGTGAATAACATTGGTCATATTGTTACTATGTGCTGTTCTGCTGGGAAACCTTGGATTTTAACATCCAAATCAGATGTAGCCATAGAAGCTTGTGTTTGGTATTTTATGAAAAATGTCCATCAATGTTCAAACTATACATAATTTAAGAATAACCATTCTCCATCATTCTGCCTTTCTGTGTTAGGACTGCACATTAAAATTGAATCTAATTGAGCTTTGTGTTTCTGAATTGCATATAGTTGTTTGAAAATTAAGAGACTTGCCACATCTTGTTGCGATAAGTGCGTGCTTTGCTTTCAGGCATTAATTTGGAAGTTGAAAACAGAATCAAAAATAGCAACATGAACAACACAAATTTGCCTGTTAAAATTTGCCCCAGTTGGATTGTTGTACATTGCTGTGTCACCTGTTTATTCCGTGCCATGCTGTAGGAGCAAATGATTTAGGAAGCCTTTATCCGTGCACCTGGACCCTCTTGATACTCGGCGCCCTCCCCTTGCACTTCTCTCAATTATCTGCTCTCTTTGATTATCTTTTTTTTCCTCATCTTCCTTTTGTTCGGCCTGTCGATAGTTGCAAACTGCCAGAGATGAGAATATGCAAATGCCCTTGTCATGCGGCTCCTTTCAAAAATTGATACGCCATTTTATTGCTGTCATCAAGCTGTTTTCGAAGCCCTTTGAATGGCGCGTTGAATGACAAAACAAGGCTGGGTTGGATTATGACAGCTACTGCACAACAAAAGGAGGAAGTAGCTTTTGTTGTCAGGCAGTGGTAGTGCCTTGACAGTAATTATGTAGAAATTTGTGGTTCATTGAATGTCATATTGGAAAATTTTTCTTAAAAAAATCTGATAACAAAGCTACAAATTACACAATTATTCTTTCACTCTTTTATCCACGTTGACATTTTCCATTCTTTCTTATGAGGAAGGATTTTTTAAGTTGACATTTGCTTAATACCTGAATACTTTATTTGCTCTTTTTCCTCAGTGAGATCAACCGGCTGGAACTCGGCCTCATTGTTGAGGTGTGGAACAAAGGCCTCATCTGGGACACCATGTTGGGGACCGCCTGGATTCCTCTCAAGAGTATCACACAATCATCAGAGGTTAGCACATGTACAGCACCAGTGAAAAGTCTGGACACACCTTCATATTCATTGGTTTTTATTTATTTTAATTATTTTCTACTTTGTGGATTAATACTGAAGACAGAACTATGAAAGAACACATATGGAGTTATGTTGTAGAACAAAAAAGTGCAAACCAGAATATGTTTTATATTTTAGATTCTTCAAAGTAGCCCCCTGTTGCTTTGATGACAGCTTTGCACTTTTGGCTTTCTCTCAGTCAGATCATGAGGTAGTCTCCTGGAATGGTTTTGTATTAACAGGTGTGCCTTGTCAAGAGTCAATTTGAGACCATCCGTTGTGTTGTGCAGAAGTCAGGCTAGTACGCAGTGGATAGCCTTGTTTGACTACTGTTGGAATCCATAGTATGGCAAGAACCACCAACTCAGTAAAAAGAAACAAGAGTCCATCGTTTTTATTAATTAAAATAAATAAAAACCATTGAATGAAGTGATGTGTCCAAACTTTTGACTGGTGCTGTATACGCGCACAAAATTGTGTAGTCCACAATAAAAGGCATTCAGAAAAACCATCTTAAATCAATAATTGATTTCTTATCAGTGAAGTCAGTGTTATTTTTACACCGCATTTGAAGTGGCAGACGTTGACCCAAAGTATTTTCCAATAAAATTTAATGTGAGAAATTTACCAGATAAATTGAAAAATTAAGGTTAAGAGTTAATAATATCCAGTAGTGGCATACAAATAACTACAAAAATAAAACTAGAATGGAAAAAGCTAATTGAAAGGAGGGAAAAATGAGTCTTTAATTTTGATTTACAATTGCCAAAAGTGAGTCAGAAACAAGACGGTATTTAGATATAGCATTTTCTTTTACATTCCTTCCTTTTAGTTCCAGTTTGACTTGACTGTTAGTTAAAAAATAGTACTAGTACAGACAAAAAACAGCACTAACACTCATAAAATTACTTGAGATATTAGCACGGAGTATACAGAAGGTTACACAAAGAAAAAAATGTCAATGTAGATAAATATACATGTACACATTGAATTGCAGGAAGGCCCAGGTGACTGGATATTCCTGGATGCAGAGGTTCTGATGAAAGAAGATGAGATATGCGGCACCAAGAACCCAACTCCTCATCGGGTCCTGCTGGATACTCGCTTTGAGCTGCCTTTCGGTGAGATGTCGGTCAGAAAATCTCCGGTGCGCGATAGATTTCCAGTAAATTTCAGATCGATAAGCCGCGCTTTTGAAAAGTTAAGACGCTTATGCAAGATGTTTTGCAACGCTCTCACCTCAGCAGATGCGTTAGTGACGTAAAGAGCAGACCGGCGATTCTGGTTCCCTCACGGCAAATCAAACTTTGATCCGCTGAGTTACACAAGGGGCCACGGATGTTTCCTTGTGAAATGTCAGCAGTCGATTTGTAAGGCTGCACAGGAAGAAATGTCCAGCCAAGGGCAATGTAAGACACTGATGTCATAGTGGTGTCCTCTGATCTTATGCAAGCATACTGTACATGGCAAAAATAGAAAGTATAAGGACCGTATGAACAGTGTAGTCTATACAAGTAGAGTAAAAGGTTATAGTTCTTAAATTAAAGAGGCATAAGGCATCTCGCTGCATGTTGTAATGCTTATATTACACAACTAATGAATAGAAACAGTGCACTTTAAGATGCTCGTGTTGGATATTCACCTCACAGGGAGTGTGTGTTCACCATAAGTTGAAGGCACTGACTCATCAGTGGCAGATCTGCCTTTATTAATTTATGTTCAGTAAATATAATTTCGTCTTTCCCAGGTTATCTCATATTATTGTTGCCAACAGGATTAATGAACCATGAGGAATGCTTTTATATACTGCAAACTCGGGGAAAAGGAAGGCATTACTTTGAGCTTAACTCCAATAGCCACATGGTAGCATATTCTGACACATAGCAACAATTGCTTGGTGTTTTTGGTTAACTGTGAATATACACCAATCAGCCACAACATTCTGACCACTGACAGGTGAAGGGAATATCATTGATCATATTGGTACTATGTGCTGTTCTGCTGGAAAACCTTGGATTTTAACATCCGTGTTGATGAGACATAGACACCCAAATAAACATTGTCCCACAACAAGCACACTCCCTCATGCAAATGACAATCCCAAATGTCACTGGTCTACCCCTGCAGGAAAATGCACCCCACCACATGGAAAAAACATCAAACAATCAGGAGCATGTTGAGGAACATGACAATTGGCACAACATGTTAATTTGACCTCCAAACTTCCTACACCCCATTGTGATCAAGCGTCGACAAAATGCAGTGGAACAAGTTTGATTGACAGAGGCCCCACTGCACAAGCCAGAGCACCCAAAGGATCCACTGTCAAGGTCCTGGTTCAGACCCCATAGGACACCCTGAGAGGTCCTCTTGTCCATGCCCAATGGTTCAGAGCATTTTTGAGCACATGTGGGGGACCAACACAATATTAGGCAGTTGGTCATAATGTTATGCCTGATCGGTGTAAATCTAATATTCTGTCTACCATTTGGTGTTTTTTATGCGGCATAGACGCTTCAATTAGCCATATTAATCTATCATTACCAAGTGTTCCATTCACAGCTAACAGGATAAGTTAATTCATGCAAAGAATCCAATTTATTCCAATGCTCTGCAAGATTGGAGGGCAAAAATGTCCCTCTGTGTACATAACCTCAGCTCTTCTTAGACTGTTTACAATGCCAGAAGCTGTGTATCTGTGGCTCAAGCCTTGTGATCCAAAAGCATCAAAGTTGAAGCAGGGTGTCTGAGTGGAAGAGCGAGAGCCTCTTTCTCTGTTTGCAGACGAGACCTTTCAAGGTTGCAGGAGCCCATCGTGACTCTGTGCCACCAAAGCCGTTCATTAAAGCCGTGGGTCGGTGTGTCTTTGAAGCTCTGGCCTTTGTGCGAGTGGCCTTTAATGTGCATCTGGGTGCTGTACAGCACAAATCCCCCTTAAAAGTGGTGAGAGCACCTGATGTGATGCAGAGCAGTAACCATGTCTAAAGTATTTGGATAGGTTGGAGAGGTTGGGTTAAGGTAGAAAAAACATAGGAAAATATTAGCTTTGTTTATTGTGTATCCAGCTTTTGAACCTATAACTTGTAATTATGTCAGACCTTTAATTTCTCCATTCCTTAGCAGCTCATGAGACATTTAAAAGGGCATGAATGTATCACAACTGAAATGTAAAATGTGTGATTGTATTCATATTCCCATGCCAGATATTCCAGATGATGAGGCGCAGTATTGGACAGGCAAGCTGGAGCGCATCAACACCATGGGGATGCATGATGTGGTAAAGTGCAGTTTTAAAAAGTCATTTTTTAAAAGATATTTTTGAGTTAAGTCAAAAAGCATGCTTTTGTATATTCCTGTTTAATGCTTCTTTTGATAAAGACAGTGGACCTTGATATTTATTTTTATTGTTAAAGTTTATGATAATAATAGGAACAATATGAAACATTAAAAATAAGCTTGACACTTGACGCCTGCTGTGTTTTTCCTCTCTCTCTTCAGGATGATGCTCAAAGTCACGCACTTCCATTTGCAGCTTCCCAATGCTGTGAGTGTGCCTGCATATACTCCTTTCAGCCTCTAGATGGAGCCAATTCTCCACCCCCGTAGCTCTCCGGCTTATTTCTTGTCACTTCTTTGGCCTTTCACAGTTAATAATTGAGTCTATCCATAATTTTACATCCTAACAGAGAGCCAGTATGCATGTCAAATCAGTATAAGTTGGTATGTTTTCTACTCTACTTATAGGGTTCCATCATTCTCCCACTAGTACACATCACACTTTTTTGTTTGTTTGTTTGCACAAATCCAGCCTCCTCTGACTTACCTCTCACTTGTAACATGTGCACTTTCACCAGGCAACTATTTCGGATGGGCCGACCCACTGAGTATGTAACACGCTTTGATGAAATTCTCTCCCTGGCCAACCCTCAGCCTCCTCTGCATGTCACAATGCCCCTTATTTTTCCAATAACATGTGATCGATGGAGTTTCCCTGCATTTTAATAGCATTATTTCATGCTAACACTTGATTTTCCTCACTGTTTTCCTCGATTCCTGTTGGCCTTTTTACTTCCTATCATGCTCTTGACCTTTTCCTTATTTTTAACGGTGTGCTCTGTGCTGATGTCATATGTTTTCTGTAACACACAGAATTATTCTTTAAATTATTGGGTTAGCACATATCCTTGAAAAGAAGGACAAGAAAACTCATAAAATGCACATTTTTTCTCCCTCTGAAATAGTGCTCCGTGCACTCATTTAGTAGAAAAATGAAGTCAAAAATGACACTGAGAACAATAATTGTTGATATTCCTAACGGTCTCATAAACAATGGGAGTCCCAGTCAAACTGTGAAGGTTGTAAACTGCAGTTCCATCACAGATATGATAGGTGGCAGTCTTTGCTAAAGAATATTTATGTCACTTTCACAGTTTTCTGTCCTTCCATTTTAGTCTGAGATATCAATAGAATCAGTTTGTCATTCAGCCTCTCGCTTTATCGCCAAGAAAAGATAAACCTCTGCTCAGCTGTCGCCTCCAGACCAGCCTCATGGTTCGCTCTGGAAAATAGTTGTCTAAGATCACTCTTGGCATCGGCAAGGTCACTTTCAACAAAATTATTCATACTTGGTTATATACAGTGTATCTACAGGATGATACAGATCAACTGCCTCCCATTTAACTATAGAGATTGCATACACAAGGACTATAGGGCCCTGATTTCTTAGTGCTGCAACGACCAGTGCAAGCAGTGTTCCGACAGGTCTGTTCTTAATATCCACTGACCATGTGTTGCACAAGCGGGAGGTTTATTTATATCAGGCAGGAAAAGATAAATTGTTAGTGTTTTGGTTGAAAATGTGTGGCTTTGTGCTGCAAATAAGCGATACAGAACCATGTTGTTTTTCTGTCGCAGTGTCCATCTGTTGCTACCGAGATAATTTGATTTCCAAGAGCGAACTAAACACCACAGACTGCATGTAGAAGATGGATAAAGTCTCCAGGGTCTGAAAAGTGAAGTCGATGCCGAAATAAACAAGAGTGAATCCTCTGGCTGCAAAAAGAAATCAAACTGCATAAAAGTCTGCTGCTACTCCTCGCTTGATTTGAGAACTCAGTCAACATTTCCTAATGATTTTATGGTGTCAATCGATAGCTCCGACTCCTCTTTAATACAGCATGATGTTCATTTTGTAAATTATGGTCTCATTAAGAGCGAAACAGATAAATTAAGCAGAGTGTGTTTTAGGGCAGGGCTAACTTATATAAATAGAGACAGGCAAGTTCTAAACTGATGATATCAACTTGAGGGACACTCTCCTGTGATTGGTGGTTAAGGGTTGGGTAGTTTGGTAGTCCACAAACCAATGGGTGATGCCAGAATGATTATATCCATCTTTTCTCTACAGTCTGTGCTAATGCAATCTGAGTAGACATCAAAAGGTCACTTTTTTTATTTTGGGTTAAGGACACTGTAATTATCTGTAGATTAATACGAGTGATTTTGAGAGTATCTGCTTTGTACTGCATGAAAAGGCTCCACTTCAGATTACAAAACCCCTGCAGTCATCTGAGGGCAGTGGGACAGATTTGTCAATAAATTTACAGCATCTGATTTGAGAAGGGATGCGCCAGAGTGTGGTGGCTTTATGTGTGTCCTGCCACTATGCTTACCTGGATTAGATCAGCTGCAAATGACAACAGGCTGCTACATAGTGACCCCTTACAGAACTGCAAGCATCCACCTTCTGAGTCATTTTGCTTTGTTATGCGAGAGTCTTTGTCGTTTTTGTGTCATCGCGTCTTTTCTGACAATCTTTTGTGGTTTATTCTCAAAAATGTATAAATGGGCAAAAGCTGTTGTCGCATTTTATCATATTAAGTAATCATTTATGGTGAGAATGGGAGTTAAAAGTAATAACATCAGATATCATTTCTGTAGTTATACTGCAAGTTGGATTGAAAAGAACAGCTATGACAACAGTATGATGGCTCACACTGTATCCAATAAACACCATAACTCCGAGTGCATCCTCCACGCTTTGCCCTTTGCATCGCACTGCGGGTGTGCTCGAAGACACCCACACAGTCTCCATGCCTATGACCTGTACTGCTTTGCACTTGTCATTGCACTGTTAAAATAGGACCTGTAGTCTTGTAAAAACTTTTTACACTCTCAGCCTCCCTTTTAACCAGGCCTAGTTTGTTTATATCTTCAGGTCATTTGTCCATATAATGAAAATTCAACCTAGGGTGCATCCTCCACTTTCTCATGGATAATAAGCAAGGATTTACAAAACATATGCACCAATGTGTTCCTACAAGTGCTGGGAAAGGCTGTTTATCCAGCTTCTCATGTTGCCTGTTGCAGCTTTGGATGACCAGGACAGTGCTGTGGAGGACCGGGATAGTGACTACCGCAGTGAGACCAGTAACAGTTTGCCTCCACGTTACCACACGACCGCTCAGCCCAACTCCTCCATGCACCAGTATCCCATGGGGCCCCGGTCACAGCATCACCAGGACATCTGCAGAGACTCCGACCACAGTTTTGACCTGGACTACAGGGACCAGAGAGGAACCAGGTAAAAGAAGCATGTAAAGTGTCATACATACACTTTCACTTACTCAGTCACTCTTGATTCAAACTCTCACTTTCTCACCGTTACGCACATTTGGGCAATGCAGCCTGAGAGTAGTGTAGCCCCACTGCAACAGCCACTTTTGAGCTTTTAAATGCAGCACAATAGCCATGTTTGCCAAATGTTTTCAGGCACAAATGGGACAAAATATTAGAAATGCTTCTTAATATGATGTACCTAAAATGATATTTATGGCTCAGAAGTGACCAGAGTTAACTCAACACATTTGACACAATGTAATAAAATCTGATTAGTTTTACACAGAAGGAAGTGCCTATTTTAATTGTTAAGCCACTTAATTTATATTCTGAAGAACAGTTTATCTGGCCAAAAACATTGCTGAAGCCTTGTTGCTCAAGATATCAGGTCACATTAGTGTGGTGGTCTTCTGTACATTGCTGTTGAGATGGCTAAATATAACTGTATGTGAGGATTATTACTATAATTATGTATTTACATTAAATAATTAGAATATCAGAGGGAGCAACCCACAATATCCCTGCTACAAAAATAACACATTTTCATTATTATTATGGTTACCACTACACCATATTTGCTCCAAAAGAATTTATTCTTGTGCACTCGTCATTGAATGCATGCACACCAATGAGACGGCTCTAAATCTGCCTGTGTTGCCTGATAGCGAGCTGATCCGGATAATTCTAACATTGGAAAAAAAAAATGGGATTACAGCCAGGAAAAGCTCATTGTTCATGTTTCTCTTTGTCTTGAGGGTCTGTTGTGCTGGTTAAAAGTCCTGATAGTTTGGAAGGCTCTGAGCTAGGTTTGGCCATATTGCGGAGGAAATCCCTCTGGAGAGAGCTGGTCAGTGACAGGCACTCCCCTTTCTTTGATGATTAAAAAAACTCCTTCACCAAGCGCCATATGGTGGTGATTTAGCACACGTTGCTCATGAGCACTATTGTAAGCTGAGTGAAGAAGTAACTGTTGCTGTGAGGATTTACAAAGATCTAAATTCACTAAGGCACATACACACAATCTCACACTTGATTGCATTACAACCATTCCACTGAAATGTGTAAGGTACGTTTTAGTTTTTTAAAAATTTTCTGTTTTAAGGGCCACTTAGCTCTGTTAAATCTCAAATCTAATATTTTCCTGCCTATAATCTCTGTTAAGAATGTTCTAATGCTGTCACAACAGTGAATTTGTAGCTGAAAGCCATAATTATTTCTCTACATTTGCATGAAACTATGCATGTCTTAATTTCTCCATTTTTTGTACTGTTTAACTTCTTTTATTATTTGCATTTTTCTTTTTGTTTGCTTTTTTCTCTGTCCCTATATCCATTCCCATCCCCTTGTTTAAACCTATTCTTTACCCTAAATAAGATCTATAAACCAAAAAGGAAGAGTCAGAATTATACCTGTAGATTCCGGCATGGGGGTCGAGGATTGGGAAAACAAATACAAACGGCCGAGCAAGCCTCAGCTGAGCGACTTCTTGGACGATGAGGAAGACAGTGTTATCTTTCGAATGGGAAGACCCTACCCCGAGCCATCGCACGCACCTGTCCGTCCAAATACGAAACGTAGTGGTTTTCTGCCTGCCCCCTACCCTGAGGGCTATGAAACTATCGATCGACGGCGAAAGAAAAAGATAACGGACCCAGGAGTGTTGCTCAGCACAGAGGTAGAGAAGTACAGAGAAGAGACTTTTCCTTCTGACCTTGCTGTCCTCCGTGAGAAGAGAGGAGAGCTGTTTTTGCGGCAGGTAGCAGAGATGCAGGAAGAGGAGGAACGCATGACATCGTGCCTCAGGCCATACAAGAATGGGCTCCTCTACAAGACGAGGATGTGGGCTAAAAATGAGCTGGACAACACCTTGGAGAATTATGTGGCATACAAAAAGGAGCAGGATGCTAGAATGAGGGCACGCTTTGATTTTGAATTTGAGAGTTCCCAGGATGTGCACTACCCCACAGGAGCAGAGGAGGATATTGATGACATTGCCTTTATGGGTGAGGACTTTCACTCAGAGAACGCAAGGCATTACAAAGACAGGTATCCGTTGTCTTATGAGGGCCACGTAGAAAATTCTCAGGGTCTTCGGGAGAAAAAATGTGGAAAATCTAAAACTGGAGGATGGGTTCCAGAGGCAATGCTCTCTCCAGTAGAAGAACCAATTGATGAATATGTAGATCCTATGGATGAGCTTCAATGTCTAGTTGAAACAGTTTCTGAATACCTTGCTGAAAAAGAAGAGGAAATTAGCAAGTACGGTTCCCTTCCCAAGTCAAGCAAATCTAGACTGTCTTCTCAGGGTAGCGTTAGAACGGATTCTTTTGGAGAGGACCAAAACAGTTCATCAAAGGATCCTAGAGGAGAATCCCAATCACATACTCCTTCCGATCAGGGTATTTCGGGAGTGAAAAACGCCATGAGCTCACTGTTTAGTTCTTTCACTGACAAAGTTGGAGGAGGCTCCAAACCGCCTGCCCCATCCCCACAAGCACCACCTGCACAAGCACCACCTGCACAAGCACCACAGTCCGGACTAACAAAGCTGTTTTCCTTTGTCCCTAAATCAAATCCCACAGCTCCAGTAGCCGTTGTATCACCTGTGGAACCTTCTCCTGAAAAGTCATTCAGTTCTTTGCCTTCTCAGCCACCACATGATGCCAAAATGCAAGGTCATTATCAAGAAACGAAAACTCCCACAAGGAGTCAGACACAAACCAGTACAAAAGAACATACACCTGAGTTTGTAAGCAAACCTCAAAGTGCTCCAGGGAACTCAGTTCTGGGGAAATTGAATCCTTTAAAGCTTTTTTCAGGAGGAGACAGTGGGAGCTCAGCCGAATACAAACAGGCGTCAGAGTCCACATATTCTCAAGAGCATATGCAATGGGATGGCAAATGTGCTCCCCAAGATAAACAGCCAATGACCACAGAAGGCTTTAGAAAACCAGAAAAATTAAGAAGTTCATCACAAGAGAAATATATGGGACAAAATCATTCTGAAAAATTATATGAAAGACAAAACACAGCGATTTATAAACAAGAAAATGTGCCTGTTGCAGGGCCAGAGAGGTCGACTGGCCAAACCCAATCTGCAAACACTGGATTCTTTAGCCCTTTTAGAAAGTCATTAAGTTCATTGATCACACCCGCTGCCCCTGTTCCACCTCAGGGTCCCCCTCCTGTGGCAGTTTATCCAGTGTTTAGAACCACAGAGGAGCCCCAACCACAGAAGCCAGTGGAGAACCCGTCACTGACTAGTAACATTAGACTACCTTTCCTTTCTTCAGAAAATGTCTCCACTCAGCAGCGTCCCAGAGCAGAGGGAGGCATGCTCTCTGGTTTTTTAAAGTTTGCATCTAGTGAAGACGTTAGTGCCTCCACAAATACACAGAATCCTCAGCAAGCATCATCATCAGCCTCCGCCACTTCTACACAGAATCCTGTGGCGCCCCAAGAAAACACTGAGAAAGGATGGTTCTCCAGCATATTTAACCCTGCCTCTGCTCCCTCTGGTTCTAACCAGAATACTGTCAGTAATCAAGTGCCACCTGGCTCACATGTGCAACATGCAGCAAATCAAAAACCAACAGCACCCTCTCATGGAATGCAGCATCAAATTCCCAATCAGCCTGAATCCCAGAGTTTTCTGACAGGTATTTTTAAAGGGAGCTCAGCTGATGATGTCTCTCATATGGGCTCTAATCAGCCCAAACAAGGAGGACTGCTATCTGGACTTCTTAAATTTGGCTCTACAAGTGACTTGTCTGGCAGTCCACCACAGCAGGCTCCTCATAACAATCAACCACCCAAGAGCAACAATCAGTCACAGTTTCCTCATCACCCTCCCCAACAACAAAATTCTCCAGCTCCACAGTCGGGGGGCTTTCTCTCTGGGATATTGAAATTTTCATCAACAGAAAACATTCAACAAAATGTACAATCTTCGGAGGCTGAAAGGCAAAGGAACATCCCTGGCAATTCCTCACATCAGCAACAGTCTTCAAATGAAACACAGCCTCAGCAAAAAGGACTGTTGTCTGGCTTGCTTAAATTTGGATCATCTGAGAGCACTTCAAGCAGTCAAGTTCAACAACAAAGCAGTCTTCAATATAATCAACAAGGTTTTAACCAACAGAATACCCAAGGTCCAAATCGAGGTCCTCAGATCAGGGACAGAACCTTGAGTCAGCAAGTTGTCCAGCAGGAGACGAATAAACCAGGCTTTATTCGACAACAAACAGTTCCACTTCGGCAACCACCGTCTCAACAACGTGGCCTTTTATCTGGTCTTTTAAAATTTTCTTCAGCAGACAACATAAACACTCAAAATCAACCATCAACTCTGCATCATGGAGTTACCCCAAGTAAATCCAGCCATGAGCAAACAACGCCAAAGAATATCCCTATTTCCAACCAAAATCAACCACAAAACAGCACGACACAGAAATCAGCTCAAGCAAGTGGTCTTTTTTCGGGACTGTTCAAACCCTCAGAAAATGTGGCTCACCAACAGCAGCCCGAAAACATAAAGGAGTCTCAACATCAAATCAAAGTGCCATGTAGCCAGACTGGTCATACACAGACGGAGACATCAAGTCAATCTGGGGTGCTTTCTGGACTGTTTAACAAATTAACAAAATCATCTGAAAGCGTTGAAACCACCTGTCCGACATCAGCAGGACAATTACCACAACAGAGGGCCGATACTTCTACAGTCACAATGAGAACCCCACTACAAAAACAGTCGCATACTAATGTACCACAACAATCGTCACAAGAACATGCGGAGAGAGAGAACAGGACTCCACGAACTGCCCAGCAAGGGTTTTTGTCTGGGTTGTTCAGCAAAAATGTAACTGAGGAATCTTGCAGTAGACAAGTAGAAATGCAAAGTCAAATTACAGAACAGCAGACGTCCTCATCCAAAGAGTTACATTCAGGCATGTTGAAAAGTGCCACCTCAGACTTCGGAAGGGAAATCCTGCAGAGAGCTGTGCCAGGACACAGCAGACATGCTTTAATCAGTGCACCTGTCTCAATTGATACTCAGAGTTTAGACTTACGAACATCAGCTACTTTTGCAAGATCTCTTCAAAGTCGGGCTACGTACTCCTCCATTAGCGCAGGCAATTTATCTCAGTTGTACTACTCCGGTTCACTTCCGTCTGTTTACCCAATGGTTTATAGTACAGAAAATATTAATTCCCTCCTACAAAGCCATAGAGCTTCTTCAACAGTAAACATGCAGCCATATATTGGTGGAAGCACTTCTTCTTTGTATGGAACGACAGGTCAAAACCTTTACGAAGGCCAGTCATCTCCATTTCAGATAAGTCCCTCCTATGATGAAAACCAGTGGATCCGTGAAAGTGCTCTATGGCAGCAGTTTCAGAATGAGTCACTGAATTATCAGTTCCAGGGAGAAGATCAAAGGTACGGACAGAGCTGTGAAGGTACATCATTACCACCCTCTGCTCTTCACTGCAGCTCCCCAAATATAAATCAGCCAGTTAACCCTGCACCGTGGCCAGGTGTTTGCCACCAAGAGCAAATTGAACCATATCAGGTTGATCGACACAGGAATCTTGATCCATATCCCAAGAGGAAATTATGGAACAGTTATGAAGACTTGGGAAACTTGGTGTATTCACCCAATGAGGAAGGTGCGTTGAACTTGACTACTAAACAAAACAACAATGCAAAGTTTGGAAAATGCCATTCATTTAATGATGGCAGCACTTACAGTTTAAATGGCGTTTCATATCATGAAGGTTATTACGAGGAAACTGCACCAAGCTTATCCTATTCCGCTAACTGGGAATATGGAACAGATAATGCAAACCAACAACATTTTTATACTGATGGCATGGCGCATCAGAGTCAGTTTAATTTGAATAGACCAATAGATTCAAACTATCATCCAAGTGCCAATACTGAGATGGAAGAATCCCTGTACCTGGAAGACACTGAATGGTATCAGCAGTGGCTTGCACTGTTAGAGCAAGGAATGTGGTGGCCAGCAGAAGATGGTGATTGTGGCTACTTTGTTTACACAGATCATGAGTACATCTATGCTTTGCTTACCGATGCAGCAGGTGAATATGTCTACGCATGTGCCCCTGAAGGCGATTCTTGGGGAGCTGCACAGAAATTTGATGGTCTTCCAAGTGCTTGGCTGCACAATGAAATGGTTTTAGTTTGCGGCTTTAAGATTCCACTCTACAATGAGGATGAGCTTCTTTGGCTTCCTGGTCAAGATCACAGTGATTCTCAACTTCTTAATGCCCCACTAGATTTGTCTGCTGCCTATAGAAAAGGAAATCAGATAATGAATTTAAATCTTGAGCAATTCTCTGAAATGTTTGAAAATTCATTTCTGTCACAAGGGCAACAAGAATTGGATTTCACATCTTACAGATTAAACAAAGTCAGGATGGATTCGAGACAGCCTAGTTACATCTATGACGATATCATTGACCTTTCATGTCGTAATAAAGATCGCACTGGTCCTTATTGGAGCAGCCAGGAAATGAAGACATTTCTTGCTCAAAAGGTTGCTGTTTCTTTGAACTCTTCTCCTACTGCAAATTTAAATCAACAGCTACTTTACAACTGTTACCAACCCAGTCAACGGCGTCGTTCTTCTACCGCTGTTACAGTGAAACATGTAGATGATGTATCGGAGGAAGAGTGGAGGAAAAGAGTGTCTCCAGGAGAAGAACAACCTAATCGTCAAGTGAAAAAGATTTCTTCCCTCATATCCTCATTTGTTGGCAAAACATCACCAGTGGAATTAACCAAAACTAGCATATCCACCTCTGAGCAAGCCTCTGAAAAACAGTCCAAGAACATTCTTTCATCTGGTTTCCAAAGTCTGAAGTCCAAGATTATCAAAGAAGAATCCTCTGCTATTGCGACCCAGCCAGAAATTGTTAAACAACAAACACAAAGGCCAGCCACTACACAGGGAAGAATTCTGCCCACAGTACCAACAGCAGCTCCAGTAACTCAACCATCAGCACACTTGCATACAACTTCACAGAAACCTAGACTGTCACGTCAAAGTACCATGTTACAACAAACAGCCCCACCAGCACAGCCCAGTGTCACAGTGCCCTTAGTGTCCAAAGAATCTGTTAGTAAACCTGCACAACCTGGACAACATGCAGCTGATAAACCAGTGGATATACCTGTGGAGAAACCACCTGAACAACCACAGGCAGGATTTATGAACTTTCTAAAATCTGCAGTTGGAATGGAGGAACCCAAACCAGATCCCCAGAATATCCCTCAGACATCTCCTAATCAGCAGAGTAAAACTGGCAGCACTACTTCTTTACCAGGCAGCACTACTGCTAATAAAGAGGCTGCAGGAGTGTCAAATCTATTTGGATCGTTTAGCAGCCTATTTAGTGCGGAGCCCTCTCCACCACAAAAACAGCAAATGAAACCGAGTGTTACAGAGAGTTCACTGACATCTGCATCTAGATCTGCGGGCATACAGAGACAAGAAACAATGGGCAAAAGTGGCACTCCTCAGTCTGCACAAAGCCAACCCCCAAACAAAAGTACAAACCAAGTGCCTTCTCCCAATTTGTCCACAGTCCCTGCAGCTAATCAGTCAACAGCTATGCCACCTCCAGGACAGAGCAAGCAAGAAGCATCAAATAAACCATCTGGCGGATTGTTTGGATTTTCAATTGGAGAAATGCTTTCAGGATCAACAGCACCCACCCAGTCCGAACCCACACCTCAGACATCTGCATCAGCCACAGCTCCTCAAGAAGAATCACTTGGTAAAAGTATACTTTCAATATTTACTGGGCCAAGTCCTCAGCAGGCTGCACCTAAAACAGGGCCTTTACCTCAAACACATCCCCCAAGTGCAGCTCCTCAACCCCCTCAACAGGAAACGCTTGGTAAAAGTTTATTGTCAATGTTTGGAGGATCAAGTCCTCCTCAACCTCCAAGTCAAGCAAAGCCTACTGCTGAGGCACCACAACAGAGAACGGTTCCTCCAAAAGAACCTCCAGCTACAGGATTCCTTTCAATGTTTGGTGGTCCCAGCCCCCAACAGTCTCAACCTCAAACAGGATCTTTTCTTGGGGGAATTTTGTCTGGACAATCGAATTCATCTGAAAGCCCAATGAAGGGACTGTTTTCAGTGTTTAGTGATCCCAGCCCTCCACAACCTCAGCCACCGACAGTGCCATCTCAACAAAGAGGTGCTCAGTCACAAACTCCACTACAAAGGGGACCACAGACACAATCTAAACCACAAGAACAGCCTCAACCACAAGAACAAACAGCTGCTTCTGTTCTTGGGGGTCTTTTGGGTAGCTTGTCTGCTCCTAATGAAGGTCCAAGAAAGTCTTTGTTCTCCGTATTCAGTGGCCCCCCTGCTCCTCAAACACCAGGAGCAGGTGGAAATACAAATATGTCTTCTACAACAGGGACTGCAGCACCCAATGCACCTACCAGCAGTATACGCACTGTTTCAAATGATGTTCCATTGCCACAACAAACTCCCAGTGCATCTTCTGCTATTGTTACTACGACAAAAGAGCCACAGACTACTCATTTACAAGAAAAATCTTCTGAAATGTCATCTGTTTCCAGTAGCCTTGTCCCAGCGGCAGTAACTACCAGCGAAAAATCAAGTGAACCCCCAGAGAGCAAAACTGATACTAACTCTTGTAAAGTGCAAGGTAGTCTATCCACTGATACTGCGGTAGTGACTGCAAGTATTTCCCAAGAGGGTGGTACAGTTGAAGGTACTGATATGGCATCCAAGGAACCAAATTCAGAATGTGCCGGTGTGAAAAAGGAAGCAAGCACAGAAAGTGCACCTCAGGATTCTGCTCCTCCTAAAGAGCCACCAGCTTCCGGTTTGTTCTCTATGATTACTGGATCAGGCACTCCATCTTCAACTGGATTACTTTCAGATGGTCCAGGAAAAGGTTTGCTTTCATTGTTTTCTGCACCTAGCACAGAGCCTACTGCTAACCAGACAGGTCCTTCACCTACAGGATCTGTACCAGAAGCTTCAGCTCCCAAGGACCCACCAGGGAAAGGTTTATTTTCTGTGTTTGGAGGTTCTGTCCCTCAGCCCGCTTCACAACCTGGAAGTTCACTATTAGGGTCAGTGTTTGGAGGGTCTTCACCCCAAACACCAGCTTCTCAAACCGGAGGATCATTACTTGGTGGTTTATTTGGAGGGTCTGCTCCTCAGACTGCTCCTCAGACTGCTCCTCAAGTTGGCCCTACTAAGACCGGAGGATCTGCTCCTCAAACCTCAGGACCTCAGGCAGGATCATCATTACTTGGAGGCTTATTTGGTGGAGCTGCTCCCCAGGCAGCTGGACCTCAGAGTGCAGGGTCCATTTTGGGGGGAATTTTCGGAGGATCAGCAGCCTCATCTACAGTGCCTCAGAGTAGCGGATCATTCGGTGGATTGTTTGGTGGCATTGCAGCCCAAACTTCATCAAACCAAAATAATAGTTCTATATTAGGCGGAATATTGGGGGGATCACCTTCTCAAACTACTACTGCACAGACTGGTTCATCTATCCTAGGTGGCATTTTACCTGGAGCTTCTGCTACAAGTGAAATGCCTGGTAAAGGTTTGCTTTCAATGTTTGGAGCATCTGCTCCAGCTGCAACACCCACTACAACACCTACTGCAACACCCACTGCAACAGCAACACCAACACCTAATGATGACAAGAAAACAACATCGACAGCTCTTACCGAAACTACATCAGGTGTAGCTGTTGTACCAAAACCCACTGATGACTCTAAAACTACACCAGCTGATGCTCAGACTGATGTAAAGGATACTGATTCCAAAAGCAAAGAGCTGGTGGACACACTAAAGCAGTCTGATGGGAATGTGCAGTGTCTTGAGGCAAGCTTGTCGAAAACCGATGGCAGTGTACCTGAAGAAGTTACTTGCCAAGGTACTGACAAGTCAACTGCTTTAGGTGATGATATCCAGTCTAAAGAAACAGAAATATCTACTTCAGCACAACCACCTGCAAAACCAGAGCTTGTGAGTGGTCAGTTGAGCCAAGAAACGGCCACCACCACCGAAACAACACAACCACCAAAAGCAGAGGAGGAGGCACCACCCATTCAATCAGCAAGTCCTGCAGTCCAGGTAGAACAGAAGCCTCCAGAGCCAAACAAATCTGCTACTGACTCAGCAGCAGATGCAGTTTCAGGCTTTGTGTCTTCCCTTTTTAAACCAACACCTGCTCCCACTGAAGGTTCTCAGCAACAGCAGAAGACCTCACTGTTTGGACTGGGAGGAACAACACCCCAAGCTGTTACTGGTCAGCCTGGAGCATCACTATTAGGGGGTATTTTTGGAGGGCCCAGTGCACAGACAGCATCTCCCCAGGCTGGAGGATCATTACTAGGAGGTTTATTTAAAGGGGCTGCTCCTCAGTCTGGTCCTCAAACCACGCCCCCCACCCCTGGAGGGTCAATATTAGGTGGGATGTTTGGAGGAGGATCCACTCCCAAGCCTGCAGGTCCCCAGAGTGGTGGATCATTACTGGGTGGGGTGTTTGGAGGAGCTGGAGCAACACCACAGCCTGGTGGTTCTTTGCTTGGAGGAATGTTTGGAGGAGCCAGTGCAGGAGCACAGACTGGATCATCAATACTTGGGGGCATAGGCGGGTCTTTATTTGGGGGTATGGCACAACCACCTCAGCCCACATCAGCATCAGGTACTACTTCACAGTCACAGATTAAGAATGTGAAAGTTTCACCAAAAGCACCTCCATCTGGCTGTGCGACAAATAAAACTGTGGACTCATCGCTACCAGATAACCAACAAGTAAAATCTGGCAGCCAAACAAATAGCTCTGTCATTTCATCTGAGGCCTGTCCAAAAATTTCTGCTGACACAAGTGTGCCAAAAGATGACACCGAAAAAGAAAAGTCAGACGTGGGAGAGGTGATACATGAGAAGCCCATGATCATTAAAGGAGACCCTGAGAGTAAAGAAGGTGACAAATCAGGTCTACCTGACACCAGAGGAGCAGATGCTAATAGAGCTTCCCCAGCTGATCTGGTTCTCAACAATGCTGAGCATCAAGAAGGGTCAACCAAGCCACAAGGTGCCCCAGTTGTAACATTTCAACCCCAATCTAACAAGCCAACAAGTGAACAAACACATACTGTACAAAACGTTGCAACATCTGATGCCCAAAAAACGGAAGCGGTAGGTTGCACAGATGATATAGCAAACCCCCAGATTTGCATCTCCACTCCTGAAGTAGATCCTTCAGCATCCCTGACCCCAAAGGACACGGAAAGGCTTGTAGAAACACACCCCTCTGCAGGTCCTACCTCTGGAGTGCAGCTGGACAACCAGTCCAAGAAGGATCTATTGAATGCAAAAAGGCTAGTAAAAGCATAATAAATGGCTCCCCCCTCACCATTTATGATGCATTGACAGTTTGGAAGAAATGCATTTACTGTCCAGCCCTGCAGTCCATTCTCATTAGTTTAGCGATGTATGTCTGTGTGTGATTGTGTATTGTTTGATGTGGGAATTGTGTGTATAGAAACTCTGTCATTAGTCATTTCATTAGTCATGTCGAAACAGAATTCCAAAACAAAATTTGTACGTTTAATTACAGTAAATATAGCCACTTTACAGGTAAATGCACTTAGTCATTCATTAGCCTATTAAAGAGAGATTGTTTTCCCACACAACTTTGACAGGTGGAGTGATTTAGATGGAGTGGTTCAACTGACCTTACACTATAATCAGATGATGTTGATTTTGATTGTAGTTCTTACAGTTCTGCACCTAAAAAATCAGCAGGAGTAATGCCTCTGGGGTCATTTACTCCTTTGACAGATTTAAAGGATCAAATATTGTTGTCTGCAACATTATGAATAATGCAAATTTTGTTTAAACATGGAATTCTGATTTGATTTGTACATTATTTTACATGGTAAATGTTATTTTACAATAACGTGTATCTAGCAGTTGAATTTTTTAAATCCTTGACATTCAACCACAAAATTTATATTTCAATGTCATGAATAGAACTAATCTGGATTTGGCCTCTAAATTGGTTAGAAATTGCTTTTAAATTACTCTTTTATAAAAGGTAAAAATCTGCATATTTTATGTTCCATATCCGTACTTCACCCCTGTGTCTGTGCAGTGTGTACACGCCTTCTGCCTTGTAGAAAATTTGAAGGAGAGCATTGACAATAAAATATGCAGATGTCTGTAACTGTAAAAATATACCTTTTTTACTAACAACTAAAGGTCACAGAGGATTTTATACCTCACACCACAAAATGGAGCCTAATTGTCCATGTGACTGTTCTATTTAAAACTGCAGATCCTATGAAGAATTTTTAGTGTATAATGTACATGTTTTGATACAGTTTCCACATTTTCATTATTTTTGATCATGCAGCAGCCTACTTGCAAGGTTGGGTTTCTCTTATAGGGCTTCATGTGGTGTGTGTTTCTACTACACCAATTAATCCTACAAAAATAGCTGGTGAAAGTAGATTTTTACTACTGAATGTATGCCAGTAATTCTTAGCATATGGGTGGGGTGTATTACAACAGCCATTTCTGTTTCTTAATTCCTTCCTCATCCCTTTCTCACCACTGTAGTCCAGCGGAAAGTAGTCACTTTGGGTCGTCAGGAAACCTGAGCCAGACCAGCTCCCAGGTTAGTGAGATTGGCCACGAGAGCACTGGAGGGTCCGAACTGGAGGAGTCCTTCCACTCCTACCATAGCACTGGCTTTCACCCCATCACCAGCGGGCAGTCACGCACAAATAGACATCCTCCCACCAATGGATACTCTACTGTTGGCGAGCAGGAGAGACTCAGGCTGTCCTCTGAAGTAGGACGGGGCTTGAAAAATGACGTTCCAGCAGCGAGAGGATCTTCCAAACCCCCAAGGTACTGACTTGCTTAGAATTTAACTCAGTTTTGTGCGTGCTATGATTGAGATGCATGGGAACTGAGCTTGTCTTCATCTATTCCCAGATTGCATTATGATGGGCCACCGTTACCTTTTAATCCAGCCAGAATCCGTTGGTTGAAGGCCATCAATAAAGTCAGAGTTCAGCTCCGGGAGGTAGGCAGTGTTTTACTTCAGCACCAATAATTGATTTCTTCTCATCTTTCATACCTGACTTTCTTATCTTCTTTTTATTTTATCATGCATTTACTTGCGGTTCTCTAACACTGGTTGAGTTTGATCTCTCTGAATGTTCTGCTATTGTATTGTACGTAAAAAAAAAAAACAACGTCTCTCGCGATTGAGTTTTACTACGGAGCAAGTGCCTCGTGGAAGCTAGGAATTCAATGCCTCACCAAAGGTGGCCTGTAAGTCATTTTCAAGCTAAGGACATAAGGGTATTTTAATTGTAGCCAGCTGCTCATAAACTTGTTCCTCCGTACAGCTGCAAAGCAAAATATGGCACGAAAATGATGAGGTCAGATGACACTGTCCAGATCTTTTTTTAAGTAGTACTACATTTGTAATTCATTCTCGATAGTCTCTGTCTTCTCTTACTCTCTGTCTCAACAGTCAGTGGTTAATTTTATCTCTTCCCATGGCACTGTAATTGTGAGGCTAAAGCATACTGTCCCTCTGTTGACTTGGGTCCATCACTCATTGCTTAAGGGACCCATAATTTGCATTAATGGATGGTTCACTCATGGTAGTCCCTCTCATGTTCTGCCGCTAATGATGTCTGCAGTGTTTGACTACAGTGTTCGACTAATTTGTCACTTTATGTCATGTACTTAAAAGCTGTCACTGCACTTTATCATAATCTTGAAGACTTTTTTTAACGAAAAATATATTTGAAAAACATAATGAGAAGGATGTAAGTGGTAAAGATGCATCATCAGAACTGTTTATTCCATATCCATTTCACATTTGTGCGTACTGCATATTTTTCCTGAGTAACAGGTGATGATCTGTACGATTTGGAGCTCCTCTTTTCTTCTAACAAATATGTATTGAGGCAGTTTTGTATGTCACTACATTGAATGTCGCATAAAGAGGCAATTGTGGCATTGCTTTGGTCGTTATCGCACCATGTTTGACTTTTGTTTTCCTCAGTGGTAGCCTCAGATTGTTCCAATCTCCATTACCATTTCTGGATAGTTTGCATCTACCTTGTGTAAACAGATGTTGAATCCAATTTTGCATTTAAGTCCAATCAGAAAGATTGGACTTTAGAGAGCGCTAATAATGAGATCATCAGGATCTCTCAGCCTTAACCGGGGTTCATCCCGTTGATTAAGCCTTTAACAGCACGGCAGTAAAGGAGTAGCACAGATAGCCGTCGCATGGCTCCATTATAATGATTGGCCTGCGTGGACTGGTTTAGATGAACATGAACTGTAAGTGGCTGTTTGAAGACACTGGTGTAAATGGAAGATGAAAGCTGTCTAAGTGCTATTTATTACAGGACATAGGGAAACACGAAGGGCCCAAGGGTATATGCAGAAAAGACTGAATGAATTAGAATCGGTTGTTAATCTGTCAAGTAGTGTGACATGGACCAGCATAATAAAAAGCTTGAGTTGATTCTTTACATCCTCGCATGCTTGTTTACATTCAAAGAATAGAATGAAATGCGATGGGTGGTACTTTCCTGGAAAGCTTTTGCAGCCATTTCACACATGCAAATCTAAAGCCCTTGATACTTGATATTTATTAGCTGTAAGCCTTGAACAGAAGTTCCTATTTCTTTACACTTTCCCATTCACGAGATGCAAGTGAGCAAGAAAAGTGCAGGGTAACTAGTGGTGCAGAATTTCATCAAATGACACAATTTGCAGCAACTGACAGATGTGGAAACGCAGGGAAAAAAAAAACGAGCGAGTGAGACTGAAAGCTGGCAGTCTTACAGCCTCAGATTAGCTTTGTGCTGGAATATGTTGCCAGAGGACAGACGTGGAGAGAGAGAGCAGAGAAAGCATGCGAGAGGGTGGGAGGGAAGCAGGGGATGGCTACTTAACCGAGGGTGAACCGCTGTGTGATCGAGGTCTACTCCTGTCCTGCATGTTGTTTCCAGTAGTAGAAATGGGTGATTCAGCCCTTCTGCGCTTTTGCCAGTTAAAAGAAGATCTGCTGTTTTAATTGTCGCAGCGCAAGCTTGAATTCTTTAATTTAATAATGCGTCTTTTGACAAAAGACAGGGAGATTACCATTAATGTGCTACTGAGCTATACTCCATGTGGATTTAATCAGCCTTGCAAGATGATATCTACAGGTTGTTGTTTGTTTCCTATAAGGTAAGGCTCATATTTTCCTATATCTTTATGTTGAATTTGTGTAGACTTTGATTGAAAATACATGTTAATACAAGTTGCATGAAACTTGTCGTAATACATACTTAGAGTTTGACTGATTAATAAACACAGTCTTAACACTTCTTTAGAAATGACTGGATTTCAGGTTGTTTCCAGTTTTCCAGCATTTTAACAGCAAATATCTTTTTTTTTTTTATGAAAAGTCAACTTGAAAACTTCAAAAGCAAAATGTCAGGACATAACAAAAGACGGAGATTCATCACTGCCCTGGAAAACTGGTCTGACCCCAACCAGAACCCAAAACCTTTTTCATTTCTATCCTGGACAGTTAAAGATTAAACCACTTACTATCACAGTGCACATTTAGGGGATCATGGCTGCCTGTTAGAAAGTCAGAAGTGTAGCTGAAAGCCTTTATTAAACATTATTTGATGCATACTGTGTTATATGTCAAATGTATTTGAGCTTAGATATCCCTGTTAATGTTTATTTCTATCAGAATGGTAGAACATTTATAAATCACGTTTCAGCGGGAAGCATAATGCTCCCGGTTCATTTTGATTCCACTCAGCTGATGCGCTCATCAGCTTATTTTCAAATTCAGAGTAGTGATTGAAACACTCTCTCCTGATAGGCTTGATTATACTTTTCTGCCCACCAACTCCTTATCAGGCGAACACACACCTCCAGCGCTCAAGTACTTATTGGGGACCTCGAGTGCAGGGGTGGGTTAATATAGTTAGTAATTATATACTCTCTGGAATAGTTAATGGAATCTGCTTTCCAAAAACTGATGCTAAGGCACGCTGCAATTGTTTAATCTTGTAATATTATCTCAGAAAATAAATCTATAAAATAACTGTACTTAATGGTGGAGAAAAAAAATCAGTCTTTAGTGTGAGGATATTCAAATTATGATATTGCATTTCTGGCTGTAATAGTAAGTTTACATGCAAGAGACCTCAAAAAATCTGTAGCTCGATATTTAGTTAGAGAGATGATTCCAAGCTGTGTCTGTTTCAGCTTTAAGGCTGATCAACAGAAATTCTCCTTGGAGACACGACAGTGAATCTCATTGGACATTAAAGACATTATCACTGAGCTGTGTCAAGTGTATTCTACAGCTTAATGGAAGGAGCACAAGAGACATGTTTGGAAATGCCACCATATAGATTTATGTTGCGTTCAACAGTCCCTGTAGTGTGTACAGTAAACGCAACAGCTCGGAGCTACCAAGCCATGCAGCTGGTATGGGTGTGAAAGAATGACATGGCCTCAGAAGATGAGAATTGACCTGTCATCTAATTACCGTGCTGTCTTTCCAAAGCATCCTAATTACAGAGATCTCAGCAGCTGCATGTTGTTCATTCCGCAAGTTGCTATTCTGACTGAGATTAGGTCAATTAGAACGGCATCGTCTGTCCTATTTATGTACTGTACAGAGTAGTGATGTCTGTCACAGTGGCCTCAGAAATAAGTCTGGGATTTCATGTGTCTTACGCCAACTCATTCTGCAAGTAAAGCAGCCAATATCCCATTTTTGAAAGATTGCCTCTGGTAAAAATCTATTTTTATGTCCATATGGTGTTTTTATATGTTACAATCATTAATGAAATAAGCTGTCAACACAATGGCTGAGTGTCTCAAAAACACAGAGCCAATCCTGTCAACTTGCAGGATGAGGCTTTCTGTATCATTATGTTTTGTTTTTGTTTTTTTTCAGAATTGGTTGCCAGTTATAACATGAATGGCTAAATTACTACAATATTACAACTTAACATTACGCAATGTAGAGTAGTTTTACATTGTTTTAGTAGAGTCGCAGGTGAGCTGGCGTGCTGAAGCTGCAGCAAGTGAGCAGCAGTAGGTGGAGAAAGAAGGAGATTCAGAGGAAATGTTTTTTAAATGGATTTAATCAATGACCAAAACAAATGCATATAGTACATGGACATTTTTTGACCGTTGAAACAAAACTACCTGTCAATCAGTGTCAGAAGTTAGAATCCCTTTTTCCTTTTCTGTCTGCACTGCCAGATCTGTCAGTCCTAAAAGTTAATTTTAATAGTTTCACAATTTAAGAAGAATTACAGTAACAATATTTATTTATTTCTTTGATTGTTTATTTCCCTTCCACAAGTTTAATTAAAATTAGAAATATACACTGATAAGTGAGCGCATCCCTTTTTCTTTTTGGGATCTGAAAAATGAAAATTCAATTTACATTCACATAAATAACTGTTTTTAAAAAGCTGTTTTACTTTAATGTGGCTGGGCCCTGCTTGTTTGCCAGAAAGAAGATTAGATAGCATTCCTGTACTTCTTGGAGGTTTGATGATGATGTGTAGCTGCTATTAAATGGCAGAGACATAGCAGAAGTAATAACCGCATGGGTTTTCTCTGCTTGTTTGTTAGCAAAATGACTCATAATCCAGTTTTCTCCTCTCAGTCACGATGCAGGTACTTACTCATGTGCAGTTTAAGATGCTGGATTATGCTTAAACCATCCTAAGGAGGAGTCACCGAGGCAGTGGTTTGTCCATGTGTGGGAACAGCTGATCACGAGTGCCACTACTCAGGGATGTTCCCCAGAGGACGGCTCAGTGGACAGGATGATCCCCACGAATCAGAGCTGCTTCCACTCTCGCCCAAGAGACGAGATCTGCAGAAGAAGACGTCACAGAGTCCAAATGTTGGGAGAAGTCTGCGCAAAAAGCTGCAGAAGTGCCTGCAGGGGCCAGACGATGATCCCCTTCATGACCAGTCACCAGTTGACACTGCCGACACCAAATCTGACCTTGCCACATCAGGGGAAAACCGAAGTTCTGATTGCCAAGATGGCAGTAGAGCTGTGGAGGATGCTGTATCAAGGATCATTGAAAGGATAAGAAATGACGAAGAGGAGAAGAAAATGCAAGATGAGGAAGCAGAGCATGGCTCTAGTAACCTAGTAGAACATATCCTGAAAGAGTTGAAAGGCATCAACAAAATCCAGGAGGAGATTTCAGACCTGCGGGAATATCTAACATCTGTGCGAGGCTCAGTGGATGAAGTGTCTTGTTGTGTTGATGCAGTTCTCAGTGAAATAGGTGAGCTGTACTCCGGGGCTGCAGCTGCACCTCACCCTAGCCCTGTTTCTCGATCACCACGCGTCAGGCGAGGAAGCCTGGATAGACAGAACGCCATCACATCTCTTCACGAGACAGACCCCAGTCCATTGTTGATTCGCAAAGAGTGTGAAAAAGATTTAAGATGGGTGTTATCTCACAGATCACCCAAACAGTGGCAAGTTAATCGAGAAACTCTAAAATCAATCCGCCGAACAGACCAAGAGAACTCAGAGCAGAGTTCAGACATGCACGTGCGAAGCCATACGAAACCCGGCCTCTCCTACCTGGAGCTTCATAGTGGCCACAACTACCAAAGCACCAGCTCTTTGTCATCATGCCTCAGCTCCAACTGTCCAGAAGCAAGCTTTCTTTCTGGTGACACGGACTATGACAGGTGGCTTTCGGTTGATATGCTGCACAGTGCAAGTGGTGAAGGAGGTTGGAGTGAGGAGGAAATCTCCTCTTGTGCAAACAGTGGAGAAGAGCTAGAGAATTATCTAGGTGTTTGGAACAGGTGCACTACTGAGGAGACACAAAGCAGCACACCGGGTCATTCCTCACACAACAGTTCTGAGCATCTTTCATTGTTATTTGGACAACATTACAATTCTCCTTCAAGTTCTTCCAGTATAGTTGACTGGAGGCCTCTCAGACTCCAAACGGAGGAAGAAAACTTGGAGTGCGACTGTGCTGCAAACTGCCCCTTTTCCCGTAGTTCTGGTTACCACACCATGGATGCCTGTGCAAATGAACTCGGCAGTGGTCCCTCCAGGAGCCTGAGCTGCTCCACTGTGCTGTTGACAGACTGCGATGATGGTCACCAGGAGCCACATTCACTCTGTGATGATTGTCCATCATCTGGGGACACTCTTGATCTGGGGTCTGCTGAGAGTTTGGACAGAGAGTGGACAGATCATAGCATTTCCAGGGAGGATGTAGGAGAATCCTTGTCATCTGAAATTGATTCTGAGAGCATACCCAAGACCCCCAGTGCAAGTTTTGATGTCACCACTTTTAGCAAGGCTGTACTCACTTTCAAGTCTGCTTTGAAAGGGGCTTTGAAAAAGTTGGAAGGATCCAACCCTGAAGGTGATGATAGTGGGACTGAGGCATCTCCATCCCCAGTCAGACAAGCCAGTGAACATAAGGAGGAGCAGAGCAGCACAGATTATACAGAGGGAGACGTTAGTCTGACTGAAAATCACACTGAATTTGCTACTCCAAAGGAGGAAAGTGAGACTTCAGTCTATGTGGATTGTGGTGAGACACATGAGAATCTGTCATGCTCTCTTCAGGCATCGCCCAATAAAGCTAGTCAGTCTCCCTGCACTGCTGATGATTTTCACTCTATAGAAGTTTCACAGGGAAAAGAAGAATATCCAACAGATGGAGAGCTGTCCAACACTGACTTAACACCAGATCATTGTCCTGCAAAGCAAGATGAAACTCCACAGGGTCCAGTGCTCACAACAGATGAGGGGCGCTTAAGTCCAATTAGGGAAAACAATATTCCTGATGAAGAAAATCAAGCAAAGCCAACTGATGCCAGTCACAGAGAACGTATAGCTAAATTCCAGCGTATTCTAAAGGAGAAGAGGCTAACCCGTCACAGACTGTCCAAATCTACTCAGGGATCCCAGGGGTCCCAAGGGTCCCACGGCTCCCACGGCTCCCAAGGCTCTCAGGGATCCCAGTCTCAAGACGAGTATATCCCAGGTACTTTTAAGGGGCTGTTCTTGTTATTTAATCACTTGCAAGCCAAGTAATGTGACAGTAACAAATAAATATTGAACCCTGTCATGATCTAATTTTGTGCACTATATAGCATTTTTTGTTTTAATGCACAAACCCTTTGTTGAGTGCAGTATTTTCTGTGTTTTTTTTCCAAGCTTTGCTCAGTCACAGCTACTCCACATGATTCCTAATTCTTCTGTGATTTATTTTTCTTTGCAGAGTTTGGGAGAGAAGATAATCAGGTTATTCATATCATATTAGCTCCATGTTTAAGCTACAGTTGTTTCTTTGTGTTGATTTGATTTTGAATGCTGTGGGATAATTGTGATCATTTTTCCACCCATTACCAGTGTTGCTTGTCTCTGTCAACATAAATGCTTGTGTGCACATAACACACCTAATGCATAAATGCAAACAATACAGATTATTGCATGGGCAGATATGCAATATTCACTGAAAACTCAATTGTGTGTAACTCTGTAAAAGACATTTGTCCCATGGCTTCAGTTATTCTGTTTATTAAATAGTTAATCATTGGTTTGCTACAGTCTTGTGCGATTCCTCAGTTCTGTTTTGCAGTGCAGCCGCTTTGTGTTTTCCCCAGAAGTTTTTCAAACACTATCAAAACTGTGAGAGTGAACCCCAGAGGGATCTCTACTCTCAGCTCACAGACGAATGCACAGACACTGATGAAAAAGTGTGAGGAAGAAGTAAGGCATTGTGTACATGTACGGTCGACTAGTCACAACTTCCGTGGTTTTGTGAAATCCTTTCAAAGGTTTGCTTTTATTTGCTTCTTCTAAGTTGTCGGAAGTGTCTCTTACAACTGTCCTACTAAAACTTGTTTGAAAAAACTTATTCTTTGAGTTTTAGTCCACCATTTCATTTCCCATAACATTTACAATTAAAGAGTTGTGCTCTGTTCTTGAGAGTGTCCTTTGAAGGTATCATCATTTGTTTTTTATAATTTGACTTTGCATGTTCTGTGACATCAGAGAGGTGAAACTCAACCAGATTTGTTTCCATTGTTCCACTCCTCTCATAGCACATGCCAACGTATGTAAGCCACCATGCTAAATTCTCAATTCTACACTTTTAAAGGTTCGAGATGAGGAACCCGGTGTTAGACAGGCCTGGACCGAACCAGGGTAAGTCATCTGTAGTTAGCACCTATATTTGGTTTGCTTAATGCAGTTTTGAGTGAAAGGTTATAAATGAAGCGCTACAGTTGTATTTTAACACTAGTGTGACTACACTTGTTAAATTAACTCTTGTGCACTGCTTTATGATTGCATATAAGGCCTTTATATTCACTTCTTCACTCTTTTGTTGGTGCATAGCAGCGCATCCGCATCTGGTCTGTATGGAATTGACAGCATGCCTGACCTGCGTAAAAAGAAGCCCATCCCTTTGGTCAGCGATGTGGTCAGTACTAACCTGTCATTCTTTTGCTACATAAACTGTATGTCATACATCATCCTGTTTTTTTTGTTCTTTCTTTGGGAGTACATGTCTTTCTATTTATTAGGCCACCTCAAAGGTCACAGTTACTCTTTTATCTTTAAACTGAACTTGGGATGAGATTGTTATCAACAAATGGAGACAGATATGAAATCAGACTGCTAATTTCTTTCTCCCTCCTCTCCTGAACCCAAAACTATTCTCCACAACTCTCTTGAATGCATTCACTCTCCTTGGTCAGGCTATGGTAAGTTATAGAACCCAGCTGCCACTCCCTTTTCTACTAAAGTACAAAATATCAAGTAGGACAAATAAGACAGAAGTTGCCTCAGACATGTTATCTATGGCATGTTGGTCTCTTTGATCACACACTTCCTGTTTGATAAGAAATTAAAATATTTGCATGCATCTTCTTGGTCATGGGTAGCTTTTCTTCCTACTTGATATTATCATTAAAATTTATCATCAGCAAATCCTTCCCCCACCTTCTGGTTGACATTTTTCCTCATTTGTTAAGCTGGTAACAGACAAATGATAAAAATGACAAGCGCATGGGTAAAAGAAACGCTACTAACAAAGTCCTATTAGTCTTTTATAGCGTTGGTATTGGTCTAACTTAGTAACCTGCTCTTCCCTTGTTGCCTAAAACTAATAATGCCAATCTGGGTTTTCTGATCCTCTGGTAAGAGTTCCCCAATAGGAAAAACAAACTAATATAACCCTACTGACCACTTTTATAACCAACCCCTGCCTCCTTTTTAACCATTTTAACCTTTGCTTTTATACTAATATTTTGGCAGTTTGCTTGGTGTGGGTATACATTTAAAAAATGCAAACTTCACTAAATTTTTTCACGTCTTGTTTAGTCCCTTGTCCAAGCCAGGAAGGCAGGAATCGCATCTGCTATGGCTGCACGGTCCTCAATCAAGGATGAGGAGCTGGTGAGTGAAACTCCTTATGTTATCTTGATGAATTTGCTATGTGGAATTCCATGCATGAAAAAAACAAAATCTTCTTCCCTCTGTAGAAAAACCATGTGTTCAAGAAGACCCTGCAGGCTCTCATCTACCCCATATCTTGCACCACACCACACAACTTTGAGGTGTGGACGGCCACTACGCCCACGTACTGCTATGAGTGTGAGGGCCTGTTGTGGGGAATTGCCCGCCAAGGTATGCGTTGCTCCGAGTGTGGGGTGAAGTGCCATGAAAAGTGCCAAGAGCTGCTGAATGCTGACTGTTTACAGCGTGAGTATTGTCCAGAAACTGTGCTCATGAATGATCTGAAACCGCGTCGTCGTGTTTGCAAGACAAGCAGCAGTTCATGAATAGTTGTTGCACCACACTGTTGTCAGAATGCTGTGACATGTATACATACATAACGTGTTATTTCAATCCGTTTACATTTGTGTTTAGGTGCTGCGGAGAAGAGCTCCAAGCATGGAGCCGAAGACCGGACTCAAAACATCATCATGGCTATGAAGGACAGGATGAAGATCAGGGAAAGAAACAAGCCAGAAATCTTTGAGCTCATCAGAGAAGTGTTCGTCATCAGCAAAACCGTTCATGCACAGCAGATGAAGTTCACCAAACAGAGTGTGTTGGACGGTACCTCAGGGTGGTCAGCCAAGATCACCATCACAGGTATTCCACTAATCAAAACCAATAAATTCAACCTCAGCATCACCCCTACCATCAATCTTACCCATGCAACTCTTAATTTGTTTTTCTGAATGTCTTTGTTTCTCTGCCATCCTGTTAGTTGTCTGTGCCCAAGGACTTCAGGCCAAAGACAAGACAGGATCCAGTGATCCATATGTCACCGTCCAGGTGGGCAGGACCAAGAAGAGAACCAAGACCATCTATGGAAACCTCAATCCAGTCTGGGAGGAGAAGTTCCACTTGTAAGTCAGGAAAATATCTTGGTTATATCATAAAAAAAGGTTTATTGTAACTGTGTTCTTATTCTTCATTCAGACAGCACCAACTCTTCTACTCTATTCTATCATAACATCCTCTGCTATATTATATGATTTAGTTCAGGTTTCTTTTTTTTCCATTCCTTTTCTTCTGTTAGCGAGTGCCACAATACTTCAGATCGAATCAAAGTTCGCGTGTGGGATGAAGATGATGACATCAAGTCCAGGGTGAAGCAGCGTCTGAAGAGGGAGTCTGATGATTTTCTGGGCCAGAGTATCATTGAAGTTCGAACACTGAGCGGAGAAATGGATGTCTGGTACAATCTGGGTCAGTATGCTGTCTTGTCTTGATAATAGACCTTAGGGATGATACTATTCAGTGTATGAGGAGAGCGATAAAACATGATCTATGTTATATTTGTGCTTTTTGATGCTAAGCACTTAACTAAACCAGGTTACAGCACAATGACAAACTTCCATCAGTTTATACCTAAAAAATTCAGTGTAATTACATGAGTTATTGTTGCAAGATGTGCAATGTTGTTACATTATTAAGACATTATCTTAGAGCCCTTAAATCATGAGATACGGTGTGATGTCTCCATGTTTGGTTTACCTTAGACTTGTGATCTTATGCTTCCTCTGCAGTCTGAAAGGAAATCATCTAAACAACCTGGATGCCATTTGCTTGTTACATTAATTCCAAATCTGTATGGTTTTGTTTGGTGCTAAGAGTTCTGTTTTCAGTGGTTTGCTTTAAACTCATTAGTCACCTCTCTTTTGCCTACAGCAACTTTTTTATACACAGTCACTGAGCTGCTCCAAGGCCTGTATTGGTCTGCATGACAATACTGTCCCATTGCCAAAGCTGACAGTTGGGCTCATTTTAGAAAAAAAAATGTTTCATGATAATCATCGGTACTTTTCCCCAGCATATGAAGAGAGTTACTTTAAGTTGAGCCCTGAATACAATAATTTAGCCAGTCCCTTGTGCTAGTTTGTATGAGAAGAGTTTATACAGCATGAATAAATGTAACATTAGTACCTCTGAGGATAAAATCACTTCCTGATCCTGCAGACAGACAACATAGTCTTTCAAATCGTATTTCTGAATTCCTATTTTTGTATCACTTCATATTGGTTTTATCTCTGCCTTTAAAGATTTTTATTTCCTCATCTAAGTTGTGTGTATGAGTGAGACATTCACTTCTTTGGCACATGTCTTGTTTGCACTTGATTAAAGTGCTAATATTGACTTCACCAGAGCAATAATAAATCTTCCATTGGAGCAGCATGTCACTGAATATGAATGTGTCAATAAATCTACTGTGGTTTCTCTTAAACTGGGAGATGTGAAGTCCTCGATTTAATATTCCTCGTCAAAAAAAATTTCATTAGAGTCATTAGTGATTAGAATTTGAGAGTAAATGAATAAGTATTGTAATATGCCAGGTCCATTTAAAACAACACTTTATCTTCTGTATCTCTATCTTCTTCTTGCTCTTAAACCTCCCTCCCTTACTCTTCCCCTTTCTCCTCCTGATATGTGATTATCAAGTCGCAGCGCTCCAGTCGGAAATCGACCGCTGTACCGACATGTACAAATTACCCCTAATGATGTCCCTGTCAGGGCAAATAGCAGGGGTGAGCCACCAAGCGCTCCACCTCCAGAGAAGCTCCAGCTCAAATGTCTTTGGTGATCAGGCACAGATCCATACAGCCCACTGCCATTGTCTCGCTCACTATCAGCTGGAGGACTTCTATTAGCGTTGCCGGCTCTGCACTACCATCAAAGCGCAGAAACGGAACCCCCTGCAATAGAGCTGCCATGTTAATTGTGTGTAATTAGTGCTGTGCTAGCAAACCTGGGTTTCATGTGGTTCGGTGTCACAGATTCGGATCGGAGTTATGAATCGAGACAGTGCAGATGCATGCGTGTTTGCGAGGCTACATGACTGTATTTGTGTTTAATTACAGAGAAGAGGACGGATAAGTCAGCCGTGTCAGGTGCCATTCGCCTTCAGATCAACGTGGAGATCAAAGGAGAGGAGAAAGGGGCTCCATATCACATACAGTACACCTGTTTGCATGAGGTATATGATGCGTTAATAACCTAAACATATTTAGCATACAAAAGAGTTCACAGCAGCGTTAGAATAAGTGCTCTCAGATGTCGTGGATATTGTGGATATTGTAACGTGTGGCACAAATTGTGTGCAGATGTCACTGATTTATAGAGGATTAAATCCCAGAGATACTTACCCAGCAATTACATAACCCCACCTTTTTCCTGAAGGACTTATCCAAATCAAATTTTGAGTCAGGCTTAAAGAACAGACAGTCCCATAATCGGAAAAGCCAAAAGGTTTTAACCCCTTCACATCTTTACCGCACACATCCTGTTAAATTTTTTTCAGATCAGCAGAAGCCATTCTTATTGAACTCTGCAGTACATTACACTAATGCATTACTTCTGTCCTTTGCAGAACCTGTTCCACTATACAACAGATGTTCTCGGTCAGGGTGTGGTGAAAATCCCAGAGGCTCGTGGAGACGAATCGTGGAAAGTCTACTTTGATGATGTGCCACAGGAAATAGTAGACGAGTTTGCCATGCGCTACGGGATTGAGTCAATCTACCAGGCCATGACGTAAGTCTGAGCTCTATCCCTCTAACTTTCTCCCTACCTGTCGGTGTGTTTGTTACCTCTTCATCCCCTCCTTGTTCCTTCCCATGTTTCTCTGCCTTTTGCTGTCACACCAAAGTGCCTCTTGGGGCTGTTGTCATTCCCTGTTGGCCTTCAAATGAATTAAAGCCAATTATAAATGGGCTGAAGATGGATTCGTCCCCATGACATGTCACGATCCATACAAATGTCTGTTAGCTGGGGCCATCATTCACTGCAAGCACACTCCAGTGGGCCATCCTTCAGCCTAAACGTGCTTGGTAGCTGATAGGCAGGTGAAATGACCATTCCTAATAGGGATCATTAGCTGAAAACAAGATCCTTGAGAGGACACAGGCCGTCCAAACAAAGGCCCAGCGATCCACACTGGACATTGCTTTGCCAAAACCTCTCATCGCTGACAGTGATGTCTGTGAGACTGTGAGCAGGTACAGACTTGAGGAAGAGGAGGCCTGCTGCCCGATTCCTAACCAAGCTTTGTTTCTGCATCTCTTTCCAGCCACTTTGCCTGTCTGTCATCCAAGTACATGTGTCCTGGAGTTCCTGCAGTGATGAGCAGCCTGCTGGCCAACATCAATGCCTTCTACGCCCGCACAACTGCTTCCAACAACGTGTCCGCCTCCGATCGATTCGCCGCTTCAAATTTTGGAGTTTGTATTCTAAAAAAATTAAAACAGTGTATTTTTTGTCTCTTACTTTCTTTGCTACTTTACTTCTCTACTCACATGCAGCGGCTTCTCTTTGTCCTTTCCTGTCTTTGTTCTTACGCTTAATATAGACATAAGAACTGTCCCACTTCATGGTTTTTTTCTTTTCCTCACTTTACAGAAAGAACGCTTTGTGAAGCTCTTAGACCAGTTACACAACTCCTTGCGCATTGACCTTTCAACTTATAGGGTAAGATTCTCATATATATCTCACTCTTTATTGACTGATACTGTAATCACTGTATTTTATATATTTTACCTGCAGTGTCTTGTTTTTGAATGGTTACATATACCCATTTTGCTACTGATGCCATTAAAATGTGTTTCTTCTACATGTTATACTGTGTCTCATACTAACTTTTTGATATTGTCTGCAATTACAAACTCGAAAAACAGTTTTTTTAAAGTGGTGAAAGCTTAAAATCTCTATACTTTATTACCGTATACATACTACTCATGATATGATCATTAACTGCATTGAATTTATTTATAATTTCTGTAGAACCACTTTCCTGCCAGCAACAAGGATCGCCTGCAAGATTTGAAATCCACTGTGGACCTTCTGACCAGCATCACCTTCTTCAGAATGAAGGTATTTGACAGCTTTTAAGGGATTTTTTCATACTGTAGTTCCTGTGTTTTAGATGATAGTGTTCATTGTTTTTACATGTTTGTCACTGTTATCAGATGAGTTGATCGAGTGTCACTGATTATGTGGCTATCTCCTTCTGGTGTTAAGGTCCAGGAAATACCGTCTCCGCCCAGAGCTAGCCAGGTTGTCAAGGACTGTGTCAAGGCCTGTCTCAACTCTACATACGACTACATCTTCAATAACTGCTATGAGCTGTACAGCAGACAGTATCAACCTTTGGAGACAGTGAGTCACAAACATCTAGAGTGTATCGGGTGCATCAGTGAGGCTTTGTAGCAAATAGACAAGTGAAAGTGCTGGATAAATAAAAGATATCAGTGCTTTTCTTTAGTTTAATAACCATATGAGTTGTAATGTGTATCAGTGGCTGTGAACAACATCTGCTTCAGGACTGCGTTTTAATTTTTCTGATCCAGAACAAGGAGGAGCTTCCGTTGGAGGAGCAGGGTCCGAGCATCAAGAACTTGGACTTCTGGCCCAAACTCATCATGCTTATCGTCTCCATCATTGAAGAAGATGGGAACTCCTACGGACCTGTGCTTAACCAGTTAGTAATTCCACTCACAATACCTTTATGGCTCTCAAACTAGGAGGAAAAATACCAAAAACTTGACAAAATCTCAAGTAGTGTATTCAGTGCTTCTTTCCAGATGCGTAGAAGACTTTATATTGGTGCTTAAATCATGATACTTATTTGGTGGTTTGGTTTGTTTGGTTTTCTTTCAACTTTGTCAAATCGTCTCCCTTCACTCAGGTTCCCTCAAGAACTGAATGTTGGAAAAGTGTCAGCAGAGGTCATGTGGACGCTGTTTGCTCAAGACATGAAGTACGCTATGGAGGGTAGGTCCTGGTGTCCTATCTTCTATCCCACGAGTCATATGTAACCACATCCTGGAGTCTGTAGAGTCATTCTGCTATGGTTGATTGTGGAGGATTAGAGGGTAAGAACACAAAGATGAAAAGCTCAGATGAAAGCGGAAATGACCAGAAGAGGGGAGAAATTCTGGGATGGAACTGATACCATGGAAATTAAAGAAGTTAGAGAGTGAAATAATAATTGTGCAGGGCTTGAAAGCAGCTTATGTCTCCCAGGAGCCTTCTCTTTTTCCTCTGCTTGACTCTACTGTACAGCACTATTGGTCCCCAGAGGCAATCGGCTTTTACTCAAGCTCTTGTCCTCAGGATGAATCCCCTACTGAGACTATCGATATCTGCTTCATAGAATACAGAACAACACAGACATGGTGTCGCTTCATTTTCAGAGTTGATATAGTAAGTAATCGAAAATGTGTTCAGAGATGCAGTAATGTTTGGTTTCAGTGGTGTTCCCAAAGAGAAATTTAAGGGTGGTAGTTTATTATTAAGTCCCTTAAAAGATGTCAGTATCTGCTAAATGAGCTAACTTAAGTATAACTGCAATACAGCCTGTGCAGCTACTGTTCAATACATGATCTCATTGCACTCATTGCAGCATGAGTAAGTATGAGTAAACACTCGAAATACATCAAGCAGTGACTTTTAGAATTTCCAAGAGTAGCATCACTGAGGAGCCACATTCATCTGTGAGTGACTACATAAAATGGGATTAGTGTGTGTGTTCTTCTGTCTTTGTTGAGTATTAGACTGTCAGAGGACATGTTGCCCAAAGACAACATTGGGATTAGTCCTATTTTTGTATAATTTTGTTTTTACAGGGGATATCTTAGAATGACGCCATGACTTATGGTTATTATTTGAATTAGGAATAACTAGAGACACTAAGTTTAAAGAGAACTTCATTTTAGGATTAAAGGATAGATTTACATTGTTACACTACTGGCATGCTCATATGTACCAAACAAAATCTGTTTTGGTTGCTTTAAAGCTTCCTCCGTTCCGCACTGGTCTGCCTGTTTCTTCCTTGTTCTTCCTTAAATCGGTTTCCTTGCTCAGCAGGTGCAGTTAAGAGACCATAACAAAAACAGGCAGTTTAGTTCCAACACCAACTTAGGAAGAAACCCACTTCAACGATGGATGGATGGATGGATGGATGGATGGATGGATGGATGGATGGATGGATGGATGGATGGATGGATGGATGGATGGATGGATGGATGGATGGATGGATGGATGGATGGATACTTCATTCTTCCCTTTTGGGAGATTCAACATACAGACATTTTCTAAGAGTTATTGTTGAATCTGTCATGTAAAGTTGGGTCACTTAAGAGAGACATTTTTAGAAGAATGGTTATAATTCAAGCAGCAATGGTAAATCGTTCCTATATTTTCGTCCGTCATATGAGTCATGCCCAAAAGTCCTACATTTCCCTTAATACAACTTGATGGCACACTGATTTCATATAGGTCTGATACAAATTTGGACTCTCCTGCAGAAATTTAAATAACCACAAACATGTTGTACAACTATGTTACCAGCTGTTTAATAATCTGCTAGAACTTGTACTAACAAACTAATTTCTATGTGTTCTGCCAGAGTCATCAGTTCAGTGACAGTTCACAAACCTCACACCTTTATTTCTGTTCTTCGCTTGCAGAGCACGAGAAGCACCGGCTGTGTAAGAGCACAGATTACATGAATCTGCACTTCAAGGTCAAGTGGCTTTACAATGAATACGTCAAGGACCTGCCAGCATTCGAATCTACAGTTCCCGACTACCCGGCGTAAGTACATGTGACTTATTCAGCCATAGGCACAGGGAAGGAAAAACATTTCTTCTTGAAAAACTTTGACCGTCCAATTAACTGAGCATGAACCAGGTATTGGTTTGGGATTATTAAAACTCTATTAAAGGGACAAATCTTAATTTTCTCTATTTAGGTGGTTTGTGCAGTTTGTTCTGCAGTGGTTGGACGAAAATGAAGACGTGTCCATGGAGTTCATGCATGGAGCACTGGAGAGAGACAAAAAAGATGGAGTAAGAAATTAAAACTGGCCTCTTGATGTGGTGTTAACTTTGCTAATGAGGTTGTGATAAAAATCTTTGTAGTAACACAAACACACACAGCATCAACATGTGGATATCAGAAAGTTGTTTTATAGCACGCTTATAATTTTAACACACTACCTGCTGTTGTCATTTTATTTCGAGTATGAGCACTGATAATTGTTTGTGTACTCGTCTCAGTTCCAGCAGACCTCTGAGCATGCTCTGTTCTCCTGCTCTGTGGTGGACATATTCACTCAGCTCAACCAGAGCTTTGAGATCATCAAGAAACTAGAATGTCCTGATCCTGCCGTCACGGCTCAGTACACTCGCCGCTTCTCCAAGGTAACTGGACGGTGAAACCTAAACCAACTCTGAGTGCAACACAACACATAGATGTGGTTTGTAGCTTACAGTTGCTGGAGCTGTATGAAATGTGTTGTGTGTTTAAGCCTAAAATGTCATTAATTAATAAGGAAGTGGCTGTTGATAGTCATCATAATCATCACTGATCCATTCTTTTCTTAAAAACACCATAACATTGGGAATAAAAGCTCCCGAAATGTCTGGAGGAAAGTTCTCACTTCTTGTAAAGGGAATTTAATAGTCCCGCATTAAAGAGAATTACAGAACTGGGCATAATATTACCGTCCTGGGGAAAGGACAGTCACCACAGTTTCACACTGGGATTTGTTTTGCTGCATGTTAGAGAATACATTAAGGGGACTATGTTTTATTAGATGACTGCAGTGATTCTTTGGACACATTTCCCAAAAGTGTAATAGAATCCCCTCAATAACAGTAAAAAACTTATTTAGAAAAACTTTTTTTTTGTTCTATACTCACTGTTAATGTCTTTGTTCCTCTTCGTTTTGCAGACAATCACCAAAGTTCTTCTGCAGTACAGCGCCATTCTCACCAAGAGTTTCCCTTCTTACATTGACAAGGAGAAGATTGTAAGCTCTTGCCGTTGTTTTCTATTCCATCACTATGTGTCTACCTTGCTGTGCATCTTCCATGACATGTAATGTTTATGTGACACTTCTGACTTGACTTCCTGTGTCCTCTTGCAGCCCTGCGTCTTAATGAATAACGTGCAGCAGCTAAGAATCCAGCTGGAAAAGATGTTCGAGTGGATGGGTGCCAAACAGGTGAGTCTGAAGACAAAAGGTGTAGATGAGAGGACCTATCGCCTCATCTAGGGATCCAGTATTCCAGTGTTGACAGCTTTGTAGCTCAGTTCATGAGAATAACAACTTAAGCCGACTCAATAACTAAACGTTTCCTAATCAGCCATGAATAGTAGAAACTGTAGAGGTGCTCATTTGTACTACAGTTGTGTTTTTTATGTGTCAGATTGCAACAGAGGAAGCTCGGGTATGTACTGTAGAGGTAGTTTGGATCATTTGGAGTAGGTGTCTGGTATTGCTAGATGAGGATTTAGAGGATTTTATTTATGCTGTGAGTGTTCTCTTGCATTTGGATCTGTATGCCAAGCATCTGATGTGTAGCCTTCGGTCAATAGTAATTCAGCCTTAAAGACTAGAGAATATTGAAGCAGAGACTTAATCCAATCATGTCGCCTGTGTCAGTATTTTACAGTAAAGATAATCAATAGCTTCTGTCAGCTGTGACCTCCCCCTGCTTTGAATCCCTGCCACCCTTCTGCATGTCATGTTATATCATAGCCGCTGTAGCTGTAGCAGAGTGTTTTCTTAGCTTAAGTTTCAACCGTTGTGCTCACTTTACAATTAAAGCAAAATGAATTGGTTGAAGAGGAGGAGGAGGTGGAGGTGGAGGAGGAGGAGGAGGCAAGAGTGGAGGAGGTAGGTTTCCATCGTGGTCTGCTCATGGCAGATATATGTCCATAAGAACGCACATCTTAACATTTTAATCAGTTAAATGGTGTGCAGTGGACGTCCATATTGATTATCTCCATCTCCCTCCGGCTTGGACAGCAGGTTGTAACTGAGGATGAGGAGGCAAAGGTTCTGGTGGGTGCTGTGAATGGTAGCATATTCATTAGAGTAGGTAGACTGATTTGTTTAAGACCAATAGTCAACCCCTGTTTAGCAAACATGGTAACTCAACTAGTACTAGTTCCTTCTTGAAGCCCTAGAAAAGCTTGTACAGCCGTGGAAACAGGAACTGCTGATGTAGCTTGCATAGTGTGCCCTCGTTAATGCTCTGTAACACCAACTATCATCCGTCTGAAATACAGCAGGTGCATGATTTTGGTGAAGAGGAAGGGTGGGGTTTATTTTTGCGTTCATGGCCCGCAAATTTACAATCAGCTTTTGTGGATGGAGAAACAATTCCTCCCCTCACAGTAGTCTCATTTGACCTTAATGTAGAGCCATCACAGTAAAAGCTGTTATATTTGTGTGTGTAGGAGGGCAAAACTCATCTCGGTTAAAAAAAAATGACACAAAGCTTATTATCAGAAGCTGCGGGAGAACATTATGAAGAACTGAATGGCATTTTCCTTCGATGGCTGGTGTACACGCAACAATACCTGAGTTAGGTTTTATTTTCATTTGCTCTTGCTTGTTCCTGATTGGTTTTAAGCTTTTTTCTGTGGGTTTGCAGATTATTTTTGTCTTTCATTGATGCGTCAAACGACTAGAAGGAGGTGAAGGATTGTTACGTCAGTTTGTTTCTTGTTACTGTAAAGGAAAAGAAGGAGGAAAAGTGACTGAAGATCAGGTGACAGTGTTGTTGATGTGTGGCAAGTCAGTTTTTTTTCCTTTGTCTCTTTCAGGCAACAGAACACTCATGAAGTACTTACTAGATTGATTGTGTTTGCTAACTAGATGCTCTCTTGCTTAACGTACTTCATTACAAAGTTTTTAAAGGCTAAATGGCTGAAACCTACACTTGTAATCATTTAGAAAAAGGTTTTTTTTAATAGAGCAAAATGGGTCTTGGCTCAATTATTTCCAAAAAATATGCTGTAGTTCCTGTGGGGTTTTTTGGGAATAGTTAACAAGCATATTCTTTTTGGGAGAGTAAACCAGCAGTCATGTTTTTCCTCTCTTTTCTAGCTCAAGAACAATAAGCTAGCGTGGCAGGCAAGTCCACCGCATATGCAGACATGTTCTGTGACACATGACTGCATATACTCACATCTGTGGAAACTACATGTTGCATTGCTTGTGAATCTGTGTCAAAAATTGAAAAGTGAAAGCACAAGCGCTGTTGAATACAGAATTTAATGAGACTTAAGAAACTTTCTATGCGTGTTTTCTTTTTACTGCGACTCCTAGTTTGAGGAGAGCGAGGAAGAGGAGGAAGTAGAGGAGGAAGTAGGGGAGAAAATAGAAACTGAGGTTTGTTGGAGTCTAAACTGGTCTCAACTTCATTTATCTTCAAGTCATTCTCGCGTCATTCTTACTTGCTCCCAGAGACATTATCAGTCATAATCAGTCCTAAATCAAGACACCCTTGTGATTAACGCAGTGGAGTTCATCATGTCTGGTTTTTATCACCACCTATGATAAAAACTTTTCACCTTTTTCAGTGGCATTTTTTCCTGCCCTTCCTCAAAACTGCTCTCACATCTCCCCTCAAATGAATATTTCTGTATTTTTCGTTTTACCTTTTTTTAATTTGTGTTTTCTTTTTTTTAAAATTTCCACCATTTGCAATAGACTGACACAGAGAAGGTGGGTGCCAATTTTGCAAGCATTTCATTTATGATTTTCTCAGAGACTTACAGAGAATCCTGATGTTGGAGAGTTCTGTAGATTTCAGTTCCTTCAGCATTTTAACAACAAAACAGGCTATTTCTTCTATTTAATCGTGTTTGTTCGTCTCTTTTAAAAATCCTTCCTATCACAAAAAGATGGACGCACCAGCAGAAAAGGTAGGCACCAGTTTACCATGCTGCCATCGCCCTCCATCCATGGCAGTTTCCCCAATTAATATAAATAAAAATTCCAAATGGGAAGTTAATTGAGTTTATCCGATCCTAATCTCCACCTTTCTGTACCGCCTTAGATTGAAAATGCACTCGAAGGCGAACAGGTGAGTGTAGGTGCTCAGATGCATTCATATCAATCCAGAAAAACACATACAGCACATTAAAAAGCGAACACCATCCATTCCCTGGCAGCCTTGTTTTTCCTCCCCTGAAGCCCTCCCTCTGTGCCGTGTAGCAGAAAACCCCCCCAGTCTCTCCTCGCTAATGGTGCTACATAACCCTGACAAGCCATGAATCAAAAGGCCATCGGATCATTGAGTTAATGAGCCACACCATCGTTTCATCCATATGGCTGAGCTCCCCTGCAGGCAGTGCTTATTTAGATGATGCCTCGGTATACCTGAGTTAGGTATACTGGAGGTAATTCATGGGTCTTTGTTCCCCCTCACCTTGTGCTCGTCTGCTCCTGCGATACTGAACTTCTTTTTTTTCCAATTTGCTCCCTTTGAAAGTCGACGACTGCTGGGAAAAAGGTGGGTTTGCTCAGATGTATATGTCAAGGTTACATCATTTTTGTCTCTAATGGATGCTTCTCTGCTACAGTACAAGCTGATTGTCATCTCATCCCTTTGGTATTCCTCAAAGCCTGACAGACTCGTGGGCTGATGTGCTTCCCCCCCCCCCCCTATATAATGACTCGATGTAACCAACTTATTGAAGAGCTTGTTAAAATCTTACTGCCATTTATAGCTTCTGGGGTTTGCTGTGAAGTACAGCTTTTCAGAAGTTCAAAGGTAATTTGGTGTATTTTGTGCCAAAAGCCGCAAATATGATATGAAACCTTTCTGTGAACTGCTGTTAAGGGATTCCAGGTTCTCCATTTAGAGCAGAATGCTGGCAGATACGCTCATACTTGAGATGCAAAGTTCGTAAAAGCTTTGAGGAGTTTGTGGAACTTTTTTTTTTTGCTGTAAACTTATTTCGAACTCATTTCTGGAATAACTGGCCCTCGGTCAAATTTAAACTAAACTCCTTTTGGGTATCTGCTTGTCTGCTTTTGCACAGATGGACTCTGAGGCCAGCGACTTGCTGAATGACCTGCAAGTGAAGCTGAACAACTCGCTGGATGAGCTCACCAGTACATTTGGGAACAGGTACCTACACAGTGCACTCATGCATATAGAGTTAACTCTTTCTTGCATTCTTGTTAATGGATCATTTATCTCGCATTCTAGCTTCCAGAGCCGTATCCACGACTGTATGCGGCAGATGTCATCTTTGCTGTACCAGATCAAAGGGCAGCTCAATGCCAACACCAAGGCTCAGGTGGATGGCGACTCTGACAACGTGCTGAGGCCGCTCATGGACTTCCTGGATGGAAAGTGAGTGGATGTATTAGGATTTAAAGACGGTGTTTTCTCTGGCAATATCAGGCATCCGCTACTTCCCAAATGCAGATTTGTTTTGGTCTGTAGTAGTTGGAATAATGTGTCTGAATCAGAAATGAATATGGACAAACTTTCTGAGGCATGTCTGTATGTGACATTTGTGGTGTAATACACATCATTCATTGGTTACTCTGATTGAAGTGATTGCAGACAGACTATACCATTCTCCCGCTTTGCTCTTGGGTCATTCCCTGTCAACTCAGCGAGATGATGGGAGGTTGGTTGCTTGACCATCTCAGAATCTGATGAAACTTTGTAGGAATGATCTTTAACACCTGAAACTGACATCTGCCTCTTTTTTTTTTAGCTGAAATTCCAACATTTTCATAATTTTTCACCCAATGGAAATTTTCAGGAAATCTCACACGAGTTGGAAATTGAACGAGATGCCATTTTCAGATGTCCATATCTCCTGAAGTATATCTCCTAGAGTCTTCAAATTTTCAGGAGATGTTCGGAAGTTTCTGGTGAATGGAGAGAATGCAGCAGATTCTGACAACCAAGCCTCAGTTTTGTGTTTTAGATTCAGGATTTGTTAAGTTTCAGATGTCAATTATCCTTCCTACAAAGTTTCAACAGATTCTGAGATGGTCAAGATGGTCAACCTTTGCTGAACTGATGCTGAATGACCCTCTAATGTATTGTCTTTAACTTCAATTTATTTTGCTTAAATGTTGAGTTTGTTTTCTTTACTGTGTCCTAAATTTGTTTTTGTTGAAATCATTTGTTTAAAATGTCTCGTTAACCTCGATTGATGTGTTTCGTTAACTGCATTTATGTGTTTTTGCAGGCTCACACTGTTTGCTACTGTATGCGAGAAGACCGTGTTGAAGCGTGTGCTCAAGGAGCTGTGGAGGATCGTAATGACCAACCTGGAGAAGACCATTGTGCTGCCACAGAGCAACGACACCTTTGTAAGAACTGAGCATCTTTAACTTTTACATACAGAAATGCAAGACAGGTAGAGCAGCAGCTGTGAGGTTTCTCTTTTTTCTTCTTTTTCCAGGGAGCACAGTTATTCTCAGCTGCAAAAGAACTGGGTCAGCTCTCCAAACTCAAGGTATCATGACGCTTCCATATATTTCACATCATATTAAATGCCCTGCTTTCGGGCTTCTGTGTTACCAATCTCTGAAGCACCTATTGAGAGAGAGCCTATCTATTTTTATTAGAGTAACTCGTCTCTTTGCTGTGCAGGATCACATGGCGGGGGAGGCTAAAAGCTTGTCTCCCAGGCAGTGTGCTGTCATGGACGTGGCACTGGACACGATCAAGGTCAGTTTATACGGCAGGTTTTTGGTTTCATTAGGATGCGGGGCAGACGGGGTCAAATTAGCTTCATCAACTATTCATCCATTAATCAAATGGCCAGGAAGGTTGTGTAAGCAGTTTGGGACCATGTTTTTAATGAGTTAGGAGAATATATAGAGGACCGAGTGAGTAGCACAAAGGGAGCATGTCCAACAGCAAAATGATCATATAGTTTATTTATACTGCACTTTTCATAGAAATGAAGCGCAACACAAAGTGCTTCACAGACAAAAGGAATAAAAATGCAATGAAACAATACAAACAATCAAACACCATGTGATCAATGAAGGACTCAAAGACACAGGGATTGAGAGGAAATGCTATCCTTAATAACACCTACACCTGGAAACACCAGACAAGATAAGATAAAATTATTATTATTATTATTATTAATAATAATATTATATGAATAGATAGGTGATGATAGATGGGTCAAGATTCAAGACCTTTATTGTCATTGTACAGCTGCAAACAACATTACAGCAAGATTATTGTGGTACTCCCTGAGTTAAGATAGAATTAAAGACAAGATCAAATGAATAACAAAATACACAGTATAAGAAAATGTATAGATAATATCTAGGAAATGTAAACACAATGAGGTAGTGCAAAGAAAGGTGACTGTGCAAACAAAGGTGATAGAATTCATGCGCACATGGTTTGATTAGGGCGAAATAGAGGTGAAACTCACATAAGAGATGAAATAGTTTATTTTCCTGATAAATACACCCCTGAGCTTCTGCTGTGTTTCAATAGATTGCATGATTATTTTCATGTTTAAAGGGTAGTTCTGGCCAATTTTGATGCTGATATTATGATTTATTGTCCATTGTTGAGTTAACTTCACTATAAAGACAGTTTTTTTTCCCTCCCAAATCATCAAAATCGCCACACAGTATAAACCAAACCAATTTTTTTTGCTGGTTTCATAATATTGTGACGATTGTAACCACATATTCTGGTTCACCCTCTGTTTCCTTTGCAGCAATACTTCCATGCAGGAGGAAACGGGCTGAAGAAGGCATTTCTGGAAAAGAGTCCTGAGCTGTCCTCGCTGCGTCACGCTCTGTCCCTCTACACTCAGACCACAGACACACTCATCAAGACATTTGTGACTTCGCAGCATGCGCAAGGTAGTTCAGACAGTCTTAACTTCTGAAAGGAAAACCTTTTCCAAAGTAGACCAGCAGAGGGCGCTGCATATTTAGGACCCACAGTGAGGCCTTTCAGTGAATATTCCTTCTGTGTTTTCGCTTTTCTAAAGTGTTTCTGATGCTGGAACTTGTTGATGCATTATTGCTGTCTTCTCTTTATCTCCTGTGCTGCCTCTGTGCTAGTGCACAATGGAAAGGGTATTAGGTTTACTCCCAATGAAAAAATTCAGCCCAGCAGGGGTAGGTTTCATTCAAATCAATCTGCCAGACTTCCTCCCCTTCCTCTCCCGCTCTCCCTTTGTATCGGTCAGTTGTAACACAGCATCTTCCCCCCGTATTCCCCTCTACTCCCCTCTCATTCTGACTCTGCATGACAAATCCGACTTTTTCTTTGCCCGTGTGGAACCGAATGTAAACTCACTGCGTGTATGTGGGTTTGCATTAAACTAGGCCCAGGTGTGGACAATCCGATTGGAGAGGTTTCTATCCACATGGAGCTGCACACTCATCCCAGCAGTGGAGAGCGGAAAGTTACTGTCAGAGGTTAGTTTAGGTTTTGTTTTGTTTTTTTAAAGAAGTGCCATTTTAAGCAACACTACCTCCTCTGGTTCAATCACCTTGTCTGTGTTGTTACAGTCGTGTTAGCCCGTGATCTGAAGTGGCAGACGTCCGGCATGTTCCGGCCATTCGTGGAGATCACCATGATCGGGCCGCACCTCGCCGACAAGAAGCGCAAATTCCAGACCAAATCTAAGAACAACAGCTGGTCGCCCAAATTCAACGAAACCTTCCATTTGTAAGTGTGAAATCTTTTTGTGTGTCTTTTTGGTTGGTTTTTGATGTTTTAATGTTGACCTGGCTCGCTTGGGAAGACCTGATCGTTTCTATTTCCAATTTATTTTCCATTATATCTCATTATTTTAGCTGTTATGCATATAATTTCCTGCATTTACAGCTGCATTTATTAGGAAACTTTTTAACTTGCACACAAGCAACTCCAATTTTGAGATTGGAATAATACTTAGAATAAATACTTGGAAAACTTGAATAGGAATAGACCAATGATCCACCTGGTTCATTATTGGGACAGATATTTGACGTTTTCCCGATTACTGGTATTAATAAATTATCGATAAATTGAATGCACTGCTGTCGGTCTGATGCAGCCCCCTCTTTCTCTGTAGTCACTCTGTTGTCTCAGCAATGTCTAATTAAACCATAGACAAAAGCTGTTGACACAAAACAGGAGATTAGCTTCTCTCACGGTGTCTATTGGCTATGCTAACGGCTAGCGGCCTGATTTAAGATATGAACCTTAGTGGGCAATTAAAGTGACAGAACAGAGGAAGATTGAGAAGCGTAGAAGAACAGCAGACAAACTGATCCATCTCCCCCCGATCAGTAAGTAAACATCATAGCATCCTGTGATGTTCTGACACTCGTGTTGCTAGGAGCTGTCTTATTTAATGAAGAAGCCGCGTAATGAATGACAGGGTCCCTGCTGTCAAATGCAAGTAAAACATTTAATGTACATCAGTTCAAAAATATTGGTTATTGGTCTTTCTCAATGACCAATAATCAGCACTGGTTGATCCCTCTTTGAGAATTTAACCCTCAGTTTCTCAGAATGATGTAATCTGACATCAGTAACATTAATGTGTGATGCTGTTTTGCAGTTTAACATACACCGATCAGGAAGAACATCATGACCACCTGCCTAATACTGTGTTGTTCCCCTCTCTCCTTAGTATTCTGGGCTCTGTGAACGGCTTCGAGTGCTACGAGCTACAAGTCTGCATCAAAGACTACTGCTTCGGTCGCGCTGACCGAGTGGTGGGTTTAGCCGTGATGCAGCTGAAAGACATCATGGAGAAGGGCAACTGCGCCTGCTGGTGCCCGCTGGGCCAACGCATACACATGGACGACAAGGGCCTGACCGTGATGCGGATCCTCTCGCAGCGCTCCAACGACGACGTGGCCAAGGAGTTCGTGAAGCTGAAGTCGGAGAGTCGCTCGGCGGAGGAGGGCAGATGAGAAAGACTGGATGTGACAGTCTTGTTCGAAGAGCAGGGATTCTTCGCCCTAAGCGCCCATGTGGACTCTTTCTTAGACCTTCGATGTGTCTTAGCTGCTGTTGACTGTTTGGTCAACCGACACACTTCTCACTCTGGGGATTTCGACTCACCTTCCGTGCTCCTCAGATTATCCACCGAGCGACTGTACAGCACAGAGCCACTGAAGCTTCACACTCACCAGCTGTTTCACCAGGCGGTGGCTCAGCCGTTTAACCTCCTTCTCACCCCCTTTTCCTCATCAGCTGGAGTGCGCACGCCATAGCCTCGAGGGAACAGAGGACGCCAGGCGCCACTGGAGGGTCAAACAAACCCCCACCTCCCCCCAAACCTCCCTGGTGTTGTTGTGCAATAACCCCCACTTTCCCCTTCAAACCGTGGCCAAGTGTTTTTCATGCCTTACACTCTGCAAACTGTGAATGTGTGAAGTAAAACCCGTCCCGTTATCCGTAGCTCCACTGTGATGGTTTCGAGTAAATGTGAAAATACCGAAGGAGTCTTTCGTTTGATGGATGAAGAAGTTAATCATGTACAGTTAATTTTCCAAGAGAAGGTACGAGTAATAACTCCTTAGTCTTACCTGTTCATGTAAAGGATCAGTTAAATGTGTGCCTTGCCATGCTAACTTTCCACTCCAGAAATGAGGAACTTGAGGTTTAATTCAAAACATCCACACTGTATGTTAAAGGAGACTCCTGTCTGGGGCCATATTCCTTCTATAAGCTCCATTAACAGCTCAACTCCAGATGGTGTAGCCGTTTTATTTATTTTTTTATACACGAATACATATTTATTTTTGTCTGTGATTTAAAATGTTTACGGCTGGAACAGTGTGTTGTGAGAATTTGCACAGTCTGAATGAGTTGCTACTGTTGTGTTACAGGCATGAACTGCAGCTTTTTTGACATGACAAGATTCACAAAGTCCAAAACAAAACAAAATGTTTTCGCTCCTTTTTTTTTAAATTTATGGAATTAAGTTGGCAACCTGTGTCCTTGACTTGCAAAAGAGATGACTGTCTTGCAGAATTGTTCATTTAAAGTGGAAAATATCTCATGTTTAACCTTCAGGTGACATCTTTTCTTCCAAAAAAAAAAAAGAATATCTGAACATGTGGAGTGTAGAAATATTTCTGGTTTACATATCTTCCTGCTCTATTTTCTTCTACTCTTTGTATGTGTGGCCTTACTTTGTGAAACAACAAATTAAATATGTATATCTTTTGTTTTTTTTAATTTATTACTTTGTTTTTTATCCTTGTATTTCCTTTAACTCCCAGTAATAATGACTGACCACGTATTTGCCCATAATAATGTCAAACGAGTTTTCCACGTGACGCTCCTTATCGTTTTCTACTTTTTGATGACGCTACAATGTTCTATTGATGGATTTTCTTTTGCTTTTTGTTATATTTAATGTTATCTGATGTTTTTTTTTTTAAATGTTTCCCTTAATTCTCTTTGGATGATGTTTCAGGAGTGAAATGCGGTGCGATGCATGTCGGTGAATTTTAATATTAACGAAGGCTGAATATTGGTGTGTTATGGAAACCTCATTGTGTGCACATTTTTACAGCTGGCCACACTGTGTAGAAACCACTAAATCCTCTTTGTTACAGTCAACGAACCCCTGTGAATAATTCATGTAATGTTTTATGAGGGCAGACGTTTCATAGCCATCCTGTAAGATACACATTCCTCGTGCCAAGTTGCAAATGTTCACTTTGTTTTTTTATTATTATTATTATTATTGCATATTTTCTAAATCCGTTAACCCTTGCATTCATCACTAAACCACTGCAATAGTTAATGATATATCAGTCACAGCATTTTTTGTGGTGTTTTCATTGTATTGTGACGACTCTGAAATGTTGCTGTCACCTTGTAAACATTCCAGTTCATGAGTTTTATATAAAGTATTTGAGAAGTAACTATACTCATGTCTACCTGCTTTTATTTCACTATTATAATATATATGTATTTCAGTCAACCACATGATTAAACTCTTCTTTAATTTGTCCTGATTATATTGATGTTGAAATTACAAATAGGCCTACATGTATCATATTAAACTGTCTAGTATCTTTTTGCTTTTCAGATTAAGTTTGATATATATATACAGGAACTTGTAGGAACTGTGCAAACCAACAACTAACAAGATACCCAGTAACAGCACTATGAAATCCTTTTTATTTATATTTAAATAAAAAAAATTATTCATTTATATTTTAAATGAAATCCTTTTATTTATATAATTATTTAAACAAAATCATTTAATTTGATTACTTTTTATTTATTTTAAAAATGAAATCCCTTTTATTGATTTCTTTTTAAAAGAAATACTTTTTTATTTATATAATTACATAAATGAAATCATTTTTATTTTAATGTTTAATTAAATCCTTTTTATTCATTTATTTTTTAAAATGAAATCCTATTTATTTATTTAAAAATAAATGAAATTCTTTATTAATTTGTTTTTTTAAATGAAATTCTTTTTATTTATTTAATTTTATGAAATCCTTTTATTTTACTTTTTTATTTAAATCTTTTTTATCAATTTATTTAATTTAAAAGAAATCATTTTTATTTATTTTTTAAAGGAAATTCTTTGTTTTTTTTAATGAAAAAATTTAACATAAATACAAACTAACTCACTCAGTAGCTTTTTAACCATCAGACTGAGTCTAAGTAAACATTTGTCTGTCATTTTGTCTTGTTGCATCATGCATAAATAACACCTCAACCTACACTGAATGTTTAAAAACTTCTTTGTGCAAAATCTTTAAGCAAATAACAAATAATGATAATGTTGGTGCACAACCCACCGAAAATGACCTCACAGCACTTCATGCAGTTTTAACCTCTAATTGTAGGCAGCTGTTCACCAACAAACAAGCACTGATTAATTGTTCAAATAAAGCTTAATAAGCTTGTAAACATGATGACATGTAAGTAATTGTACAAAAAACATCTCAAGCTATAGCAAAAAATAATAGCGTGTAAGTACAAGTACTCTATTAACACTGATTCTACAAAGTAAGAGTCTAGTAATTCAGTTTCACATAGTTTTCTGTTTGCAAATGCTATTTTATTTTGAAAAATCTATGTAACATCTAGGGATGGTACCAAGACCCAGTATTAAATAGACCTCGGGGACATTATCAGCTCTATGTTTCAGCCATGGAAAAATTGAGAAAACAGATTTTCTTTTTAGTATTGCTAAATAAATGTAATTAAAATTAAACTGAGAATGGGCTGGTTTAGTTATTTGGGGGGCTGCAGGCAACCTCTGTCAGGCTTTATTCTCTCTATTTCTTTTACTAAATATAGTTTTTTTTTAATCTAAAAATATAAAGAAGGATAGAGAAGATTTAAATAAAAAGACAAATTGAAGCAATGTGAATTCTGTCCTCTATTAGTTGTATTTTTCCAATAAAAGACACCAAAAACAACCCGTAAGAGTCCTGTTAGAATACTGGACCGAAAAGCAAGAGCAGCAGCGTCATTAAAATCTGAAGAACGTGCACAAAAACATATTATTTGCACATCCTCAATTTGGTTTTAGCAGCTACAGTGCTTTTCTGCAAACCCAAACTTAGCCAAACTTTTCAAATCAGGTTAGAAATGCTCATTTTTCTTACCTGTTGTCATGTTGTGAGGATGTTTTAAAGATTTAAGACTTGTTTATGGTCATATCTTGTGTATTTGCATGCATAAAAAACTAAATGTCATTCTCCCGGTCAAAGTGTAATGCAATAATATAGATAAAAACTAGAAAAATACAACTGATCAGTATAAGCAGCACAGTGTTTTCCATGCCATGCTGCTTTACTTAATTTTAAATCATTATGTGCGTTCATGCCTGTGTGTGTTTGCAGGCAGAGAGCACTCCCATAAACACAATAACTAATTTAGGAAGTGGTTCACGTTGAGGTCTCCTGGACGACACAGCGTCCCTTTGTGCTCCAGCTCAGGTATTAAATTCCATTTCTGACAGCGCCTGGATCTGCACATCAGTCGTGAAGCCGCAACTCAGCTTCAGCTAGAAAGTCTGTTAACTTCTAACAAGTCTTTTCCTGAACTGAACTGAAGGACTGGGAAAAAAAGGTGAGGAAATAACTCCCGAGCATGTGCGTCCATCACGGGGTGTGTTGCATACCTGACTGCCCAGATCACGGCCCCGGACGCCGGCTCTGATTGGCTGCGGTCGCTCACCTTTACCGTTGTTTTACTGCCCTTCCACTCCCGCACACGCTCGCCATCCAGGTCCAAAGATCACTGCGCTCTGTTTGCTCAAGGCCTGAGCTGCTGCTGCTGGTTTGCTGTTGGGGGGGATCTTCAGCTCTTCCCTGCGTGAACCTGAAACCTCCACTGCCTGTCACCACTACAACACTTCACCTGGCGTCCATGCTGCCCGTCATCCGGCTGGAGGCCCCGGTCCAAACCCCTCTCACTGCCTAGGACTAGATCTTTCCCCACACAGAGCTCCAGACGAGGGACCCTGGACTGACTTTATCTGAGGCGGAAGCAAGAGGAGGGCTGCAGCGTTTTCCCTCTTTTTTTCTACTTGACCCCTTTGTCTATGTGTGTGCAGCACTTACAGGATACAAGAAATCATATTTCTGTTTGAGGTACGTGGCTGATTTTTATTCGCTTCCAGACGCTAGAAAGACATTTCTGTTGGACAAAGTTCAAAAAGCAGCTCACACTTTGAACCTTCTGGAAGTGGACATGAATTTCAGGCTCTGTGACTTCAGACTGACAACAAACAAACACTTCAAATCGAGGCCTTTAGCTTATTTACGGTGTGTTTTTTCCTAAACAGCAGAACATAGTGGTGAAAACGGCGTCTAATTTATGTGTTATGGATTTTACTGTGGATATTTCCTGTTTCCTAGAAAACACTCTCCACTAAGAAGCAGGTAAAACACGATACAGAGTGTTTTACAAAAGGCTGAAGATTGATGACAGATTGATGAGGAAGACACGAGGTCGCGGTCTTATCGCCGTCTTCATCTGCGTAGTTAGAGATTACTTGATTTTACTCTGGTGCAAAGGGTTGAGAAGGGAGCGGCTATATGCTTTTACAGCTCTAGAGCTCAGATAAAGTCTGCGGGATGCTGTAAACACTGCTTCATATAACTCTGATGTTCGCATGAATAAACTATTGTAGTTTATCTTGCTTTTTTTAATTTTACCGTGATGATCTGAACGAGGCTTGATAACTGAGACATCTTGCGTCGATCTGATCTGTGATAGATAGCTTCTCGACCACACCTCTGCTTTTTATACGCAGCGAAATATCAGGAAGCACGTGATGGAGCCTGTTTAGGCCAAATAATCATCTTCAGCATCAGTACCTCGAAATCTTAATGAAATCTGATGCTTGAGTGGAAGAAATCTGTTGTTTTAGGGCTCAGAAGTACAATTTTTTTCATTTGTTTTCCTTCCATCAATCATTTTCTCATCTCAACCTCACTTTCACAGCTGTATTTCTACCTATGCTTACATATAGATGAATTATATCTAGATTTTGAGCCTTTTTACAAACACAATCTTCTATAATTGAGCTGCTTTCTTCTCACAGTTTTCCCTTTCAGCTGCTTACCTTATTCTGTTACCTAAATGAATGACTCTTTCTAACTCTACATCATCACAAATGCACTTTTCTAGGTGTGAAATATGGAGAAACTGAGCTAAACATGGGATCGGTAGTGACGTACTTCCGCCAGTTGTGTGGACAAGAGAAAAAGAAAGGTGAGAACGGCGTCTCTGAGAAGTTTTTCTTACTTTCACTTCTTGTACGCAGTACTTAAACTGATTTCTTTCCCTCATATTCTTTCCCCAGAGGAGGAGAGACACCTGCGAGCTAACGACAGACCTTTCAACCTGTCTTACAGCTACGCCGTAAGCAGCATTTCCATCACAGCTCCCAACTCTTTACTTAGATGCAGTCCTTTAAAGGCTCTCTGACTGTCATTTTCCTCTCTCGTCTCCTCCAGAACAATGCCATCAGGACCTCCAAGTACAACATTTTCACCTTCCTGCCTCTTAACCTCTTCGAGCAGTTCAGGAGGCTCGCCAATGCCTACTTCCTCTTCCTGTTTTGCCTTCAGGTAGGCAACTTTTCCAGCCATTTGTTATTTGCATGCATGTCAGCATGAATTATATGTTGGTGGTGAGGTTTCACACGGGTCAACAAGCCTGTGAAAATGATGATATGCAAATAACGGTATAAAAAAACATCTCAAGCTATAGCAAAAAATGGTAGTGTGTAACTAAAAGTATTCTGTTAATACTGATTCTACAAAATAAGAGTTTGGTAATTCAGTTTTACATAGTTTTCTGTTTGCAAATGTTATTTTGTTTTTGAAAAATCCATGCAATATCCAGGGTTGATGCCAAGACCCTGTATTAAATAGGCCTCGGGGACATTATCAGCTCTGTTGTCAGTACTGGAGGAATTCAGAAAATAGATTTTCAATTTATTATTGCTACATAAATAAGAATGGGCTGATTTGGTTATTTTGGGGGCTACAGGCAACATCTGTCATGCTTTATTCTCTTTTTTCTCATACTAAATATTGATGTTGAGTACTCAAAAATAACTCAGTGTGCGAACTATACCGTGGCTGTCGGGGGGGCTCACTTATATGGGGGGCACCTCAGATCGAGGACTTACACAAAACACATCCATTATTACAGACCTGTACGTCTGCCTGCCTTATGTCAGCACATGTAAGCACAGATCACATCCAACCTCCACACATGCATCAAATCTTAATCAAATCTAAATCAAAACCAAAACATGTCAGTCTGTCTACAAGGGATCAAGTCGGCATCAACATGAAACTACAAAAATTTGCAGCAATTAAGGCAAAGACCCACAACACAGTGCCAACAATTAATAATACAGTTTACAGGCCTACAGATCAGCGCTTACCTTAAAACACAAGCGACCACACAGGCCTGGGATCAGCTACCTTTGCTATTGGTCCAGAAGACCATGATGTGGACAGGAGATGACCTGATTTAATCCAGGAAGCGATGAAGGGTGTTGGGTCGAATCTCTCTAATGGGGGTCCATCAAGATCCACAAAAAGGAGCGATGAGAGGCTGTTTTCGCGCAGTCTATTGCCATCATCGCCGGCCTCTGAGCTGTCCTTATTTACTCCATCTCCAACCTCTGTCAGCTCGTCCATGGTCACCCCGGGCCCGGCTGTTGGCGGGGGTTCACCGGCAGCAGTCCCTTCCGGTGTCCTCAACTTCGCATTTGCCGAAGAACTCGCCTCTTGCTGCTCCTCAGAGTCGTTCGTCTTCGATTTCTTCCTAAAACCGAAATTTGCGAGCAGGTTTCCGTGTTTCCTCTTCCACATTCTTCCACATTTTGACTCCAAAATCCAAAAACAGCACTGAAATTCAGCGGCTCTAGCCCAAACGGTCCAGCGCGGTCTTCTTTTTCGTTTCCGGTGTCTGACTTAAAGTGACGTTTAAGGCATAGCGCCCCCACGTTGCGATGGTGAGGACAGGAACTGCATGCAGGCCGGCAACTTTATTAAAGGGAAATAGTGATGATAGTGAAATCATTATAATATCATTATAATATATATAAAAATATAAAAAATCCCTAATATTACACATGATCCATTATTATGATAACACAAATAATAATGATGATAATACAATAAAGGATATACATGGGGAAAACAGCATTTTGACAATATTTAAGTGACCCCCCCAAAAATTCACAAGTCATGTTTTCAGGGGAGCTCATGTCTCATTAAGGGGGGGCTGCCCCCCCCCCGGCTGCCCCGTAGTTCGCACCCTGCTTAAACTTTTGAATTTTAATTTTAAAAAATAAAGAAGGATAGAGGATTTTTTAAAAAGACAAACTAAAGCAATGTGAATTCTAATCTTAATTGGTTGTATTTTTCCAATAAAAGACACCAGAAACAACCAGTAAGAGTCCTGTTAGAATACTGGAACAAAATGCAAGAGCAGTAGCATCGTTAAAATCTGATGAACATGTACAAAAAATATTATTTACACTTTTTGATTTTGGTTTTAGCAGCTACAATTCCATTCTGCAAACCCAAACTTACCAGACGTTTTAACCTTGTTCGCTTTCTGTTCCCATCTCTGTTGTTAACAGGTCAGTTTTGACCCGTGTCTTAAAATCAGCTGTAAAATACACAAAAAACAATTTTCTATCATCCAGTTTGTTTCTCATCTCTTGGTTACCTTGTTAGGCTTCATTATCCACGAGAATATTTAATATTTTTAATATTTTTGGTGTGGGCCTCTGGGGCCTTTTTTTATCAGTATACACCTGGACGCACTCTGCAAGTCATCAACTCTGTACTGAATTGACCTCACGTCTGGACATGCCTGTCTTTGTTTTGTTTTTGTGCAGGTATATGGGGAAAAAAAGGCTAAATGAGAATGTCCAAAAGCTCACATGACTGTGAAAGGAGCTGGCTGTCAGTGTGTTGGCTGACAGTGCACTTATCAGTTCAATTTTGGCTCTAATTGTTGCTTTATAATCTTATTTTTATAACTGGTTTGTGCCGTTAGGGTCGAAACCAGCCCTACCAACACACAGGGCAAAATTTCATCCAAGGCATTTTATAAGTTAGTGAGAAACTTTTTAATTTTGTTCAAAGAGATGGTACTGACAAAGTCAAAAAGCTTTGATGCAATAAACAAATGTATGTGGTTCTTTTATGCATTTAAAACCTAACAACAGGTCGGTGCTGACTCTAACACATGAGAAAGGTTATATGAGGTTCATTTTTATTTTTATCTGTTGTCATGTTGTGAAGATTCAAGATTTGCTTATTGTCATTTCTAGTGTCTTTGCATGCTGATTTCCCATTCAAATGAACCAATCTCCATACACACTTTGTAGATCCCCACCTTTTTAAAATGTATTGTGAATTTTAAATTTAATATTGGATCATTTTTTACATTTTAAAATCGATCTTTTTTACCCAAATGCTAATATTAATGTCGTCCACATTCCTGAAGTCCAACAAATGCTGCAGTATTTCAAACGCACTCGTGTGTTTGTGTGTCCACAGCTGATCCCGCAGGTCTCCTCCCTCTCCTGGTTCACCACCGCCGTCCCTCTGGTCCTGGTGCTGGCCATAACTGCAGTCAAAGACGCCAGCGACGACATAGTGAGCTGAATTTATAAAGATACAAAACATCATCATGTACCCCAAAAAATATGAAACTGAGGTCAAACATTTAAGCAAATAACGTCCTCTTTTTCTGTCAACGGAGTAGAACAGGCACAGAAGTGACAAGCAAGTGAACAACCGCATGGTGGACGTCCTCATCGATGGAGAGTGAGTCGTTTAACAGAGATTTCACAGGATGTTCTGTGCAGATTATGCAGTCTTTATTATTTAATTCTCCCTCTGACAGACTCAGAAATGAAAAATGGATGAACGTGCAGGTCGGGGACATCATCAAACTGGAGAATAATCAGTTTGTCACAGTGAGTATGCGGATGTTCGAATAAAGGTTCCCACAACTCCGAGTCGAGTCTGTGTCCTCTGCTTTCTGGACTCCACTGAATCATTTCTTCTCCCAGGCCGACCTGCTGTTGCTGTCCAGCAGTGAGCCTCTCAATCTGGTCTACGTGGAAACAGCTGAGTTAGATGGGTGAGTTTGTGTGTGTGTGTGTGTGTGTGTGTTTACATGGCTGATGGCTACTGTCTCACACTGTCTTGGATTTCCCTTCAGTTGCATCCTTCTCACTTCCTCTCGGTCCCCCCCAGAGAAACCAACCTGAAGGTGAAGCAGGCCCTGACTGTAACCGGAGAGCTGGGAGACCGCATCGAGGCGGTGGCCAGTTTCAAAGGTGAGAAGCTGAATGAAACGACATGTGGCCGGATCACCCATTAGGCAATATAGGCTAAGGGCACCGTGGCCTCCAGGGGGTGCCACAAAATCGGGAAATAATTCACCTTCAATGTAATTATATTAAAACTAGTTATTACTCTTAAAATGGAAAAGCTCACATTGATTGAAATGTAAAGCAATGCCCAGTTAATATTACTACAAAACAATGCTATTCGATTCCTTTTGTAAGCGTATGTAAATCGAAGATGGAGGGGGGCGCCATATAAAATCCGGCCTAGGGCACCAAATTAACTAGTGCCGGCTCTGTGGCTCGCTTAGAAAAGTGCGATCCACTTCCTTCACCATGTAGGAAAGAAAAAGTCAAGATATTGTGATTTTTTTTTTGTTAATAACAAAACAGACATTGATTACAAAAAAAGAAGCCCAACAACATGTCTACATATATGACCTAAACATTTCAAAGACAGAAAAAAAAGCACAAATTCAGCATACTTTATTTTTTTGTGGCATGCACTTATTTTAATTTCAAATGCTGGAATTTAATATTACTGGAGAATTTAAACCGAATAACTGTGTGAACGAATACATAGATAATAGAAATCTACCAACCTAAATATAAATAGATTAGATAGAACCAGGCTCAGGGAAGGCGGCCATCTGCCTCGACTGGTTGGGGCGAGAGTGGGGATGAGAGGGGAGGGGATTTTTTTATGGTTAACATGTAAATTAATATGATTTTTCTGTAATTTTGTAAGATATTGTCTATAATTTAACTAAACAGGCAAAATCTGTAAAATATCTAAGTGGTTTCAAAAAATTATAGTGAAAAACTTTCATTTTTTACAGTGTACTAACTGATTCGTAGCCCCAAAACTTCCCATTCTTCATCTGAACCTCGTCAACTGTTAACTCTGTGTCTCTCAGGCGAAGTGAGGTGTGAGCCTCCCAACAACCGTCTGGACAAATTCAAAGGGACTCTGACGGTGGACCAGCAGGTGTACTCTCTGGACAACGACAAGGTGCTGCTCAGGGGGTGCACCCTCAGGAACACCGAGTGGTGCTTCGGGCTGGTCATCTTTGGAGGTAAACTCTGACCTCAGTGCAGTCAGCGTCGTTTCTGGTGTTGCCGTGTCGTTTATTCTGATAATGATAGAATAATAATAAGCTGTTAACATGCTCGAGAGGATTTGAGGCCCACCAGTCATGTCTGCAAGGGTCCTGCAGAGGGCGCTGAAGATACACAAAGAAGACCTGTAGTAGTGGGAAATCAAAACAAGACTAATCAATGATTAATGATCCATTCACTCTGCTACTATCTTGAAACTACAACTGCACTGTCAAATGATTAACCAGTAAACAATTAGCTTTTTAATCGCTAACTTTGGGATTTGACTGAGAGGAATTTCAATAAAGCCTTAGTTAACCTACTAGCTGATATGAGTATAGAAGAACATTAGCTGAATGCAAAGAAGAGGATTTTAGGTGCAGAAATGTTACTTTTCTAGCAAAATATTCCCAAAAACAGACAGTTTGACAAGCTCTTAGTAGCAGTAGTGGAAAGTAACTAAGTACTTATGCACTATTTTGATGTCCTTTCCATTTTATGCTGCTTTCTCCTTCCACTCCGCCATATTTATCTGACAGATTTAGTTCCTGTGAAGATGGCAGTTTTGCACAGTGGATAATATATCAATGTTTTCCAACATACAAGAGGAAACCTGCAAGTTTCCAACCTTTTGGCCTCCAGAAAGCAGTGTGCAGTTGGGCCCACATTTCAGATGTGTTATGGGTTGTTAACAGGTCCACGAAACAGTGATTTTTACCTCTCACATGGCTTAATTTCAATAAATGTTGAAACAGATTCACCGATGAGAACTTTTCCCTTTTATTCTTCCATTAACCGTGTGGCGAGCCCTTAGATTCATCTGCTGTCCATGTATATAAAACTGAATATTCACCGGTGCATCTGTTCCATAAAGCCTGTTAGAAAACCATTCAAGTTTCGCACAATGAGCTTCACATAACAATAGCACGTGTGGCAGATTTTTCCTTCTACAAATGCTGAAGCTTCACCTGCATATCAGTGTATCTGAACATGACACCGACCCTCTCCAGGTCCCGACACCAAACTGATGCAGAACAGCGGAAAGACGATATTCAAACGCACGAGCATCGACCACCTGATGAACATCCTGGTGTTGTGTGTGAGTCTATGCAAACACAAGTGCACTAAAAAATTGACATTTTAGCATTTTCCTTTAAATGTGTTGTAGAATTAACTGACTTCATGGTAATTTCAAATGCATCATTACTTATATCAAACACACATATGATTGAATCTTCTAAACACTGGAGATAAGAAGTAAAGTTTGTGTTTCAGCAACAAATACTGCATATAATTACTATAAATACATACATATATAGAGATTTTTGATCAATATTCATATATGTAGCCTTGAATGTGTCAAAATAAGTGAAATAAATAGGTAAATGCAACCTACTAATCACTTTATGCTATTTAAATCCACACATAATACGTGTAAACGTCATGAAATCATGAATCTGTGTTTTTTAGCTGAATGATCTCGCTGTTTCTTATCTTTCTTCTGTCAGATCTTTGGTTTCCTGGCGGCCATGTGCGCCGTCCTGGCCGTCGGCAACGCAATCTGGGAGGTGAGGGAGGGGTCCGTGTTCACAGCGTTCCTCCCTCGAGAACACGGCATCAATACTAGCCTCACGTCCTTCCTCACCTTCTTCTCCTACGTCATCGTGCTCAACACGGTGGTGCCCATTTCTCTTTACGTCAGGTATTAGTCAGCAGAGGAAGACTGTCAACTCAAAGCAACTATAGTCACTGGGTGTTGTTTGATCTGCTTCATATTTCTACATCCTTTTGTCCTCAGCGTGGAGATCATCCGTCTCGGCAACAGCTTCTACATAGACTGGGACAGGAAGATGTACTACCCTAAGAACGACACTCCTGCTCAGGCGAGAACCACCACGCTGAATGAGGAGCTGGGCCAGATTAAGTACATCTTCAGCGACAAGACGGGAACCCTGACGCAGAACATCATGACCTTCAACAGGTGCTCCATTAATGGAAAGGCGTACGGTGAGCAGCTTATAAAGAACATACCCGGTTAAACAGACCTTCAAAGATGTGTCGCATGACTGAAGTGTATTTCTGCTTCTTTTTTTCAGGGGAACTGTTTGACTTTAACAGACAAAGGGTGGAAATAACAGAGGTGAGAGGAGAATACCGACAAATGAAATGCAGTCTTATTTATGTGTTATTACATTATCGGCTGCAGTTATTACATTTTCAAAGGATTTTTTTGATGCTAGGCCGTTAACGTAATAACTTATTGCATTGTTGGCGGGTATGATGTTATTGGTTGCTACAATCCACCTTTTTTGTGTCTCTGTGTCTTTGCAGAAGACAGAGAGAGTGAACTTTTCCTGGAACCGCCTGGCAGATCCAAAGTTCGTCTTCCATGACCACAGTTTGCTGGACACGGTGAAGGAGGGAAACCCGGAGACTCAGGCCTTCTTCCGCTTGCTGGCTCTTTGCCACACCGTCATGCCTGAGGAAAAAACAGAGGGTGAGGGTCCTAACCTAACCCTAACCCTAACCCTAACCCTAATGGATATCTTTCAGCATTCAGAATTGCACTATTCTAATGACCAGAAACTCGATGAATTGTGTTTTTGAATGAAAAAAGTCTGAGTTTGATGCCTTCTATTGATGCAATATTCACATTTTAACTGAGTGTTTCTTCTTTTCTTCCTCTCTTGCCCTCTCAGGGGAGCTCCACTATCAGGCTCAGTCTCCAGATGAAGGCGCTCTGGTGACGGCGGCGAGAAACTTCGGCTTTGTGTTTCGCTCTCGCACACCGGAATCCATCACCGTGGTCGAGATGGACAGGAAGGTCATTTACGAACTCGTGGCTGTCCTGGACTTCAATAACGTGCGGAAGAGGATGTCGGTAATCGGTGAGGGGGAAGTAGTGACAAGATTTGAATCATCGCTGCCCGTCTGAGACTTCTGTGTCGGTGAGCTTATCTTGCAAGTTTAGAAAGTGACTCTAACTGTGACTTCCAGTGCGGAGCCCGGACGGAAAGCTAACTCTGTACTGCAAAGGAGCAGACACCATCATCTATGAAAGGCTGCACCCCTCCTGTAACAAACTGATGGAGGCCACCACTAAACACCTCAACGTGAGTGATGTCGTTTTTTGCGATGTGTACACAAACATAAAAAAAAAAACTTCTCTGCTTTTGCAACTGATTTAAAATGTCCAACCGAAATCAGGAGTATGCAGGCGACGGCCTCCGTACGCTGGTTCTGGCCTACAAGGACTTAGATGAGAGCTACCTGAGGGAATGGAGGCAGCGCCACCATGAGGCCGTCACCGCCATTGATGGACGAGAGGAGAGGCTGGATGAACTTTACGAAGAGATAGAGAAAGACTTGATGGTCAGTTTACCTGCTGAATACTTCAACACATTGCTAGATAGGCTCAGCAGCTGTGTGGTTACCATTTTTTAATCATCATGAGTGAAAAAAGAGATTGGATGGCTTCAGATTTAGAAATAAACAAGCTATCACCCTTTCATATCTGATTTCTAGCTGTTGGGAGCGACAGCCGTGGAGGACAAGCTGCAGGACGGTGTTCCGCAAACCATCGAGCAACTGGCCAAAGCTGACATCAAAATCTGGGTGCTGACTGGAGATAAACAAGGTTCGTGTCACTGTGTTCAATTCAAATTCTACATTTCGACATGGATGAAGTCGCACTGTGATATTTGGCGCGTTCAACAGATTCATTGCACCACAATAACTGTGACCATTGTTGATCCCAAACAGAGACAGCAGAGAACATCGGCTATTCCTGCAACATGCTGAGAGAGGAGATGAATGACGTGTTCATCGTGGCAGCCAATACAGCTGAAGAAGTCCGAAAGGAGCTACAGTAAGTCAGTGAGACATGATTGTAAAGGCTGTTTTAATGAAGTGAACTGGTAACATATTTTTCCAACATGAACATACTTAGAGAGCCCATGCTCCCTTTCCTTTAGTGTGTCATGTAGTTGAGTTTTTTGTGCATGTAAGCTAAACCCAGAGGAAATTGTATTCCAGTACAGAAATCACTGTTCCTTACTGATGCCTTATTTGAAATCCGGGAATTTCTTCCGTTACTTATTTACACCAATCAACCAAAACATTCTGACCACTGACAGGTGAAGTGAATAACATTGATCATATTGGTACTATGTGGTGTTCTGATGAAAAACCTTGGATTCTGACATCCATGTTGTTGAGACTTAGACACCCAAATAAACATTGTCAACATTGTGCAACATGTTCCATGCAAAACGCCAGCATCCTCACCAGCTGATGGTCCTTGGAACTGCAGACATGGACATGGAGGAACTACATTGTTCCATTTGTCCATGTAGCGCTATAGTTTGCTCCCAAACATTGGATGCATCTGTCCATTTTTTAACCTAAGCTGTGACGTAGCATTTGGTTATTACTGTAAGGAGTGAGCTAGTTGTGTATTCTTGACAGGCCTGATCTGCTACAGTATTTGCAGTAGATGTGCTACATTTGGAAAACTGACCTTTCAACTCACTTTAATTTAGTACTTACAAGTTAGGTTGTCTAGTTAAAATATGAAGCACACTCATGTTTACCAGCGTAGTTGTTTACTTATTGTAAGAAAACCAAAATGACGTATCTGCAGTTTGTCAGAAGGTAGATATGAAGGTTGTATTTGTTCACTGTCAAACTGAAACTGACAGCGAAATGGCAGATAAAGTTCATAATCACGCTCAATAAACAGTTATCGGCATGTTAACACTAATCTGGCTTCATAAAAATACAGTCCAGAGCTAAGTAGTGAGCCTTTCAATGTGTCGTGCCAATGAAACTCCTTTCTTCCTGTTTGCAGGAATGCAAGAAAGAAAATGTGTCCAGGCGCAGCAGAGCAGCCATCTGTGATCAAGTCTCGTGCTGGGCTGTTTTGGATGCAGAAGACAGAAACTGTGCAGGATGAGAAAGTGGACGGAGAGTATGCCCTAATTATAAACGGACACAGTTTGGTACGAAGACTGTGGTTTTTTTTTTTTTTCAGGCACATTACTATTTTGGGTAGCCTCTGAGTCAACAGGAAACTTTGTCCTCGTTGTGACTCAGTGTCCTTAAAAAAAGTTCTGTTAGGTGTCCTGTTTATTTATGACCACACTTTACCAGGTTGGCGTTAAAAGGTTTATCACTCTGACTGCAACTTTACCACAATGGGTGTTAAATTGTGCATTCAGAGAGGAAATATCAGCATTTTATAGGCCAACTTTAATGTTTTTATTCAACTGCATAGAAACAAAAAGGAGATTCATGCATAAAAGGACTCAGAATTTCCTTGACTGTATGAAGAATATTTTGAGACCTTTTTGTGGGGTTGCGTTGAGGAGGATTACAACTCCATAATCCTTTCTTCCTTTTCACCTTCAGGCCTTCGCTCTGGAAAAGGACATGCAGATGGAGCTGCTGAGGACGGCCTGCATGTGCCAGACAGTGATCTGCTGCAGGGTCACCCCTCTGCAGAAGGCCCAGGTGGTGGAGCTGGTCAAGAAATACAAGCAGGCCGTCACTCTTGCCATTGGGGATGGAGCCAATGACGTCAGCATGATCAAGGGTAACGCTGATGCACCGGAGCTGTGCTGCCAGGAGAACCAGTATTTACCGTTACTCATTTCATTTTCCTGTCTTTCCTTCAGCTGCTCACATCGGTGTCGGCATCAGCGGCCAGGAGGGGATGCAGGCGGTCCTCTCCAGCGACTTCTCTTTCGCCCAGTTCCGTTACCTGCAGCGCCTCCTGCTGGTTCACGGTCGCTGGTCCTACCTGCGCATGTGCAAGTTCCTGCGCTATTTTTTTTACAAGAACTTCACCTTCACCTTCGTGCATTTCTGGTACGCCTTCTTTTGCGGTTTCTCTGCACAGGTGAGGGACATTAATTCTAATGATTCTATATGATATATTGTTATGGTGCATGCTGTACATGCAATGGGAAAAATAAGGCATCTCGTAAGGCACAGTTGTCAACACTTAACAAATTGAATGTCATGGCAGTCTGGAGTTTCCAATGACTCCTGTAACTCTATATTTTCCTGTCACAGAAAAACAATCATGCATTTTGGTTCTTTCATAAATTTATTACAAGACAAAGCCTGCTGGGTCAAAAATATACATTCAGCAATGCTAATATTTGGTTTAATGTCCACCTCAGTTAGGGGTTTTTGGTAGTCGTCCACAAGCTGCTGGTTGACAGAACTGGTTCAACCAAATTTGTTGGCTTTTGACACAAGCTTGTTTCTTCAGCACAGTTTCCCAGTAGGATTTAAGTCAGGATTTTGTCGTGTTTATGGCGGAGTCTAACATGCGTATTGAATGGGCCCTATTTAAATTGGCTCAGAGGAGTCAACAGCTGTAGTCAATGGTAATCACTTACAAGAAGTTGAGGCTATACCACTGAGAAAATTTGATTAATACATCTTTCTACGTCACCAAAACTGATAAAGTTGCTGTATGTAAATTTTTGACGCAACAGATTTTGTCATATTTCACATATGGAAGAACCAGTATGCATAGTTGCTTTCTGTGACAAAGATGCATTGTCTTTACAAGAGGATGCAAACTTCTTTTCACAACTGTAATTAACTTTAATAGTTGTGAATGTTTACTTGTTTATTGAAGTTATGATAGTTCAATCTACTTCAATTATATTGTTATGCTATGATGTTAAAAGCGTATCTGCATGTACAGTACATGGTGCAGAAGTAAGTCTGTATTGTCATGTTGAAGGATTGAACAAAATAACATTAGAATCATATCAAAACAAAAGCAACACAGCAGTAAAAGAACACAACTTAGTCGTGTAAAACATGCTACAGAGCCATAGTTAGACCTCTTATGAACATAGTTGTCAAAAATGATGTATTCTTTCAGATTTGTCTGATATAATAATTACACTACCTGTGGCATCTTATGCTACGCTCCTCTCCATCCACCAATGGTGACAGAAAAACACAGAACAAATCATGTTTTAATTTGCAGTGAGGTTTTTGCTGAATGTTCCATGACTGGTGTGTATAGATCTGTTCATGTAATGCTTTAAGTTTGTATTAACAAACTGTTTAATGGTGATTTTGTTGTCTTTTCTTCACAGACTGTGTATGACGAGTGGTTCATCACTTGTTACAACCTGGTTTACACAGCTCTTCCTGTCCTCGCCATGAGCCTCTTTGACCAGGTCTGCACTAACGGGGAAATTAGCCACCATTCTGAAAATGCACATAATTCCAACATTTAGTTTTATTCGAACATCCTGTAATTCATCATCTCAGCTTTCTCATCTTTTTCCTGTGTTTCTGCAGGATGTAAACGACCGCTGGAGTTTCCAGTATCCTCAGCTCTACTCACCAGGCCAGCTCAACCTCTACTTCAATAAGAAAGCCTTCGTGCGCTGTATGATGCACAGCTGCTACAGCTCCCTAATCCTGTTCTTCATCCCATGGGCTGCCATGCACGACACGGTCAGAGATGACGGCAAGGACATTGCTGACTACCAGTCCTTTGCTTTGTTGGCGCAGACCTGCCTGCTCCTTGTGGTGAACGTACAGGTGAGAAGATTACAGCCCATTTATCTCCTCATGTTGTATTATTCTACAAATGAGTGAGCAGTGCTGCAATATTGAAATTTTAGCACTTATGTTTAAATATTCCTCAATCTCATATCACAGCATAGACAGTGCCGTGAAAAAGTATTTGCCCCCCATACAGAAATCTTCTATTGTTGCATATTTCTCACACTTAAATGTACCAGATCATCAAACTAATTTTAATGTAAGACATAGATAACCAAAGAAAATAACCAAATCTATTTAGCAATTGGGTTTAATTTCACCAGCCACACCCACATATGATTACTGCCAGGCTTGTTGAGTCAAAACATCACTAAATAGAACCTGTCTGGTATTGTGAAGTAGCTAAAGGGTCTCAAAAAGCAGCACATGATGCCACGTTCTAAAGAGATTCAAGAACAGATGAGAAACAAAGTCACTGACATTCATCAGTGTGGAGGGTTACAAAGCCATTGCTGAGGCTCTGGGACTCCAGAGAACCACAGTGAGAGACATTATCCACAAATGGAAACAGCATGGAACAGTGGTGGGCCTTCCTAGGAGTGGCCGGTCTACCAACATGTCTCCAAGAGCACGTCGATTTCTAATCTGGGAGATCACAAAAGAACCCAGAGGAACATCAAAACATCTGAAGGCCTCACTGTCCTCAGTTAAGGTCCATCTACATGATTCCATAATAAGGAAGACACTGGTAGGAAATGGCATCATGGGAGCGTTGCAAGATGCAAACCACTACTGACCAAAAAGAACATAAAGGTTCATCTATATCTGGATGAGCCCCAAGACTTTTGGGATAACATCCTGTGGACTGATGAGTCAAAGGTGGAACTTTTTGAAAGAGTGTGGGTCCCGTTACATCTGGTGTGAAGCTAAAACTGCATTCCACAAGAAGAACATCACACCAGCAGTGAAACATGGTGGTGATAGCGTGATGGTGTGGGGCTGCTTTGCTTCCGCAGGACCTGGGCGACTTGTCATAATTCATGGGGCCATGAATTTCGCTCTCTATCAGAAAGTCCTCCTGGAGAATATCCACCTATAGCTCAACACAAATGGTTCATGCAGCATGATAAAGACCCAAAGCACACAATCAAGTCCATCTCTGAGTGTCTCAAAAAGAGCAACATTAAGGTTTTGGAGTGGCCGAGTCAAAGTCCGGACTTAAATCCAATTGAGATGCCGTGGCAGGACTGTAAAAGTGCAGTTCATGACCGAAAACCGTCTAATGAGACCAAATTAAAACTATTCTACAGAGAAGAGTGGACCAACATTCCTCCACGGTGATGTAAAAGACTGATCACAAGCTGTAACAAACACTTAACTGCAGTTGTTGCTTCCAAGGGTGGAAAACCAGTTATTAGGTTTAGGGGGGCAATTACTTTGTCACTGCACTATATGATGTTGCACCTAAAAATTGTATGTACTGAAGCCACATTGTGAATTAATAAATTACTTAAACTTCATTTTGCAGTGTTGCCTTGACACCCACTACTGGACAGCTGTGAACCAGTTCTTTGTGTGGGGAAGCCTGGCCGCCTACTTTGCTGTCACATTCACCATGTACAGCAACGGCATGTTCCTCATCTTCACCTCTGCTTTCCCCTTCGTTGGTGAGTAGATTCAGCCCAGTAATGGAGGTTGTTGGTGCTCCTTTCCAGAGTTAATTCATTCAGACAACTGCATAATTCATCTTTTGGTTAGCAAGTCTGTTAAAGTTCTTCCTCTTCTAAAATTTAGTCTTTTAGAGTAGACACTCAAATTTATACAGCACATTATGGTCAACAAGCCAATGTTAACACAGAGCAGGTGAGATTTGGGGTACCAGCATTCTGTTATTCTGAGCTTGCAGATATGACTTTCATCATCTATTGTTTGAATCCCTCACTTCCATATACATTACTGCAAGGTTGTGTGATTCTGACTGCTGATCTGATGTGTTTTTGGTTTTCAGGCACAGCAAGAAACTCTCTGAACCAACCGAATGTGTGGCTGACCATGTTCCTGGCTACCCTCCTCTGTATTCTGCCTGTGGTGGCTTACCGCTTCATTCTCATACTGCTTCGTCCCACCATCAATGACAAGGTGAGGAAATGCATGAAACACATACATCAATCGGCCACAGCATTATGGCCGCTGACAGGTGAAGTGAATAACATTGATCATATTGGTACTATGTGGTGTTCTGCTGGAAAACCTTGGATTCTGACATCCGTGTTGATGAGACTTAGACACACAAATAAAAACTGTCCCACAACAAGAACACTCCCTCATACAAATGTTGATTTGACCTCCAAACTTCCTACACCCCATTGTGATCAAGCATCAACAGGATGCAGTGGAACAAGTTTGATTGACAGAGGCCCCACTGCACAAGCCAGAGTACCCAAAGGATCCAGTGCCAACGTCCTGGTTCCAGACCCCATAGGACACCCTGAGAGGTCCTCTGGTCCATGCCCAATGGTTCAGAACATTTTTGAGCATATAAGGGAGACCAACACAGGATTAGGCAGGTGGTCATAATGACATGACTGATTGGTGTAAAACCATCTAATCTTTAATGCATTCTACTGGTATCTGTAGGAGGTAGCTGAGGAAGCATGTAAAATAATAATACAGTGTCCTGAATGAGTATGTATTGCAATCTTGCCCCTTCCAGGTGAGACATAAGATGCGGGAGGAGGCTCTGCCAGCGCCTGCTCCTCGCCGCCCACGTCCCCATCGCATCAGCACCCGTCGGTCGGGCTACGCCTTCTCCCACGCTCAGGGTTACGGCGACCTGGTGACGTCTGGAAAGTTCCTGCTGAGGCGACCCTTGAAGAGTCGACCAGCCCTGTTTGCACAGACAGACTCTCCGCTGGCGCAAAACGAACCCCAGCACTACCGCACCATCACCGAGGAGCCGGAGGGGTCCCAGAGCCCCTAACTGGGAGGTACGCAGGGACAAAAACACTGCAGGGAGTGAATATTTTGTTGTTTATTTGAGAGGATGCACAGGGTAAAGTTCACCACCTGCATGGTTTCCAGGTGAAACTTTTAAACTTAAACCTGAGTCAGTATAAAAACTGGTGGTGTTTTATAATGGATGAATGTTGATGTCACTGTGAAAAGTGTTGAATTTGCAGAATGTAAAGCCTGAAAGAACCACACTGTGGTTTTGCATGTTTTTGCTTAATAAGTTCAACTTTTACATCCTGCAGCCTGCATTGTTTGCTGGTCATTATTAACAGAATGCTACAGTTTTCAAATGTTTCTCCCCGAGTTTTAGTTCATTTCTTTACAGCTGCACTCAGTTTGTGGATTTTATACAAGTAGGCAGTGAGACCAGCCGCCCAAAAGCACTTTTTACTTAGTAAAAAGAGGTTCAAATCAAAATTTTTCACAAAATGCACGTTGGTTTTATCACTTGCTTTCTGCTTTTTATTTTCCAACATAGCCCACACACTTTATTTAATTTTTTCACATTAATTCTATTTAGCTTTTTCATAATTGTGTGCAACTCAAAATATTAAAATTTTTTTTATTTTTCTATGAAATACCTGTAGCAGTTCTGTGAAAGTCCTGCAAGGTGAATTTAAGTGTACACACAGCTGATTCTCAAATTTTTGGAAGTTAACATTGCCTTAAACACTTTTTTTTAAAAAAAACAGTCTTACTTTAAAGTCATCCTGGGTGCTCCCCTGGCCCGGGGTGTGGGGGCACTTGGCCCTGCTGACTCGTAGTCACTCTGGGCTTCAGTGTCCATCACACATGTATGTTTGTTCAGGGCTTACCAACTCCTGTCGAGTCCCCCTTGCTGAGAGCTGATGGCACCCGCCAGATTGTGCGGAGTCACTCTTCAGATTTTGCACTAAACTCACACCCTCTATACACTCTTCCCTCACTCCTGTCCTCTGGCATCCTAACCCTGTATACTGTCAGGACTTCTACAATTCTAGTGTCCAATTCGTTTCTGTGTTGATTATTTGTTTTCAGTTTTCACATGTGGGATTGGTTGTTGGGAATAACAGCATTTTGCAGCACTCTTATAGGATTCAAATAGCACTGCCCGTCTATACTCTCTCTGTTCATCTTGTCTCGCCCTATCCTTCATTTGTTGTGGGGGCGGTGATGGTCATGCACACGCACCAAATATTAATATATTTTGCTGCAAGACTAAAATATGCATTAATCTCATTAAAAGTTGACTCCCTTCTGTGGTGTTAAACGATGACTATAAATGCAGACAAAGAAAATATATAAAGTCATCCTGCAAAGTCTGATCACATAGATTTCCCAAAAAATAAAGGTGGATGAGTCACCTCCTGTTTCTGAGGCGTGATCGAACACTTGGTGAACTAAAAAGAGAGTAAAAGCAGCCTGAGAGGTAAAAAAAAAAAGTGCACGGTAAAGTTTGAGAAATGGCCACTGCTTCAGTTTGCACTTAGTAAGCGAGAGCATGCAGAAACCATTCATTGCAATGAGATTGTGTCCTGCACACCAAATTTTTTACACTATTTGTTTTGAGATCTGTAGATTTATTTTTTGTGAAAGTTAAATGAAAAAAATGCAAAGCTTGCCACTAACAGATCAAGAGAATTGCCTTTTTTTAAAATGTCAAACTGAATTCTCACGCCAGTCTGCAAAATTAGAAAACTCTGATTTCAGTTTCACTTGTTGGCCTTTATAGTTTACATGAAGATTTACATGAAGATTGTGAACACTGCTTTATTATTGTTCTCCTGTGTTAATGATCTGTTTGTTCATTTAATATTCAGCCGTTTCATGAAGGTACAACTTAACCATGTCAGTCACAGTGTTGTTGAATGCAGCCAGGGGTCAGTGTTGGGTTTAAACTGTGTTTCCACCTTTTAAGGTACAGCAAAGATTAATACTCAGGACACAGACAACATGTGTGGTGTTCAGCATGTACTGCATTCTGTATTCTGCCTTTGTGACTTTCACATTAGGTCAGCTTTTTGTTGCCTTACAGGAGCTGAGACTGACTTGCTCTCATTTGTACCTGCAGGATCAACTGTGAATAAAACAAACTCACAAACTTTCGGAGTCATTTCTCTAAAAATAAAAATCAATATAAACTATCAAACTATGCGGGTACTGACTGATTGAAACACGCATACAGCACAATCCTCTACACATGCTCATTGTGTCATGGAGTCATGAGAACGTGTATAAAAGGACAAAAACGTCTGCCGTTATTGTAAATATTTCATAACCTGACCTCGTTCGGGAAGCCTCGTCTCAGACCCGCACCACATTTTTCTGCATTATGAATGCGGCCGTGTGCACATTGACTCAGTTTCCCTCTCTGCCTGTTCTCCTCTCATGCTCACTCCCTCCACTCCCGCTATATATTCTACTATACATCTGCAGACAATAAGCATTCAGCTCACAACTGCAGTGTCCTCTGAGACGGTGAGTGGTGACCTCGCTGATGGAGGGCTGTCCCAGTGTGGCTCGGATCCAGCAGAGCTTTTAATTTACATTCTGGTGCGCGACCAAAGAAACACGTTGGAGTCTACTACACTTTGGGAAACACAGTGGGGCTGCACAGACAAAAGGAGTGGAATGTAGTGTGAAAACATGTTTGATTAATGACTAAAAAGATGAAGCAAAAGAACAAAATTGCTCAATGATTACTCATAATGCATTCAAAGTGTGGCGTGTTTAATTGTATTTCACCACTGGAAGTGTCACTCAGCTCTTCTAGCTTCCCTTCTCCTCCACTTTAACCCTCATTCATTGCTCCTTCCCTTCTGGTACATGCAGCACAGTCAGCAGGCTTGTCAGTCTTCAGTGAAGGTCACTGCCTGATCCCACAGCGTGGAATGTTGTATAAATAGCCTGCATGTGAGACACACCCCAACTATGACAGAGCATATTGATAGTTATCTCATAAGATTGGTTTAAACCTTAACCACCAGAACGTCATACACTGTAACATTCTCTCCAACCTGCCTTTTGGCCTGTATCATTAAAAAAATAAAGTCAGAATACAAGAAGTGGTGATGGAGCCCTTCCTTGCATTAGAACTCACTCTGACATTTATTAAACCACAAATACGTAGTAGTTTAATTTCAAACGGTCCCCTGATGAATGACAAAACAAAGATGAAAATAAATGGAAGTGACAGTAAATAGCACATTTATAATTAGACATGCATTCTGACATTGTGCCACAGACACAGGAAGGCACAAATGAACGCAGAGATACTCCCTGATATCATCATACAATCCCCCTTAGGTCAGAGTTCAAGTCGAAACTCACTGGTGGGCTTCTGTAAGAAGAGACGGCAGCCTCGACTCGAAGAGAAAGAGAATTTCACACTTGGCGGTCCAGCTTGGACGGAGGATCATCATGTACTACAGACTACCAGGCAACAGCGTCTGAACACACACTCACCTAAAATGAAACCGTCAGACTGAACCTCTGGATCGAGCCTTTCTGTGCACAGCTCTCATTTCCAGTCACAAACATCATCTTATTCCTGGATCAATAGTCTTTTCGCCTGGCTGGCAGCAGGCTTTGTAGCTCATCTACATTTAACTCATTTTATTGGTAACTTCCAGCCAAATTTGCAATCTAATTTGGCACAACAACTCGTGTCTCTTCATCATTTACTTCTAACTAGCAGGTCATTATGAATTATTTTGATATTTAGTGGTCATTTTTGTGATTAAAGCTGTAAAGATCTCTTTCCTGCGAGCTTTCCTGTGTTTCACATCCCCATTTATATGCATGTTAGGGTCGATTGTGTTGAAATAAATCAACAAATCTAATTCAAAGTTTAAATATATATATTTAAATACCTGCCTCAATTATAGTCTTTTGTTGTTCTAGAAGGAGCTGCACACAATCTGATCTGATTTCAGTGTCAGTTGAGTTTAAAGACTACTAGTTTGAAGATTCAAATAAATAAATAAACACAAATCTTCTTGATTCTGAGTGAAGGGAAACTCTTGAGCTACTTGTTACACCGCCTTGCTGGAACAACTCAATGAACCAAAGATCCCAAATTACCCTTAATTCACAGTTTAAAGCCTGACCAAGTCTCAAATACCTGGAATCTTTGGTTTCAGCAAGAAATGAATCAACGGCAACTTTAATTTTCACGGTTTGCTCACAGAAAAAAAGCTGCGATTGCACTCTTAATCAGTTAAACCACCCTCAGCTGCGGACTATTTACCATCCATGTGATTACCTACCACGCTGAGACACAACAAGAACAGCTGAACAACCATCTGAAGGTGTTGATTTGAGGGCTTTGTTCACTGCAGACTGGCTAAATCTGAGGCAGTGGTGACTCTCCAGACTGGACTGATGCCTCAGTGTTAAGACTTTCGCTTTATCGGAGATCAAACATTGGTTTAAAGGTGGCTTAACTGTTTACATGCTGGACAAATGGCGTGTTTATCCATGAGACAGATAGAAACATACAAAGACAGAGGTCGTTCTCTATGAGGAGAGTGTAAGTGGTGTCAGTTGTGAGCCTTGTGTCTAAATAAAGGATTACCTTCAACCTTAGAAAGTGCACACACGCCCAGCTGCCGCATTAGCACTAGTGACGGAGTGTGCTGCATTTAACCTCGACAAAACCAACACACATGACCCAAGAGATCACAGAAAACATGCTTTTTTTCCTCCCATTTGAACCATTTTTAAGTTCTGTTGACTCCAAATTTAATAGTCTGATCTGGAATCTAGTTGTGGTTAAGTTTTGCAATATAATATGCATTTTATTGTGTTAACCCTCACAGCTGTGTACAGTAGCCATTCTAAAAGCGCACTTTAAAATGAATCAAATGTTCTAAATCAATCAGTTACCCTAAAGATTGTCCATTTAGCTCATTAAATTTAGCTCAGATGTTCAAAGTTCAGTTTGAAGCCAGTGCCTCTTGTCACATTTTGTTATATTTGGCTCTCTGCCCTCAGGCAAACAGGCAAAAGGTAGCTGAACTTATGTTTTGAAACAGAAAAAGACGGCAGAAATCACGTGAATTACAGCTGAGCCCGAGTCCTATTGACCCCATTTGAAGTGGGTCAAACGAGTCCCAGAGGCCTTGTTTGGCAGAGGACTGTTGAGTTATTCCTGCAAAGGTTCGATCCCCGAGGTGGAGGCTCCCATAAGTAATAGTCACTTTGGATCCAAATGTGGACCCACAGAGGGGAATCACATTTCAAAGACAGCTCCATTTACATGTAAATGGCACACAGCGGCAGGTCAGCCTGGGGTTTTGCTCCATCTAACTCTGACCAGAATTCGTGTTTCATCCTTGTTGCTGCAGGGTTATGATTAGTTTCACGTCTCTAAAACCCTGTATTCCTCATTCACTTTAAATTATGTGTGCCTTTGTAAATATCTATTATGTTTCTTTGTGAGTAATTACTGTGCATGACTGACTTCTACATTTTGCTGGACTGCCAACGAGCCATTCACGTCTAATTAAAAGATGAAGAACTGTCCTTCCTGTAATGCATCTTCCCTTCTACTTTCAGCACCCCTTATGTTTCATCCTCGTAACTGACCTCACAAAACCTCCCCGCTCTCTGCAGTGGGGATGAATCATTTACAAAACTGGCACACAAAAAAAAAGCATTCCTGACGATGTATGTTTGAGCCGTGTGCTGTTCACCGTCCATGCAGTTCCTAGATGGGGAAAAAGATGAAGAGCAGTTTTCTTTTCAGACGCAGCAGAGTCACCTTCAGCGCTGAGCTGAGCTGAGCCGACAAGCCGGCATGAAAACACACCTGCTAATGATGCTTCCCCTGCGTGAGCCACCTCTGTGCCAGCTGGACTCGAAACAAGGTCGCTGTCTGGGGCTTTTGGTTTGAGCAACGCTAATTTAAATAAAGAATACTTCGGCTCAGAGGTGGTTTCAGTGCATCGCCTCACAAAACCCCGCAAATCTGTCTGGGTTAGTCTGTTGCAACAGTCGTGAATGATTTGCAGGAACTTAAACGGCAGAGCACCGACACTGTCACACGTTAGTGGGAAGATAATGTGGAAATCTGCAAATGGAGTCATATTAAACAACATCTTTGCTCCAAGAGATGCCATAATAGTACTTTAAAAGCATCTTAACGAGTCAAAAACAAGCATTTTTGGTGCAAAAGTTCAACATGCACCACAAAAATGCAGCTTGACTGATTGAATTTTGATATTTGGAAAGTAAAGGTTTCACTATTGTGCACCAATCTGACAAAAGTTACCACCAAATATGAATTTTCACATAATCTACTACTTATTGAGGGAGTTATTTTATTTCTTCTCTTAAAAAATAGAGAGAAATTAACCACATGAGAGCAAAACACGTCAATTAAATCCAAATAGTTTTTTCAGTGACTTACGAGGTATAAAAAAAAACACATCTTCAACTATGACAGACTTTGTAGATTTTATTCCACTTTTTAATAACATTCAGTAGCATTATCATCACAATTTTTGCATATTAAGATACTATGATACAATCTGCAACACAGAGATCGTAGTCTATTTTTTTTTTAAACGGCTAAAACCTGACCCAAAACGATCATTTCTGAGTGAACGATTAACACGCTGTGAGTAATCCATTAAAGTGAAACAAAGACAATGATGCCCGACAAAGACACATTTCGATGCGTTTACGGCACGTTAATAGAAAAATCACGTTTAAAAAAGGCACATTTATAGAACGACGGCGGGACAATCTCGCATGCACAGAGTCCCACGAGATTAAAAGCAGCATCAAAGTTACAACAATATCACAGTTTAGTGGTGAATACATGAGAGTACCTGATAGAACACCAGTCAGACAGTATACAGAACAATTATTGCTGTAATTATTGCTGTAGTAAAAGTGAACTATGTGCATTAATTCCCATAGATTGTTGGGGGTGTATTTAAGCAGCATATGGACAGTATAATAAAAGTTCATACAAATTAAACACTTGCATGAAAATCACCCACTTTTAAGGAGGCGCAGTTTGCATAATCAGAGATATTGCCACAGGGGGAGAAAAAAAAGAAAGGAAGACGTTGAATGTGATGTTTCTGTCTTTTGATGGCAATCTTTCCAGTTCCCCTGAAAGATCCAATGAATCGCTGGTTATTAGCAGAAAGTCCTTAAAGAAAAAGTCCCATCAGATGATTGATTTATCTCCGTTAGAAGGTGTTGGGAATTCATGTTGGAAACCTCATCAAAGCACTGTATCTAGGTTTAAACTGGGTTTAACGTGGCTAAATGTTGTTTGTTTCTCGATGTCTACACGTCAAAATTCCTAAAAATCCATTTTCAGTGACCTAAAACTGTATTATCATGTGGACGAACAACCAAAATAAAATAATAAAAAAAAACAAAACGCGTGGACAAGACCTTGGTAAATAAAACAGAGTAGTGAAACATACAGTGGTGAAAACGCCCATCACAAGTACCAATTACCCAGGGTGACATCTCAACATTCCTGAAGTCCAAGTTACTTCATTTTCAATTATACTACACACAGGAACAGAAAACACTGAGTATCAATAACTGTTAATTTTGCCGTAACAATTACTAGAACAAAAAATGTTTAAAACTGACCATATAAGCAACCTTAACATGGAGAAAGTGTTTCTTTCAACCAAATTTAACCCAGTTTTAGCGCTAGATCTCTTGATGTCATTTGACCCCCAAATTAAACAAATCATTACTGATGAACAAATAAACTTGACTTAACCTGGTCCAGTATCCAGTCCCAAATCTTCCTCTCAGCTCTTAAGCCTTTTCCTTAAATCTCCTTCTACAACATCCCCCACCATTTGTGCACAAGCAGGTCGTCTCCGCTGCCTGTAGTCAGGAGACGGTTGCCACACTCCTCCCAGCGACATACGTCACCCTTATCCAACACCACGAACTTCCACTCCACATGGCTCTCAGCAGGCAGGCTGATCACGGTGGACCAGTGCCCATCCTTGGCTCTCTCTAACGGGATGAATTCCTTCCAGTTCCCAAGCTCCTGCTGGTCCCCTGTAATAGCCACCTTCTGGTACGGCGACTGGGTGTGATAGTGGATGCGGAAGGTCACGTTGACGTTCTGGGGCATGGGCTGGACCGCCACAACCTTTTTGCTACTTTCCGTGTTTTCATCAACAAGGGGAAGAGTGCTGGCTTCTTTGACTTCAATGGAAGGAACTGGGATATCTGTAACTATACAAGGAGCATCTGCAGGAGAAGAGCTGTGACGGTGTTCTTCACTGGGAACTGGGTCGGTTTTTGTGTGGCTTTGGGCAAAAGATGGGACAGAAAGGTTCATCCAGGGAAGGACTTGGTAGTTACCCTCTGTGATCCATTCATTATGGTCCATAGTTGCCTCCATGATGCTGATTTCAGTTTTTTCATAGTCCTCTTCTTCTTCCTCCTCCTCTTCCTTTGCTCCTTCCTTCTTCTTCTTCTTCTTCTTCGTTTCAACAGCTTTTACGTTTGTCTGCTTTTTCTTCTCATCGGGTGTAACTTCGGCTGCAATCTCCAACGCAAACTGGTCCATTGCTCTGTTGTAACTATCCTCAATCTCATGGCCAAACGTGTCTTCATTGGACGTAAAAGATGCGTCATTAGCCCAGTCTGTGCATACACTTTGGGGTGGCTGAGAAAGATGTGAAGGGCAAGAGTCAGACACCATACCTTCTGCATCTTCTTTAATGACGGATAGAGCGACATCATCAGCAAAGAGGTTGATCTGGGCCTCGGTCTGTACTTCAAACTGTGGATCATAGTCCGCTACTGGGAGCTCTGCATTTTCAGGGATCAAGAGACACTCATGAACAGGATTCTCCAAATCTGGGCTGACGGCCATGCTGGAAATCCCACTCTCTCCACCAAAACCAGAAGAAGACCAAGTGAGCTCACTTTGTTCGAAAGACGGCAACTGAATTTGACAAACGGGAGGTGTATTGCTCTCAGTCATGACAGGACCAGCACCAGTGGTAACCTCAGGAAAATCTGCATTATTTTGCATTTGGTCACTTTGTTTGTCTTGGAAGGAAGATGGTATGTCAGGGTGAGAGATTTCTGTAGGCATGACAGGTGCAGCAAAGCTAGCCTCATCACACAGAGCTGTATCAGTAGCAGGATTAGCTCCCATCTTGTCCAATGATTCACTTTTATCCTTAGGGTCAGCTTCATTCTCTCCACTTTGATTTTCTTCCTTAAGAGATGGCACGTCATGGCTGAGAATATTAAGATCTGTATCCAAAACGGGTGCAATTTCTTCTTTTACTTGAGATTGTTGATAATCTGATGACAATTCAGGCAAATCCGCGCCTGGGATTAGAGCTTTTGAATCAGCACACAGACCATCATCACCATTATCAATCTTTTCTGGCAGCGCAGAGACAAGCACCACACTTGAACTTTGACATTCTTCAGGACAAGAAGCCAACATTTCACCTTCCACAACACCATCGTCTTGATTGCTGGGAAGACCAGACTTCTGTTCAATCTGCAGTTGCTGCTCTAGTGTTTGGGCGTCAAATCCGACATTTGAAAGATTGTTTAAATGGCTTTCATTTATATCTTCTTCAGTTGCTTTACTGGTTACACCACGGTCATCATCCCGATAACTTTCTTGGCTTGACACCACCACCTCTGCTGCCACTTCGTCACATTGGTTCAACTGAGAAGACGGCAGATTTGCTTGTTGGTCAACACTTCCTTGATTTATGCACTGAATTTCTTCCTTAGGAGATAGCAAATCAGGGGCAAGAACATCTAGATCTGTGTCTTTATTCAACACTGGGGCAATTTCTTCTTCTTCTTCTTCTTTCACAGCACTTTGTGGTTGTTGGTAATCTGATGACAAGTCAGGGAAATCCACAGTGCCTGGGGTTTGAGCTTTTGCATCAGTTGTTGCGCCACACAGGCCATCATCACTAGGATCAAACTTTTCGGGCAGAGCAGGGTCAAGTACCACACTTGAACTATCATGTTCTTCATCACAAAAAGCCAGTGTTTCACCTTTCACAACACCATCCTCTTGACTGCAGGTAAGACCATTCTGTTGTTCAACCTCAAGTTCTTGCTGTGCTGTGATTGTAAGGTCGTTCAAATGACCTTCGTTTATGCCTTCTTCAGCTGCTTTACCAGTTAGACCACACACATCATCCCGTTCACTATCCTGACTGGACAGAACCACCTCTGCCTTTACATCATCACATTGCTCCAGCTGAGAAGACGGCAGATTTGCTTCTTCGTCAGCACTTTCTTGAGCCAAAACCACAACGGTGCCAATTTCATTCTTTTCACTCTGAATTTCTTCCTTCAAAGATGGCAAATCAGGGGCAGGTACATCAATATTTGCATCTTCATCAAATGTTGGGGGATTTTCTTCCTCTTTCACGTCACTGTGTGATTGTTGGTAATCGGAAGATAAGTCAGGGAAGTCCACAGTGCCTGAGATTTGAGCGTTTGCATCAGTTGTTACACCATCATCAACCATTTCCGGCTCAACTGGCACGTTCAAACAGGCCAGAGGGGCAGCGAGTACCACACTTGAACTATCGCACAACATTTCACCTTTCACAACGTCTTGCTCTTCATTGCAGGTGAGATCATTTTCATTTTTTTGTTCAGTCTGCAGTTGTTGCTGTAGTCTCTGGGCATCGAATGCAACATCTATAAGATTGCTCAAAAGGTCTTCATGTACATCTTCTTGAATCGCTTCACTGGTTTGACATCGGTCAGCATCCCAACCACTATCCTTACTGGACTGCACCACCTCTTCCATAGCATCATCAAACTGGTCCTGCTGAGAGGACGGCAGGTTTGTTTCTTGTTCTGATGCCAAATATGCGATCTCAGCTTGTTGAGCAATCACCTGGTCATCCACAAACGCCTCATCTACCTTCTCATTTTTTATTTCTTCCTCTGTGGAGAGGTGATCGTTGCTGTATTTATTAGAGTGAACAGTGTCTTCTGGATGCTGATTCTCTTCTTCAAACTCTTTGCTAGAACACATGCAAGAAACATCTTCTATATGGACGACTGGCTCATCCAAGTGGGACTCCTTGTCATTTGTATCTGGTGAGGCTTCATTATCTTGCAGTCTGTTGTCATCTCTCACATGAGTTGTCTGTTCACAGTGCACCAGGCTCTCCAAGACAAACTCCTCCTCTCGACCGGTTTTCTCATCGTAAACATCCTTATCTGCAGTCATATCCTCATCTTCCTGGCATTTTGCTGGCAACACCTAGAGGCATAAAAGGAAAGTATCCTTAAGTGTAACTTTATGAGTCAGGCATTGGATGAAAATGCTTTCTAGGCACAATATAAAGTAATCAAGGCTATTGGGTAGTAGAGAATGAAAATGGATATGTAAAGGAGATGGAGGATTCTTTCCTCGTTTCCAGTCAAAGCCAAGCTAACTGTCTCCAGGCTGTTGCTTAAAGAAACCACTGACAGTCTCAAAAACACGGATTCTGACCGCCAGGATTTCGACAAACCCAAGGGACCAATCCTCTCAGCTCGCAAGGTGGAGCTTTCCAATTCATCATTCCTCTTGTATAAATGAAGTACTCCAACATTACAGCTTGCAACTGTGCAGATTATGGTAGTTTTACAGTGCTTGAGCAGAGTTGTACGTGACATGGTGTGCTCGAGCTGCAACAAGCATTGAGAAATGACCTTTTATGGGCTTAATCAATGACCAGAGAGAAACTTAAGTACACAAACATGAGGTTGGCGTCTATCTGGTCCTCCAGCTGCCTCTCAATAAGAAAGTAAATAAGCTCATTCCCAAAATTTGAAACTTAAATGAGCAAAAGGCTACATATTTAGACATCCAATAGACCCGGAGCCTCAGTAGCGTTCATGAGTCATGTTTGGGTTCAGCATAACCTGCTACTCCAGGCTGGATTTAGACAAGGGGGCAATTACTTTTTCACATAGGGCAAGGTGGGGCTGGACAGCATTTTTCCTTCAATAAATGAAATCATGTTTTAAAAACTGCATTTTGTGTTTTTTAGGGGTTATCTTTGTCTTATATTAAAATTAGTTTGATGACCTGAAACATTTAAGTGTGGCAAATATGCAAAAATAGAAGATTTCTCTAAGGGGGGGAAATACGTTTTCACAGCACTGTAGATTTCAGTGAGGTTTAAAGGCTAAACCAAAAATAAACCTGAATTTAACCATGTCAAAACACTGTGTGTGTGTGTCTAACTTTCTAAAATTACATCTTCTGTGAAACGTATGCTTACCTTCTCTTCCTCTCTGTAGCTCCCATTATACACCAGCTCAGGCTCCAACCTGCCATCACCATCTTCATCACGCTCCTCTTCAGCCTCCCTTAAAGTATCCCCCTGGTGCCAATCAGCCTCACCATCCTCCACAGCCACTCCAGCCACTGTGCAAGTGTCACTCCTCTGACTGGCCTCTTCTGCACACGTCTCTGCTGCTTCGTAACAGTCCTGCACGGCTGAAGCGTTGTCGTACTTCTCATCCGGTACCAAGTTAGGTGGAGGTTTCCTGTCAGCGGCGGCACGGCGATGCCTGATTTTGAGCTCCTCCTTCACATCTAATGAGACTTCATCACTCTCATCTATAACAAGACAGAAAAAACTACCTAAATTATCTTACCCACATGCTATTTCTGCTATAATTCACAACATATTACATTTATTTTTGATTAATTTCTAGGTTATGCTGGTTTATTTATGCCTGACTTGCACACCTCGCCACCTACAAATTTGCTGGTTCTCCAAGGACAGTTTGCAACACGTTTGGCCTTTATTCATCCTCTCAACCTTTGTACCTTTACATTACATGCCACACTTAACAAACAAAAACGAATCAGCGCAATCAGCAGCTGTAATGATCTGTTAGCTTCTGTCTGCGGCGCAGAAGACTCATCTGACCTGATCAGAATCTCTCTTGCACAACATCACGAGCCAACTTTAGCTCGGTGAGTTGAGGGCAAATGGGAGAAATCAACACATATGGAGATACTCTGTTTTTACCTGCATAACTCTATTTACCTTTTCAGTATGTGGTCTCACAGAAGTTTCTTAAAGACTGAAAAAGTTTTACAGTAGAATAGAAATACTTTATTTATCCCTAAGGGGAAATTCTGTTGTTAGAGTAGCAAGAAAGAATAAAGTGACCACCACAATACAGATAAGCAATAAGGTAAAAATAAAAATAAATAAGAAAAACATACTAAAAAGGTACAAAATGCACAATATGCTGTAAAATATACTACAATCAAAAATGCACTAAGGTGAAGAATGCACTGTAAAGTGTCAAATGCACAAATATACAGTAAAATTAAGCAGTGAAATGAGGAAATGCAAGTAGTGCAATGAAAGTCAACCTGATGTTCAATACAGTTATGCTTATATAGTGCCAATTCACAACATATGTCATCTCCCAGCGCCTCACATAGTAAGACGGAGACCTTTCAAACAGAGAAACCCAACAGATCCAAAGTAAAAGCAGGAACATCACACTGAAAGTCCTCAATCCCAAGCAGAAGCTGTGCATTCAAAGTCATTATTGCATTACCAGTAAAAAGCAATTAGACGATCAAGAGTTAAAGTAGTCATCATGCAGAATTAAGCCCTGGATTGCTACTTTAAATTAATACACTGTTGCATGAATATGTAAGCTGCTTTTTTACATTTGTGAGAGAGAAAACTATTAATCTGCAAATGTGGTAAAATTAAAACAACATCTATTTGGATTAAAGGTCAGTTTTAACAAATGAATCTGAGTTAAAATGCCTCTAGTGCCCCACTTAGCAGTAATGCAGGACATGAATCCAGAACCTGCAGTGGGTTCTCTGTTATACTTCATGGGCTCCTCGTGGTGTTGCATTTCTCAGAGGTCTGCCATGAAAATCCTCTGCAGGTTTAGTGTAACCGAGCCTGCATCCATCATCCATCCCCACAGAGTAACAACCCCATAATGTGAATTCCTGCAGCAGCCTCTCCGCTGATATCGTCTTACCTGTTGACTCCGTGGAGATGCGTGATCCCTCCGGACACGTCTCCGCCTGGCTCGGCGCTGCGTCCCGCTCCGCTCCGGGGCTCTTGCTGCTGCCGTCGCCGACGTCTCCTCCGGCCGTGGCCTTCCTCCGCTTCCCCCTCACGCTCCGGTAGATGATGAAGCCCGCCAGCACCGACGCCACGGCGATCACGGCCAGGACCACGGCGGGACCGTGGCGGCTGATCATGCAGAAGAGCGAGGCCAGATCCATGCGCCTCTCCAGCGCCACGGTGTTGCCGTTCTTCGGCGACATTGCGGTGAGATCGAGGAGCCCCGCCGCGGTGCGATCAGTCCGGTTGGAGGCCCTGCTGCAGGCTGCCCGCTGCTCCCTGCTCTCCCCTCCACGTTTTCACTCAGTAGTGACCTCAAGCTGCTAAAGAGCTGCGAACGGCTGCAGGTGCGAGCTGCTCATTGGCTGATTGGATCACGGGGACGCACGATTCATTCATAAAAAAAAAAGGGAACTGAGCTTGTTTCTAGCAGGACGTGTTCACACAGCTGATCTGTCTCATGACGGGGATGAGCCTCACTGATAGGATTCTGATAAGACAGTTCCAACAGAAACCCTGCATTTGATGAGACTTATCAATGCAAACAATGCAGATGTTTACCAGCAGAACTACTTTTAAATGGACATCCAGTGAAGAATGGTTGGTTCTGATCATTTTTCTTACGTAAAGGATCATTTTCATCAATATTCTCCAGGAAAACACAATGCAGATCAACAATATTGACCTTCCCTAAGCTGCATGACATCACTATTGATCAAAAATGCCATCTTCTATATGTTGGATCACTAACTTAACCCTACTGGACAGAGTGAAACATTAACAAGTAACATGTAAAATACTACCACAGAACAATGGCTTCAATTTCCTCACATTTGTCCTAAAAAAAACTCCAAATTCCCACAGAGATCTGTCAGAAATGTTCATGATCCACCTGGAATGAAGGAGTCTTTACTCCTGAGTAACAGCGCCACCCAGTGGAGATCTGTGGTAACGACAGGAAACTTCCTGGAAGTTTAGTTTCACTGAAAACAGATTCAGGTGAACATTGCTTCTTCTTTTCAGTTCAAAAAGAAGACACGTGTTATTTGATCATTTAAGATTTTTGTCTTCCAATACAAGCATCATTTTCTTATGACCTTTTAGGTGAATTAATGATCAAGGTGGATTTGACTAAGAATAAAATAGGGTTCAAACCAATTGCTAATGAGTTATGTGAATATCCTGCTGGCATTATTTGAGCTATGGCAGGATAAAATGGTGTTAAATGGGATATCACCTGTCTGTTGCCAAAGGAAGCTGCTGTGCTCATATGAAGGTAAATCAGCCTTTTTCTGGCAACAAAGAAAATCAATGATTACTTGTTAAAACGTCAACATTATTAAGCTGTATTTAGATATTTTGGCAGAGAGAATTATGATACCTGTGTTTTGGATGCGCATGTCTTCCAACCATGAAGACATCATCAAATGATTATATACCACACATCTGGTGTTAACCTCCAGTGGGAAAAGTTCACATAAGATTATTTCAGATGTTGTCATCCAACAGGAATCAGAACTCCTGTGTAACAGCTCCCCCCAGTGGAGATCTTTGGTAGTGACCAGAAACTTCCTGAGACCTCTGGACTCCTCCAGTCAGAGTATAAAAGCTGGGACAGTCCCACTGAGAGAACACACACTTGGACAGAGTTTCATCTCCCATCAGGAGGACTCAACAGTCGGCCCTCAGTCCATCCATGGACTTCTACTGGCCTGTTCTCAGTCTGTGGCCACAGGTCCATCCTCTGTTCTACCAGCAGGATCTCCTGGACACAAACCTACAGGAGCTGCTCAGCAATCTGGAGCTGATGGACGAACTTCAACACGACATTCTGGAGGAGACGGAGCCTTTCCACAGCAGTGTAGCCGAGCAACCAGCGTCCCACCGGCTGGACAAAGAGGGAGAGCACTTTGCTGTGACTCTGGACGCTCCAGGCTTTTCCCCAGAGGAGCTGTCTGTCAGGCAGGTGGGCAGGAAGCTGAGGGTCAGTGGGAAGACAGAGGAGAAGCAGGAGGACGGGAACGGCTCCTCCTCTTACAGGCTGCAGGAGTTCATTCAGGAGTTTGATGCTCCTGAAGGGCTGAACCCTGGAGCCGTCACCTGCTGCCTGTCTCCAGACGGGAAGCTGCACATCCAGGCAGCCAGAGCTCCAAGTGTCCAGGAGGCTGAGAGAGAGCCGACTGTCAGGAGGAGCTTGGAGGAGAAAACACAGCAGAGAGTGTGTTCACAGGCAGAAGACACACAACAGACCCAAGATGATACATATACTATTGTACCAATAGAAAATAAGTCATACAAGGGTTAAACTGTGGTCATATGTGAACTGAAGATCATAAATACACTTTTTAATATTTAAACCTTGATTTTCTTATATTTTTGATATCATACATCAAAAATCTACTTTTCAATAGAACTGACAACACAGTTCCAGGTTTTAAGTCTTGCACCTTTTGCACTTTTATAACTATAAATTTAAAAAAATAAACGTGTAAAAATCAGAACCATGGTTGTCGGCCTTTTAAAACTGCTTACATGAACAGACAAGGTAGTTAAATTATTATACAAACCTTTGACAAGATTGTGACGCCAGCATAAAAACTAATCTTTTAAGTAATGTTTCACATTTTTGCCAGATTTAATTCATTTAGATTTTGCTTTTACACTTTCACCTTGGCACCAAATTGGAAGTCAAACATTTGATGTCTTGACTTATTGCAGCTATAGTGAATTTCCTGCTTTAATTACTTGCAAGTTGCAGACTTAATGCTTTCCCCCTTTTATTTCCTTTTATTTATTCCCCCTTATATTTCAGATGGACAAAAAAAAAACCCTAAAAAGATGGAGTAAAGGGTGTAGTAGCAACTACCATCCACTAGGTGTCAGATTTAGGCCGGCGACAGGCCCAAATGAACACCATCATGGGAGCGTATGTGTCCTTATTCCTTAGAGAGCTCTGAGATCATCAAATGAAGGTCTCCTCACTGTACCCAGAATCAGCTCTAAATCAGCTCATGGTGCTTCTAGTCATCATGGTCCTACTCTCTGGAATTCTCTCCCACATGAACCACGGTCTGTTACAACAGTGTTGTCTTCTAAATGTAAGCTGAAGCTTTTAATCAGATTTAAAGCACGTTTTTAATAATAATAATAATAATACCTTTGTGTCTTTGAGTTTATTTGAAGCACATTGAGGAGGTGTCTCTGCTTAGACTGCTGCCCCCGCGACCCGGCCCCGGATAAGCGGAAGATAATGGATGGATGGATGGATGGATGGATGGATGGAGTTACGCTTGTTGTATGAAATGTGCTATATACATAAATAAAGCTGACTTGACCTGACTTGACTTACACCCAATTAGACAAGCGACAGATGATTTATTTGGATGAAAATACAACAAACACCAAAGCCCCTCTAGATTTTGATTTTGATTTTAAAGAGGTAGTTTTACTCTGGTTTAAGTGGTGACAGGCCGACTTTAAAAAGCATGTTGGCTCTGCAGGTACGTCATGGGATACTTGATTATTCTCTGTACAGTGACAGTGAAGAAAGAATCAGTGTTTGTGATTATAAGGAGAAAGAAAACAGGCATGACGATGTTCGAATTTACTCTCCTGAGATCCCAAACACTCTGTCACCACCCAAAACAAAGAAAACATTCAAAACAATATTAGTCAAAGTCCAAATTTAGCACAATGAAGCATCATTAAAGACGTCACCCACCCTTTTTTTTTTTTCTTCCCTTGCATTGTTCACAAGTTAATGTCAGCTATTACCTCGGGTGCCTGGTCTCTCCCTGGCTCCCGTCAGGCTGTCAGGGCTTTTTCTCTCCTAAGAATAGATGGATTTGCCCCGTAAACGTGGCAGAAACAAACTGGAGGAGGAGAGAAAACTTTTCTCCGGTCTTTTTGTGTCACTTTCTATTCGCGGAGCCGCTCTTTGTCTTCCTCCGTGGCGCTGACAGAGTGTTTATTCAAAGGATCTTTAAATATCAGAGGTCTGCTCTCCCCCATCATTCCTCCATCCCTCCCTCTTAAGGCCTCCTTTCATCTCCCGCCGTCTCTCCTCTCTTGTCTTGTTTTCAGTATTTACCATCGGATCAGGCCTCTGCGACAGGTTGGGTATTGCCATGACATCCCCCTTTCACTCCCCGTTCCTTTGCAAGATGCTGGGATTTGGCAGCACATGGGAACATTTACCGATTCTTTTATTCCTCCGTCCCTCCGGGGCCCTTCTCTTCCCCGCCACACTCCTATATCATCCTTCTTTGCTAAAAATTTCACCTCCTTTCCTTGCTCACATCCACTGCCTCCACATTTCCCCCCCCCCCTTCCAGCCCTTCCACTCATTTCCCCGGCCGTCGCAGACACTTTAATTGACTCTTAATCAACAGGGTGTGTTTGAAGCAGACGGCTTTTATTGCCATTACAAAAGCCCATGAGTCAGCCTCGCACGTCTAAATGTAAATGTGTGCGGCTGTCTCTGTCGGTTTATGCAAAAAAAAAAAGGGGGATACCAGAGAAAAGAGATGCCACGAAGCTGAAATGCAGCAAAGTTCACAGTCATGTGAAAAAGCAGGTACTGACTGTACGGTTTTCAGCCCCTCAAACCTTCTGAACCTCTTAATGAATGTTTTTCTAAGGATTTGCATTATTTTTCTAGCAACACAAAGGTTTGGTTGTACCTAAACCTCCTGGAAGCCTGCAGGAAAACACTCTGACGCCAGTTCTTTCCCATTTGATGACCAACATCACACCTAATAAAACAGTCAGCATGGATGTGTTGCAGACAAAAAGCCGTGTGAACAATTAAAAGGAAAGTAAAAATATGAGGGCAGCTTTCTAACAGCACCAGAGTTTAATGTATTGTTTTTTTTTTTTGTTTAACCAGCAGTTTAGTAACAAATATTCCCCATAATCAATTAAGAAATTCACATATATTAAAAGTGTTCCTCAGTATTCAAACCAGTAAGTTCAGTTTGTTGTTCTAAACAGTAGTTTTGTAACAACAACATAACCCTGATTATGTTATGATGATTTCATCAAGGTTAGCCAGAGACAACAAATTTTCACCCAGTGAGCAACCTTCTTCAGCAAGGTGGATTACAGTGATACCTCGACCCGCGAACGCCTCTAGTCACGAACAAATCGGCCCACGAACACGATGTATGAACAAATTTTAAACCAACCCCCGAGCCAATTTCATACCATCTTATATGTACACGTGTGCTGGTAATGACAATAAAGAACCTTGAATCCTTGAACAATGCCTTGGTACACAAACGCACAAGCACACAAGCTGGATCGTTTTCTTGTGCAAACACCAGCCATCAAACCACTTCCCAGGATGCAAACAAGACAAAAAACACCAGAAATGCCTCCACAGTTGCCCGACGTTATTATGGAATGGGACTCTCCCTCGAAGGCCTCTTCCTCCTCCTCCTCCACCATCCACCTGTGCCAGTGATTATCAACCACAAAGGTAAAGTGTACAATTATTATGTTTCATTTTAGTATTACTGTATTTTTCTATAATTAAAGTTATCTTTAACTCTTTTATATATTTTTGCCACACATAAACCCATAAAAAAGTAAAGAACAAAGTATGTTTCTGGTGCGGGTGAACGGATTGACTGGATTTACATTAATTTCAATGGGAAAAATTGTTTCAGTTCGTGAGTGGAGTCAAAGAACGAATTAAGTTCGTGACCCGATGTACAACTGTATTTGAAAGAATCCAGAGTTCAATTAAAGCCTCTGTCAGCGTGTTTATGGGAAATGTAGGATACAATGTTTTTTGAGGGCTTTAAGTCAGGATATCGCAGCACTGGCCGCACTGACTTTCCGTCTCTAATAGGTCCCTTGACTTTCTTAAAGTTTATTAAAAACAAATTGTATACTTGAAAAAACTACTTGCGCAGCCATTCTGGCAAAGTTGGCAATGCCAGGAGAAAAAGATTGATACGCTCTGGACAGATTCATTAGTGTGAGAAAAACACATCACTGTTATAGGAAAAGAAAACAGAATGTTAAGAATCTGAGCTGCTCCATTTAGGAACTGGCAATAAGGCCGACAAACTTCAACCATTCTTCCCCAGAGGGGAGCGTTAAAACATGTTGCTGTTATTCTACAGATCTTCCCTGTTTTGTTCAGTTACAAGTTACAAAATAATGAGTAAAATCATACATAAAAGTATAATGTTACATTTACATTAAAAAAACAACAACCACCACCAGCAACAACAAAAAACAAACAGTCAGAACTTTAAATTACGTCCACATCAAAAATCTGTATTTTTACCACTGGTAATTTTTTCTGACACTACATTTGACTGTAAAATTAAATGTCATTATTTTCCACACATTTTTTTAAATATTTTTTTTTACAGTTTTTGGATGTTACAAGATTCCACCTTTTTTAAACTTTTTTTTTTTTTTTTTACTGTTTTTTAATATTATTTTAATTTAATTAAATTTCTTATTATAATTTTGTGTTTTTTTTTGTTTTTTGTTTTTAAATTGTAGCCAAAAACAGAAGCTAACAGCATGATTTTATTCTGTATTCCAATTAATGGGTATCTCATTTTATACCAACATTTCTTAGGCTACGTTCAGACAGCAGGGCTTCATGCTCAATTCGGATTTTTTTGTGAAATCTGATTTTTTTTGCGAGTTCGTTCACATTTCCAATTAAATGCGCCTTGTATGTGATCACCTGTGTGAACTTTATACGACCCAAAAGTGTCCCGTGTGCGCAGAAGAGGACACAACGACGTCACACGTCAAAACTGCTATCCAGCAGTTCTATCAGCTGAAGCAGGGCTTGTTTCCTAAAATGTGGTCCAGCTCTTCGTAAAATGGACAGGTAACATGTCCAAGGCTGCTTCGTTTATTTGAGTCCTTATATTCGGCTCTTTACTTTTCTTTGGCATTGCAGCCAGGACCGTTTATACCCACGCTCAGCCATTTCTTTGGAAATGCTTTCAAAAACCGCCCCGGTTCCAATAAGACCCCTTGAGTTTGTCCTGAATAGAGCTGTCCCCCCAAATATAAATTAACTCCCAAACCTCCATTGACTGGACTCCACATTATCATCCACCATGGCTATTGTTTTGCTCCCAGCTACTTGAAACACATAATAGAGACGTTTGTCGTGTATCAGTGACGTGTAGGTCGGATAAATGCGACCTGGCCGTTCAGACAGAAGTCGCATGGCACAAGATCAGATACGTATCGGATTTAGGACCACATATCCAAGTGGCCTGGGTCACATTTGAAAAAATCGGATCTGTGTTGTTCAGACTGTCATTAAAAGATCAGCAACAGGTCGCATAGGGGCGAAAAAATCAGATTTGGGTCACTTTAGCCTGCAGTCTGAACGTAGCCTTAGAATTGTGTGCGTATGTGACAGTCCTGCACTACAGATTTACATGAAATGCCACAGTTCAGCACCAGTGCAGGAAGCAGAGTGTGTCCTATATGTTGCGAGTCAACAATTGAAACCTCCCCATCAATAAAACTAACTGGTCTTTACATTTTGCCAACAAGTAACCTTTTGGAGCATACAGGTATAACTGTCTAGTCTTAGAACAAAGGCGGAATGTAACGTGATGCTGTTTTAGACATACAACTTTGTTATAGCTATTTATATCACCTCTCAAACATGACCTTAACTTTCCCAAACCTTAACCTTTCAAAACCTTAACCATAGCAGTGGAAGATCCAAAACAGTCATGTGTATCAGATCAAAGAGCTCATCAGGTTTTTGAAGTGTATGCAAATCTATATAACAATATATTTTGTTGCTTACTTTGGAAAGATCGTTTCAAAGAGTTCAAACTGATCATTAATAAGAATCTAAATGATGTCCGCCCGATTAGAAATCAGCGATATAAGGCTCCACTGTAGTACCTTTGACTCTCAGTATCAATATACAAAACACACACGAAACGAAAACTTTGGATTTGCAGAGGCGATGTGTTTATTCAGTGTCTGAGCCCCTTCAGAGGAACATTACAGCAGGTACAAGATGAATTTCCCTCGGTTCCTTATTGTTGGAATGTGTTACATGCAGCGAAAGGTCAAATATTTTTATAAATTGTGCTCACAAAGAGCGGCTTCTGTGGGGCGCGCGCACACACACACACACACACACACACACATGCACGCACTTACACACATTTCCTGTGTGACTTTGAGGGTCTCCGGTATTTGAACAGATGTGGGCAGACTAAGCGTGCACTAGATCCCCCCAATCTGACCCGAACGTGCACTTCCTGCTCCGAAAGCTAACACCCAGAGAGAACAATCGCAGTCTGTACCCTCTGAACACACACACACAAACACACACACTGCACAGTCACAGTATAAGGTCAGCATGTAAACACAGACAAAAAAACACACACGCTCACAAACACAAACTCACAAAGCAGGCAGTGTGTGTTGTTTTCAGATGAGGTGGAAGTGAGAGTGAACCAGTGTTTCATTCCATATATATACACACACATATATGATTAACTTCTACCATTTTAGGGCTTCTTAGATCTTCTTTGATGATGCGTCACACTCAAGAGATGCGATGAAACCGATTTAGCGCATGTTTTGATAGGCCCAACGCGCATTTACAACCTTACATTTGCGCATGTGTGTGCGTCTGCGTGTGTTAAATCAACTGAAATGTGGCAACCCGAGTATTTTCTCTGTATGAATGTAATAAAAGTCAGTCAGCAACACTTCAGGGTTCACATTCTTTACTTTCCCGTGTGTGTGTGTGTGTGTGTTTTGGGAACAGTGAGACATCAAGAAAATAAAAGGCGAGATGGAGAGCTGAGGTCAAAAGCGCGAGGAGACCGTAGAAAGAGAGAAAATATGAAAACAGTAGAGGAGAAACACGAGAGCTGCATAGAAAGAACGCACGGGGAGAGGGCGTAAAGAGAATTGTGTCACAAACTGAGGGAGATCAGGCAAGATGGGTGAATTTGTCATTGGGAAAAACTAATTAAATGGCTTCAGAGGGGTTAAATGAGCTGGATAAACAGTCTCATGGAGAAAAAAAAAGTGAAAATAGTGTGCATGGACAGCAAAGATCAGAGAAACCGACAAAAACAGTGAGCAGCAGAGGTCATGGACTATAAGCTGAATTTAGGCCAGTAATGGAAAACTAGAGCCAGTTTGTACTACAAGGGGAGGAACAACTTAACAACACACAGATATTCCTCTTTTTTTCCCCTCCTTTTCTTCTTGAAATCCGATCTGAAGAACTACCCATCAAGCTCAAATAAATGACTTGGGATTTAAAAAGAGTCAGTGATTTCCAGTGAGATCTTGCTGCTGAAAGGTTGGCAAGCCGGCGAAGGAAAACTGCACAACGCGAGCGGCGAAACGTGAAGTTATTACGCCAGAGTTCAAGCGACAGTCACGCACGTAAATCAGTTTAAATTTGAAATCGATCAGATCAGAGGTTGTAACGGGATATCGGGGAAAGCGTGGCCACAAAACAGCTACCCGGGGGCCGCTTGTAGCCAAACATTTGCTTTAACCTTGTAGCCGGGAGGGATCGGCTTTGTGTCTGAAAGCTGTAACAAGGTCATAAAAAGATTTACATTAGTTGTTCTCGAGAGCGGACGCCGCTTCCAAGGAAAATCTTTTCACATGAGGGGAGTGAAAGCATTGCCAGCGGCAGCAACTGTGTTTGGTTTGGGGTGTAAGAGCAGAAGAACTGGGCAGCGAAAGACTTTAGGTGTAAATCACCAACAACAACCCTCAGGCCAGTAGAAGTTTTATTCTTCAGTCCCTACAACTACTGGATGGACTGGTAGAGATATTCACTGTGCACTCCGATGATGCCCCTACATTTCCTCTTTTGCCACCCTAAGGTTCACAATTTGTGGTTTTGATATGTTTCCACAACTGTCTGATTGATTGAATCATCCCTGTCCCCCTCAGGATGAAATATTACAACTGTGGTGATGAGTAATTCTTCATGTGGTGCCATTATGTCAAATATTAGCTTTGGTTTTTGACTAAATACAAATTCCCTTCACTGTCAACACTACTTTGGGCCAAGAGCTAATTTGGCACTTGGGTCAAGCACGAAATGGTGTGAATCTTTACAGGAACAGCCCCTTAATTGGCATTTTCAGCCAATTTGTTTCCATTCCGACAGTTTTGACCGTAACTTCAACTTAGAGGACACCAAAACAACAGTGGAAGGTTTGTTATGTTAGTCTATTTGGCGTATTATACATTGTTGAAGCCACAGTTAAAGAGAAGACTGCTGCTGGACAAGGACAGAAAAATTTAGCTTGTGGTTGTTGTCTTCAACCAATCAGTGCACAGCAGTTTTTGCCAGGGACACTCAGAAGCACCAACCCAAGAGAACCTGGAAGAGGTTCTACATGGGTGGTTCTTGTTGTCAGAGCATGCACAAAGGTTTGTGCCACCCTAGATGGTCTTTCTTGGCTCTTGTGTTGGAAAACATCTTACTGCAAAGCCCAGAACAAATCATATCCAAATGAACTATTAAAAGCACATAAGCCACATTGTACCTTCATAATGATCAACACAGGCAGCCCCACGAACACTGTTGTAAATACTCACCAGCACCCCAAAAGTCGAATTCATCATCAACTCCTGTTTAAGTATTATTTGCTTAATGCACTTTTAAACTGGCCTGTTTTAAACATTTACATCTTTGGGAATAGCAACTGGGTTCTGAGTCTCACGGTGCACCAGACTTCTCCCTTAATGTGCACAATTATCCAGTTCTCACACCATGTACTAAACTGTGAATGTGTGTCGTTTTGTGGTTTTCACTACACGGCCAGCTGTCGGGCTTTTATGGAAAAATGTCACCACTTTCCAACCCTCCCCTGGAGGCAGGATACCTGATTGAGTGAGTCGGCCTTCCTGGATTAGAACATGACCGAAGCATCCAGACTGTGGCTCCGATCCAGTTGCTTCTCCAACTGTGTTCAGAAGGTTTTGTACTGTGTCGCCGGATTCTTGGGCCTCCTATCCTACTGTGTGGCTCACAAAGGGTGGTGTATTTGTAATATTGGTAGAGAATGTGGGCAGACACACAGGTAGTTTCCAGTTGCTCCAGAGGTCTGTCTGTGGTGAAAGGGAGGTTGCCAGTGAGGTTTCAATTCTGCCATGGGAATCTTCATAAATTACTGATCAACATGAAAGGAGAAGTGTAAGGTTTGGCTGACTCTTTATAAACCTGAAGCCTACTAAGTGTCATAGCTCAGTCTATGTTTGTCTTCCTTGTATCACCTTTTCTACCTCACACATGTGCTCAGACTCTTGGTCCAGGTCCAGCCTTCACCCCCCACTTTCACCTGCACTTAAGTCCACTTGTTTCCACCCATCAGCCCTGCTGCATTTGTACCAGCTCTCCAGCTCCCCTCTTCCACATAGATTGTCTTCTTCCAAAACGTCCAGCCATGTTTGCGACCATCTGTTCTGACTTCTTCCCTCTGCTTGCCCTTCATTCTACCAATCTGCCAACTTACCAGGTTGGCAGGTTTGCAAAGCTGACTGCTCCTTTTATATTTGTCTCTCAACCTGCATTAGACTTTTCTTGGCTGCCTGGTCTCGGTCTGCACTTGGATCCTCCTCCCTGCTGTCCTAATGCTCCACCATGACAGCTAAGAAATGAAGTTGTTTACCTGCTCACCAGTTCCTAAATCCATGGGTGCTTCTCTTGTGGTCTTGTCACACCCCATTATAGTCTCACTAGCTATATCTTTTTTTTTTGTAATTGTCAAAGTGGCACAAGTTTATGAAGTTTTAAGGGATACAGTGTGGTTTGCGGTCAGTTGTTAGACAGTAGGAGGAGGAAAAACTGTGGTAATCTATTGTTGGGTTGGCAGCTGAGCAGCCTCGGCAACCTGGGACTGGTTAGCAGAGGCATGCTCCAGGCTAGTTAGCATGACCCTGGTTAGCCCACCAGCCACAGTGGTTCACCTGTTACCTGTACAGTGCATCGCCTACCTGCACTACCACAAGGATGGTCGAAAAATTATCAAATGAATGAAAAAGCTACCAACAAAAGAAAGAGAATCGACAAAATGCATGAAAGACATAACAATAGGACCAAAAGATTAGTGAGATTTTTGCTGCTGCAGTTTACAAGTCTCTGATGAATTGTGCTGACAAACTTTCTTCCACAACACTGTAGTAAAATCCGAAAAACCCACTATAAAACAATGCAGCATACAGCTCAGTTGACACAGACAGCTATGTTAATGACATTAACAGAGTGAGTGCAAGAAGAAACAGATTTACACAGACAATGCCTCTGTGTGTGTGTGTGTGTGTGTGTGACTGTGAAAGACAGACCATCATGACATCACTGTTTCCACAGGAAATCATGTTTCCAAAACTCTGGTTTTCCACTCTGTAGCCTACCTCATACACAACTCACTTCTCTCACTAAGTTTCTCCGTGTCTCTCTAGTCCAACACATGATACGGCGTAGCGGCAGCAGTGAACTAAATCAGTTTAATTATGTCTTCCAGTGTTGTAGTTCCTACCTCCAGAAACGGTGAAGTCATATCTTTCTTGTATGGCTGATGATGGGGAAAATGAGAGTTTATTACACATGGGGCCCTGTTTTCACAGTTTTGGCTACCAGCGGTTATGATGACATTGTTGTTACAAAAGTAAATGTGTACGTATTAGCTGAACTGTAAGCCAAACAACTACATACTGTTTATCTATTCTTAAAGTAATCGTTCATCTAATGTAAATCTGTGGGAAATGACCAGACCAGGGGGACGGTGCACTGGTGGATGAACATGTCAAGAGAAAAGGGAGAAAAGAGAAAGTAAGTTTAGAGTAACCGATATGATGATGAATGATAAATACAGATTCTAGCATGGGGTTAAGCAGCAAATTCATTAAGTGTCAAACACTGCAGTTCCGTCAATGGCCACTTGAGGCTGGCTCTAAAAGCAAGTCAATCTCATACCCCTTTTCCACTGAGCTGGTTCCAGTGCTAGTTCAGAGCCAGTGCCTGACTTAGCACCAGTTCTTTGTGTTTCCACCGTGTAAGCACCGGCTCCAGGTGCTAAAAACTGGTGCTTAGCAAGCACCAACTCTTTTCTGGGTCAGAGCTAAGCCCCGAGTACACCAGAGGCTGGGGCGGGGGTTATCATGAACAACGATCAACAGCGGAAAGGGACACACAAGCGGTCATTTGTGTCCTTTTTCTCCATGACGTCCCTGGTCTGATCGCATATGTATTGGAATGACACATGGAAGTTTTGCAAAAACTCTTGCATGCTGAAATCCGGTATAACTGTGTCCCACTAGTAGTGTGATCGCGGATGTGTCCAGACAACAGGCGACCTCCGCCTCACAAACAGTCTTTAGACCATCTATAGAGATAAACATAGATATTACCATCAACTTAATGCGTTTGTTTAATTACTATGTAATAGATGCAAGCGTAGTCGTTTTACGGTGACGCAATGGCATGGCTTCAACTTGGCTCCTTGCCAGTGGAAAAGCAAACCGTTTCTTAGGAGGACCGATATTTGAACCAACTAAGCACCAGCACTAGCACTAGCATTGAACTAGCACCTGGTTATTCTTAGTGGAAAAGGGGCATCATAGACCCCCCTGTTAAAAACACCCAACTTTACAGCAGAAAAAGTATGTTTACAACCTGGTTATGGCCTTTGTGCTAGTTTTCCCATTTATAACAACTGTGTCTGGGGTGATTTTTATATATATTCACCCGTTGAAATAGCATTAAAGCTGAAAGTTGTGCATAATTGAGTAGGCATTTTGCATGGCCAGCATCAGCTACTCTCACATTCTAACTTTTTATTCAGTTTTGGATTAGCCAGGAGTCAGTTAGAGGCACTGCCAAGACGGAGACAGCCAAAGCCACCACACTGAGTTGCAAAACTGCTTTTTTTAGTCGATCTATCGGTTGCATCCACACACGAAGACACAAGGGCTTCCATATAACTATAGTGCCGTCATGACACACGTGCACACAGTGCAGGCAGAGTCAGACATGCAATCACTCTGCGGTGACAGCAGATACTATACAAACTTTCCACTCCAATCATTTAGAGATGGGAAAAAAAAATCCAAGATTTTTATGTGTGTGTAAAGTTGATACGTGAAATCAAAGCAGAGCTAAGCCAGACCGGCAATCACTCCACCGTATAATGGGTGGTTAGCCAGTCATAGCTGTACTTGGATAATATTTGGTTTCTGTGTCACACTGCTGATCCAGAATGAAGGGGCGCTCTCTCTCGGTGAAAGACGAGCTGCGAGCGAGGGAGGGCAGGTGGCAGTGGAAAACGAAACAGACGAGCGGAAGGGAGGAGGGAGAAAATTCAGCTAATTATACTTCTTCCCGTCCTTGCTCCTCTCGACCTTGAGCTCCTGACCTGGAAACCGATCGAGGTTTTTTGCCGCCATCGAGGACGTTCATCGAGGAGGTCTGAGCAAAGGAACCACAGGTGTATCCTCTGATGGCTACACCCTACAGTCTGACACAGTTTATTTACTGATCTGTTGGTGGAATGGGATGGCGGAATGGAAACTGTAATCTATTTATTAATGCGTTACTGAAATGCTGTTGGTTTGACAAACTACACATCTAAACAGTTCTAACAGAACTAACATTGAATACGTGTTTATTCCAAATCATGCATCAATCACAGAAACACCTCTTTGTCTACATTCCATACATACATCTTGCTCATTCTGGACAAATTATATTGTCTAAATAAACTATTTGTCCTCAGCAGTTGCAGTTACTGTTGGTCCTATAACCTGAAAATCAAAAAAAAGACACACAATGTACTTTTAAAAGCAAATTACAAACTTAACTTAGCTCATCATGGCTTTTCTGTTTCTCATATTTCCATTCCATATCAGACGTTAAAAGCTGTGTTTCCATGATGTGTTTTAAGCACGTTTTGCTTAAGAATCACATTAGAAAAAGTTGACACAGATGGCAAAATCTCTTAAAAATGACCCTAGTTTCTCACAAAGGTTTTTACTCGTGTTTAAGGTGTTTTAATCATTGGAGATGTTCAAGAACAAAGACATCCCAGTGATCCACAAACACCAAGTCTACAACCAGCGCATCCAGCCGACAGTCACCTACGGCGCTGAAACGTGGAACCTGACCAAGAAACAAACTCTCACATTGAGAACAACGCAACGGGCCCATGAACAGATCATGCTCAACATCACATGGCGAGATCCAAAAACAGCAGAATGGATCTGAGATCAAACCAGCAAACTCAAATGGAAGTGGATGGGCCACCTCACGAGAATAACTGTTGGACAACAAGGATCACCCAGTGGACGCCGAGGGGTCACACAAGAAACAAAAGGTGACAAAAAAAAAAAGTTGGCGAGATGACCTCAACAGAACGGAGAGACACTGGCACAGGACAACACAAGATCGGCAAAGGTGGAGAGAACAGGGGAAGGCTTACGTCCGACTACGGACTTTCACAAGCTGAGAAGAGAAAAAGAGAATAATTAGAGATTTTTCTTCATTTCTAAATAAGTTCTGATGCAGCAAACATGTAACTCACATTACTGATCGGTGGTCTCCAATTCTTTTGTTGTCGTCGTCTCCGGACATGAAGGAATTACTTTCCTGATTGGAAACAGTTCCTGAAGACTCAATTTTTTTGGTAGGTGGTACAAGTTTAATTAGTTTTTTTCTTCTTTGAGGTTTTTAGCACTCAGTTAATAACCAGTTTTGTTTCTGACTTCTTCTACTCCATTTATTCACAGCAATGTGTAATGTAGCCTCTACTACCACTTTCTGATGAAACCACACAACCTAGTTAATTCACTTGAAGCGGATAGCAGCTTGATTGAAACTTTCTTATTAAACAACATGTTGGCTCATCTGCAGCGGGTGCCCGATTAGGAGCACGGGAGACAACAGATCCTCCTCCCGACTCCGTTGCTTCGGTAGACATCTTTGCAGAAGTCTTATCTTAATCACCATGTGCATATACGACAGGAGACATGTTTATACTTCTAACTGGTAGCCACAACGTACCGCTCTCTCTCTCTGCTCTGACAGGAGAGCCAGAGCGCAGGTAGGCTCCGCCTTTATTAATTACACAGTGTATCCTTACGCATAACAAGTAGTGCCAAACAATAAAATAACACTGTGGTAAACATCGCACTCTAACACCCCCACTCGATGGTACCACTCACTTTGACCACAATATTAATTTCCAAACATATAAGAACAAAACTTTTCAATTTTGGCCCTTGTGGCAGATTTTGTGAACACATCTGCAGCCATATTTTCAGTTGGACCATACACCAAAACAATTTTGCCCTGCAACACATTGGACCTGATAAAGTGATACTTTATGTCCACATGTTTGGTTCTTTGTCGATTCACAGGATTCTTTGCCAGGCGTATAGTCCCTTGGTTGTCCTCAAAGACTGTTGCAGTTTGCTCAAAACTGTGGTCCATGTCCTTAAGTATTTGAGCTAGGTAGAGTGCTTCTTGAATAGTAGCTGTCAATGCTACATATTCAGCTTCACATGTTGACAGTGCAACTGTTTGTTGCTTCTTTGTTTTCCATGAAACAATAGCACCATCCTGACTTAGGCTAAAGCAGTAGCCTGTAGTGCTCTTTCTGTCCTCAGCATCGTTGGCCCAGTCAGCATCAGAATATCCCATCAGTTTAAGTTTAGTGTTACACTTGTTATAACACAACTCATAGTCCTTAGTCCCTTGCAAGTACCTGTATACATGCTTTAAAGCAGTCATGTGTTTCTCTCTGGGATCGGACATGTACTGTGACAGTCTGCTCACAATCCAACTGATATCAGGCCTAGTACAGGTCATGATGTAGATGAGGCTGCCCAACATTCCTCTGTACTTTCTTTGGTCAGTTTGGTCCCCTTCTGGAGTCAGATCACATTTGGTTTCACTAGGTGTGGCTCTGGCTTTACACTCAGCCATGCCAAACCTTTCAAGTATTTTGTTAATGTACCTGGATTGGTTCATTTTGACAGTGCCCTCATTTTGAGTGAAATCAATCCCAATAAAATGAGTAAGGTGTCCCAGGTCTTTCATTTTAAAGTTACTTTTCAGTTTCTCCTTGACCTCTCTTAGACACATTTCATTACTTGCAGCCACAACTATATCATCAACCCATACTAACAAAAACACTTTTTCTTTGTCAGACAGTTTAGTGTAGATACAATGGTCTGCTTGACTCTGTACAAACTTATTTTCGATTAGAAATTCATGGAGCATCATGTTCCAATTCCTGCCCGACTGTTTAAGTCCGTATATTGACTTATTTAACTTACACACAAGTTGCTCACCATTCTTCGGTTTAAACTGGAAACCTTCTGGTTGGTCCATGTATATTTCGTAGTCAATAGGTGCATGTAGGTAAGCTGCCTTAACGTCCATCTGGTGTAATGTCAGGTCATGCTGTGCAGCCAGTTGCATCAGCACACGCAGTGATGTCAAGTTGGCTGTTGGAGAGAACGTCTCAGAATAGTCAAGTCCTTCTACCTGGCTATACCCTTTTGCTACATATCTAGCCTTGTATGTCTCATTTCCTTTATCATCCTCTTTGAGAGCATATACCCATCTTCCCCCCACTGTCTGTCTACCTTCTGGTAACGGTACAAGTGAGTAGGTATTGTTCTCCTTAAATGAAGCCATTTCATCTTTCATCGCCTTTTTCCACTTTTCAGATATTGGTGATGTCACAGCCTCCCTATAGGTCTGTGGCAGCCCAACTGTAGCTCGGTAACAGTAGTCAATAGTTAAGTTGCTGTTATGTGCTGCACATTCATAGTCCTCCAAGTATTTAGGTTTCTTTTTGACTCTACCTGTGGTACGTGGAGTCTGTGTGTCAGTGGTAAGTTCTGTGTCACTGTCTGCATTTATGTCTTGCTCAGTGTTCGAGTCTTTATGTTCTGTTTGTTCAGTCGGTGGCTGACAAGTCTGACTTGGCGTTGTTACCCACTCTATGTAGTGGTCCTCTGGTTGGTCCGTGTCGGTCTGTGTATGACTCTCTGTCATGCTCTTTGTGATGAAGTGGACCAGTCTGTGCTTCTGAACCTTGCTTTTCTCTGGAAAATAAACCAAATAAGCAGGTGAATGGCGATCAAAACCAACAAAAATTCCCTTTTTGCCTCTTGGATCTAGCTTTTTCTTGTTTTGCTCATATATCATGCACTCTGAACCAAATTTCCTCATTTTAGATAAATCTGGTCGTTTTCCAGTGAAAAGGAAGTAGGGTGTCTCCCCTGTTCTCTTACAGAAGCACCTGTTCCTTATGATTGCAGCTGTCCTGGCTGCATAAGGCCACAACTCCTTTGGTAGACCTGATTCAATCAGCATGCATCTGACTGTCTCAAATAAAGTACGCCAGTTCCTCTCCGCTGTCCCATTTTGATGGGGGGAGTAGGGAGCTGATCTCTCATGTTTTATAGCATTGTCTCTCAGTAATGACTGGTACTCTTCTGAGACAAATTCCGTACCATTGTCTGATCTCAGGCGTTTTACTTTACCAAAGGGTGCTGTGTCCGCCAAGAACTGCTTAGTTGCCTCAACTGCTTTGTTTTTGTTTCTAAGGAAGTACACATATATAGCACCAGAGAAATCATCAGTGAAAGTGATCGCATATTTGTACCCTTCAAATGACTCTGGGGCAATAGGCCCACCTAGGTCTGTGTGTACAAACTCTAATGGCTCTTTGGCCCGTACATCACTTTGTCTGTTTCTGCTTTGGGAAAATTTTCCCTGTAGACAAGTTTCACATTGGTTAGGTCTGCATGTTTTGTCTTTGATTTTCATACCATTTACAACTGTCTCTAGTTTTATTATGTCACCATAGTTGCAATGACCCATTATCTCATGCCAAGTTTTCAGATCAAAGGATGCATTACAGGAGTCCTCACTGTTTACATCATTCTCTGTTATAATGTCCAGGTAATACAGTCTGTCCTTTACCTTTATTTCACAAGTTGTGCCATCAGGGAGGATCATTTTGTTGTTGTTCTTCTCAAAGTTGAACTTCGCTCCCTTTGTAGCTGCTGCCTCCACAGACAGAATGTTCTGTGGGTAACCAGGAATCAGGAGGGCGCCTGTGAGTTTGATACTCACCACTCTCCCGTTGGAGTCAGTCAATTCAATCTGCGCGTCCCCCTTCTTCAGGACCTCACCGGTGGTCCGTGTCCCGTCCGCCAGCTGCATGACGTGGTTCTTGGGCTGGAACGTCTCGTCGAATCTGATGAAGGCTCTCTCATCCGTCATGATGTGGGCAGAGGCACCGCTGTCCACGAGTAGACCTTGCTGCTGTGTGCCATAGGGTTTCCATTCACCCACCCGCAGCACAAACGTCTCTTCTTCTTCTTTCACAGGCTTGTACTTTTCTCTACCACAGGAAATACCTTGTCCAGTGTCTGCAATGGTGGCCACCCTGTTGCCGCTTTGTGCTTTAAGCCCTCTTCTGTATGTTTTCTTGTCTTTGTTTCTGCAGTCTCTTGCTTTATGTCCCACTTTCTCACAAATAAAGCACTCTCCATTGAAGTATTTCTTCTCCTTTTCTTTAAACTTTGGTTTAGACGCCCTGTAGTTAGCAGCCATTACTTCATCTGTTCGGGGCTTGCTGCGGTATCGTAGCGTACATTCAAAACTTCTCAGTCTGGCCTTGAACTCTGCAAAGGTCAGCGTTTCCTTAGTCTGAGTAACATGCACCGAGAATGGGTTGTATTCATCTGTGAGTCCTTTTAACACCATCGCCACCAGAAGTGCATCACTAAGAGTCTCTTTCGCTCTGTTTAATGCTGCTACTATCTTCTCAATACGTGCCAGATAGTCCGCTAGCTCTTCTCCATTAGCCATTAGCACATTGGTTAGCTCTGTGTACAGCCCAACTATTCGCGGCTTTTCTTCTGACTCAAAATGGCGCCTTAATATTTGTAGGCTTTTCTTGCCATCATCTGGTGCTTCGTAGAGGATAAGCGTTAGCGTTTTATCATCCAAACAACCGCACAGTTCGGCATATGCCAGTTCATTTTTCCTACCGATCTCCGCAGCGTCTTGTGCGTTAGCCCCTGCCGCTAACTCATTTCCCAGGATAGCGTCTTTGAGCCCGATGGTTTTCAAGTATGCTAAAAACCTTGCCTCCCATATGTGGTAGCGGGCTTCGTCTCCGTCGAACCTCGGCGGCAGTCCTCGTCCGTGTATCGCTGTACTTGGGACTTGACTGGGCCCATAACCTGTTGGCTCATCTGCAGCGGGTGCCCGATTAGGAGCACGGGAGACAACAGATCCTCCTCCCGACTCCGTTGCTTCGGTAGACATCTTTGCAGAAGTCTTATCTTAATCACCATGTGCATATACGACAGGAGACATGTTTATACTTCTAACTGGTAGCCACAACGTACCGCTCTCTCTCTCTGCTCTGACAGGAGAGCCAGAGCGCAGGTAGGCTCCGCCTTTATTAATTACACAGTGTATCCTTACGCATAACAAGTAGTGCCAAACAATAAAATAACACTGTGGTAAACATCGCACTCTAACACAACATTTCCAAACTTTAATACAAATTTGCTTAAAAATTATGCAGAAGCACTGCTACTGGTACTTACTCTATCATTTCTTGATGTAATGGCACAGTTGATGTCAAGAACAATAGCTGTTTAGAAGCACGTCCTGTTTTGTATTTTCCACTCTCGGTATCTGTCCCCTGGGAGAAGTTGAAACTCAATTCAAAATGCAAATCAACTCACATAACCTTAAGAGATAACAGTGTTTTTCTGCTGAACGCTTTATGTCTCGGAGGAATAGATGAGGGAAATCTTTTTTTATGGTCAGTGGATTCTTCAGTTAAAATCTGTAGAGAAAGAGTGTTTTAACCACAGAGATCTTTCAGACAGATAAAGTGAGACCAGCTCTGAGACTTGGAGGGGGGAAGCAGTGAGAGATGACTTTGACAGAAGGAACACAGTGTGTTTTCCCTCTGACCTCCGACTGAACTAGTGATGAAAACGATAAAGGCCCGAGGCCTGCGACGTTGCACAGGACTTCTACTTTACTTCTGTATGAAAACGACTTGGAGAGTGTAAAATGTCATCCGGGCAGCTGTTGTTGTCGTTGGTGTTCCGAGACGAAGACGACACTTTATCTCAAACGAATGTTTTCTGTCTCTCGACTGTCCCGTTCAAAATATGTTTTGTGGAAAAATGGAGGAGCGTGAACAGATGAGCGAGTAAATTGTTCCTTTGTGAGCGCGAGTTTCGGTTCTTTCAACTGGCCTGATCGTTGAATAAACCCTCTGTTCGCTCTTTCTGTAAACTGTGATCTGGATCTGGTAAATACACTCATCTTTTCCATTGACTTGGCCGTCGAAGTAGGTCCTAACACAGCTTCGTCAACATAAACTGAGATCTTGGTGTCGCAAAAAGGCAATCAGACAGCGGTTCTTGGTTTTACTGTAGCTAAAACACAAAGTAAAGGGCATTTTATAGCGTCAGAGTTCAAACATTTTTATATTTGGAGTTCTAAAATACGCTTTCCAGCTGACTTTAGTGGTCTTGTTGAGAGAGTCCAACTGTGGACGCAAGTCAGCAAACCGTCTGCTGAGTCAGACTCTAAGATCATTCTGCTTGCATGTAAATTCTACTAAACTGGGAGGTTTGCTATTTGACCTTCTGTCCTGTAAATAGCATCTTTTTCATCATTCTTTCTAGAACCTGTTATGTCTCAGCCGTCCACCAGCTGCTTCCTTAAGTCTAGCCAGAATGCTCACTTACTAAATGGGTGTTTTATTTCTGTAACCTGAAGTGAATATCTTTCTAATATATAGACGAGTAAAACAGGCCACAGAACATCTGGAAAAGCCTCCATATCATGTGCTCTCATCTTTGTTTTATCCCCTTTCCCATCAAATTTTGTTTTTCATGCAGCATGAATAGCTGTCCTCACTTGTTCTCTCACGATGATATAACCTTCCCCGTTTTTAACGTTTTTTCGAGGGTACCATTTCTTCTAATTGCGGTTCAGAGATGGAAATCTCGTCAGAAACAACATGACATAACAACAGAACGCAGAAACGACAGAAATGATCTTTCTGCAGGGTTCAACGCGCAGTGAGGATCACTGTCAGGTCAATGGTCTGTGGTTCCAGTGAGTAGCTGTTTTTTAAGAGGGAATATCGCCACATCTTACTGTCTCTTCCTCCCCGATCGGCTCTTCGGTGTTTGCCTTGGCCGCATACGTGTTTTCATAGGACCTCTTTGCCTGACTCAGCTTTCTTCCTGTGCGTATAAGTTGCTGAATGTCTCACACGTCCATTTTTCTCTGTCAGACCTTGTCACGTTGCTTCATCCACTTCACTTTTACAGCCCATGCTCGCTTTTTATTAGGACTCGAAGAGCTTAATGCACGTTCACGAATCACTTCACTGTGCAGGAGGGAGTCCCTAACACTCCGAACACATGTCAGTGGCACCGTGCAAAATGTCAGGGACGCTCACAGGAGCATAATGTGTATTTTTCGCATGGTGCAGTGCAAAAGCTGCACAACATTTCCATCTGAGGAGTCGTGTAGCATTCTTCCACGGGTCAGTTAGGGTATTTTGGAAGCAAAGGCCTTGAATGACGCTCTATAAATACATGCATACAGATGGAAATACAGCTAGACACGATCCAAACGAACAAATGCACATGCAGAAACTAAAACTGTGGCAGTAAACAAGGATTTTCCTGTGTAAATAATTACATTTGTGATATATAAATCTATTATTGTAGCCAACAGGAATTGTTTGGGCCAGACATCCAGGCCAAACACTGACCTAAGAAACACGTCACTTCTAATTAAACAAACTTCTCGTGATTAGTAGCTCGGGGATAAATAATCTTGTGTATCTATGCAAGATTCGGCTCTCAGGCTGTTTCTATTGTGACCATTTTGTTAAAATCTGTCTGATGGAAGTACAGTCCAAAATATTTTCAAGAACTAAGAATTAGTTTTCCAACTGAGCTTTTGAACAATGAATTAAAACAGAGCTGCTTTTGTAGAAGAAGACACATGACAGATGGGCCTTATATAATACTTCTGCAAGTTAAATAAACCATTTATTTTCTGTTTTTCAGCAGATCCCAGGGTTCGTTTTTGCCCGTTTCTGGCTCTAAGATTCACTTTAGGATTAAGTAGTTTACAGAAAGACATGACATCACAGCAGAGGAACACAGTGGATGACTGGCCAAACCGTGATAATTCATTTCCAATGAAGGAATCTGTTGGTGTTGCATAATTTCTTTGATGCATTCCACTGAAATGACATTCTCTGTTTAGAGTTTGTGAGGCCTCATACAAAAGCGGTTGAGCAAGTCCTGCGTCAGCAAGAAGGTGAATGTTTTTATTTCATAATATCACAGCCATATCATCAGTTACATTTCTGCATGTTTGAGAAAATGTTATACACTTCCTAGCTCTTTAAAGGCCCCCTATTATGCACATTTACAGGTTTCGAATTTTATTTTGGGCATCTACTAGAATACGTTTACATGCTTTAATGTAAAAAAAAGTTTAAAAAAAAAACACTATAGTTTTTCTCTTACTTCTTATCTTGCCTGAAACACTCAATTTCACCTCCGACTCTGCTCTGATTGGTCAGCTGACCTGATGAGGTAATGTCAGTTATTTCCTGTAGTCCCTGAGGCCGGTTCCACAAGGATATTTTAGTCTGATCTATAACGTGAGACCACTTTGTTTTATACTCTTAGGTTTGTCTAGAGCAAGTTAGACAGTTTCACAAAAATAAAACCAACTAAAAGTTAGTCAACGGACTCCCAGGCTAATTCTGAACTATGTTTCCATGGTAACAGTGACAAAAAGGAGTACTGCAGAGGCTTCTTGGAATTAGACTGTCGTTATGCAACTGTTTTAATTTGCATGTTTCATTCTTCATTCTTTCCTTCTTCATTCAAGTTTGAAGAAAGTCTGGATGGACTTAAAATGAATAGTTATTTAAGCCCTACTTTAGCCAGTCAAGTGCTAAATAACTTCTCCCTAACAGATACATTAAAATAAAATCTGTTGTTAGACTGTTAGAATCTATTAGACTATTGGTTTGATCTAAGAAATAATCAGTAATTAGATGTAGCCTTAGCAGATGTAGCTCTGAGGAAATAATGGTGGACTATGAGGAAGTTATTCCTATTTTTTGTTTGAGGGTGTGCAAGACTAGCTGGTTGGCAGGCGTGGTCTTTGCAGACCATTTACACGCACAAAAAAAGCCAAATAACACCCTGAAGACAAGGGGAAAGCCTGAAACATCATAGTATGGGCTCTTTAACATCCGCAGACTAGACCAGATTTTCAGGAAAACTACTTTTTTGACAGGAATTTACAAAAAAAGACTCTTTCAAATCAAAGTGAAAACATATTCCTAAACAGTTATGTCAATGAATTAGAAATATAAAACGTAACTATGTGTTTCCCCAACTATTCGCCCTCTTCAAGCCTGTATTAGTAGACGCAACTCTGTCCGCATTTACAGCATTGAGCCTGTGTGGATAGATCTCAATCAGCCTTGCACATCTGGACATTGCAAAACTACTCAAGCTCTGTCAGGTTGTGCAGGAATTGTAAGCGAACATCCCTTTGAGTCCGGCCACAAATTCTCAGTTGGATTGAGGTCTGGGCTCCGACTCGGCCACTTCAGAAGATTCACCTTGTTGTCTTCAAACCATTTCTGTGTAGCCTTGGCTGTTTGCTTTGAGTCATTGTCTTGCTGGAAAACAAGTCGCAGTTCTTCTGCAGACTCCATCAGGTTGTCCTCCAGGATTTTACTATACTTTACTGCATTAATTATATACTACAGTCAATTGAGACACATTCACTGCACTCAGATGACCTCCATTTTCACCAGTTGTGCAAATTCTAACACCAACGGCCTACACTTGCATCAAAATTAGGTGAGCCACTTTAAAGCCAGTTATTGTGTGTGCTCACTTTGACATTAAAGAGTCTTTTTTTGTAGATTATCGTAAAAAAAATAAATAAACTGACCGTGATTCAATGTTGTAAAGCTACAAAACCTCCAAGGGGGGTTGAATACTTTTTAAAGGCACTGTAGCATACAGCCAATAAGGCATTTAATGTATCTGAAAGCAATTCTGTAGCTGTATAGTGCGACAGTGATTCACAAATTCACAAGCTGGGCGTTGATTACTCGTGCGCGTCGAAGAATATTTGCATAAAAATCCCAGCGCTTCTCCTTTTTGAACTTCCCGGTAGTGCGCAGGTGCTCACTGACACATTGTGCCACATTCAAATGTTCTTTAACACACAGGAACTACACCAGAATCACTTCCCCCGCGTCTTTATGAGTGAAAGTCAGCAGGTGAGCTCACTGACTTTCCTTAAACTCATTGACGGATCGAGCGAACAGGCTCATCTGACCTTGTGACACACAAACGCAGAGACACATGCTCTCTCTATTTCTACTTTCATCCACCTCTTTGTAACTTTAACTCTCCCTTTCTCTCCCTGAATGACATTCTCATCTGGGCTTTGACGGTGGGTGATCTGCTGGGGTCGACCTCTTACTGAAGCGGGGTGCGAAATGTCACCACTTTGATGTAAAAGCAACAACAGCTTCTGTGTGTGTGTGTGCGTGTGTGTGCTCAGAGACATTCCCAACATGCCACAAAGGATGCCACACAGTTTCATACATGCCCCCTCCCTTATTAACCATATGTCAGAGCGACCACCAAACCTCAACTACACGCCACCGCGCACACATAAACCCGCCTGTAACACTTGAGCAGACTGAACAGCCAACTGTGACAACTTACACGTGGGCCATTTTCAGGCAGGAAGTGCCAATTTTCATGAAAGGAAACTTCTAAATATGTAACTTTGATACGCAGAGATGAGTTTTTAGGGGTTTAGTCAATGACTCAAGTGGAACTTTAGGTCATTTTCAGGCAGTTTAAAATGCAACTTTGCTACTTTACCAGCTCATCAAGCTGTTAAATCAATCCCAGTTAGAACTTTCTGGTTCCAAAAATGACCTGAGAAAGTTCTGCAAAGTCACCAGAATGTTCTTCTCAAGGGCAGGGATAAGCCAAGATGTTCTAAAAATGTTTGGCGATAACGTAGTTATTGCCTTCAAAACTGAATGTTGCACTGAGAAAGTTCTTCCTTTGTTATCATGAAACACTGCAGAACATTGTAGGAACTTTTTTTTAGGATTCTACAATGCGTTAATTCCACAACGTCCACAAATCATCCTCAGAACATTGTAGCCAGAATGCTCCACCTTTGATAATATAATATCGGAGATTTCAAAGAAGTTTTTTGGATGTTGCGTTGACAGTTCTTCCTTCAGTACAATTGTGGGATCATCCTCGAGAAGAACGTTCTACAAAGTGCTTCTGCAATGAAGGGCGAAATGTTTGATGTTTAATATATTATACAACGTTCCATGTAAGACAACATTCTGTCATTTGAGGCCTCAATAATACATGGATAAAATTTTTTAACTTTGTTTTGAGAACGTTCCGTTTCACAGAAGACTGCTCTATAAAAGATTGTTCAAGGAGTGATGACGCTGACCTGGACCTGTTTGGACGATGGATCAAAGGTTTGTCTGATGAAGAACAACAGCCTCAACAGTCAAGCATTGAGGTAGGTTCATCGTGTTTTGCTGCTGCAGGTGAACTTGACCAGCTTCCTGCCATCATTGCTTCTTTGATACCAGACATTTTTGGAAGAAAAACAAAACTGTGCCTCAGTGGAAATCATTGGATTAATGATCAGTTTTCCACCTGTGAAAGACAACAAAACCAAATATTTGTTCAAGTCAACTATATGGTTCCTTGGATTTGAATCCCAGTGAAAATCTTTGACAGGATTTTAAGAAAACAGCGGCGGCATGTAAACATTTAAAAGCTTTTGCACACAAAATAGAAATGCCGGAAACTACTAAAATACTACTAAGCACTTACTGGATGTCAAAAAGGTCAAAGGATGCTAAGTGAAATACTGATTATGGATCTTAGTATTGGGCTCAAAGTTGTGCTCTAACAAATCACTTAGAAGTGTATTATTAAGCTCTCTTTGACTCATATCACCAAAATGTCCACAGGTTATGGTCTTTGAATAAGCTGTGTTGTCTCATCTGATTTTGAATACATATAGAAGTTGACCTGGATTTGCCCGAGGGAACACAAACTGTTAGCTCTCGTGAAGAATTGCAGTTCGAGATATGGAACGTCTGGGAATCTGGAACAAGTGACAAGCAGCACCGAACTAAAGAGGCCGAACTAAAGAGAGCTGAAATGTGACTTTGTTGAAACAGACAAGGGGTTCTTTTACCTCTATGGGCAGGGACCATTTCCTCTCTCCCCCCTCCCTTCCTCCCTCGCTACCTCCATTTCTCTTTTTTAGGGCCTTTATATCTGTCCTCTCCCTTTTCCCTTTACTCCTCTATGCCATCTTTCTCTCACTCGCTCTCTTTCCCCTGCCTGTCACATCTCTCCCATGCTGACTCCTAATTTTTTTTCTCTTTTTTAGGATTCTGGCATAGGAACTGAGAGTGTGTGTGTGTTAAATCCACAGGTCTTCTCTCTCTCTCTCTCTGTGTGTGTGTGTGTGTGTGTGTGTGTGCTAGCCAGAGGTCCTGTGGTCGCTGCGACTTCAAAGCTGAAACCAGAGTCTCTCCGCAGTCTGCAGCTTCCCTATAAATCACACTAACCATGCTGCAGACGAAACACACATACGTGTACGCAGCGAAGAAAGAGATAGAAGTGACTGTGAAAGCTGAATTATGGAAAAAAACTCAATATTGACAAGCAGATACGGAGAGAAAGGAATATAAACCAAGAGTGGCAATGCAAAGACGAGGGTCGGATCAACTAGAATGAAATAAAGAAGAGCTTTTGGCACTGATGCATCTGAAAGAGTCGGGTAACAGAAGAAAGAAGCCAGTCTTTCATTGAAGTTGCCATAGAATAAACAGGGTGTTGCCAGCCAAGCCCTAAGTGAATTTATTTTTATAACTAGATTCCCTCTCCTCCTATACTGTATATGAATCGAATTATCCCCCTGTGTACAGTAACCAAAGACTGAGTCTTTGCAGCGGAGGGGAAACGCAAAAGCACAACACCGAGGTTTCGTGGTGTTTTTTTTGCAGCTGCAGAACAGACGGCAGCGATAAGAGTCAAGTTATGATGTCAGGCGGCGTACACCTGATACAAATTTGATTGGGTGATGCTGACTGCACAGCTGTGATCGAGCCAATCAGCCGCAAGCACAACTTCAGGGCCTGAACCAACCTCAACCTCATCCATATGTACATTTCTACGCTTTGGCTTTGGCAGACTTTAGCTGTTTAATTTGGGCCAGCGTTCTTTTTTTTATTATTTATTCAAGTGTTTATTCGCAGCATCTAGGCAGCCGGTCTGCATCACCGACAGCATCTTCATTGTTGAGACTTGGCTCAATCCGTTATTTAAATCACAACTTGACCTGGATTTTCTTTGCGTCAGACTTGTGCAAAAGCCTTGACAGATCTCCAGCTGTTACCGTGGCGCGAACACGGAGCTTGCGGGGCTGATTGTCTCTAATGTGGGGTTTTAAGGGCTAATTTTCTTCACACAATGCCCGAGAACCGCAGGAGTCAGCACAGCGCCACAATGGGTGGTAGATCCACATCCTCCCTTCAGCCATTAAAACAAATAGCCCTTTATCCAAGAATGTGTGTGTGTTCGTGTACAGGAGAGACTGCCTACCTGGTTCTAATATAATGATGTTAGTGTACACTGTGTGTAATACTGTAACCTTCCATTGTATATATAAAGTATATATGAAAACATCATTAAAGCTGCTGTCTACACATTTTTTTTTCTTATTACACAAGGCATCAAATGACTGTGTGTAATGTGAAAGGGGCGTCTCCTGACTCTGCAGTTCTTCTCAACTCTACAGACTTAACATTTTTCAACTCATGGCTTTGGTTGTACAACCTGAAACTTTACCATTGTCCTATTGTACTATTGTACCTACTGCTTCTCAGGAGGATGAGGATACTATATTTACAGGTTGTTTCTGCTGCCCCCTAAAACTTGCAAATACATACTTTAAATGACCAAAAACTAAATTCAAACCTCTTTGATCAAAGATTTCAGCTGCAAAAACCCCCATCTATGTGTGTCAAAGTTACAAATTTAGAAGGTTTTTCCATTAAAATGACAGCCCCTGCCTCAAAAGAGCTTCGATTAGATGAAGTTCTAGGCCACATCTGGAAACTAGGGGTGTAATCCCATTTTGGGGCATAGCTCTATGCTAGAAAGCCTTCTATCACTGTCAACAAAAACTCAGATGTTTGAAGCAATAAAAGAAGAAAACGGATAGGAAAGCTTCGAGCTGGTGTTCTGTTGCCTCAGGACAATGCATCGGTCCAAACAGCACAGGCGGCAGAAGAAGCCAAATGTGGTTTTGAACTGTTGCCCCATGAACCTTACTCACCTGACCTTCACCATGTGAATTTCCAAAACTGAAATCCCTCTTGTGTGGTCGCCATTTTCAACGTCATGCATGCTATTCTGTTGAGGAGCATCTGGAGGCTCAAGATGTGACGTTCTTCTGAACGTCGGTGGACCAAGTGCATTGAAGTTAAAGGAGACTATGTTGAAAAATAATGCAAGAACAATCTGTCTCCTGTGACGTTTTCTGGTGAAACACAACTTTTGAAGTACCTCCGTGACTGTACAGTTGCCTCCTTTTGGAAAAATTCATGCTTTCTGTACCCCCATGTCCACAAGGGACCACAGGGGTATGCATGGCATAAATTTGTCATTTCTCCATCCACCCAAATCTGTGAGGGTCACTGTGCAGATGTTTGTGAAATTTGTGACTATGCAGACTGTTTGAACATGCGCCAGGAAAGCAAATGGTGCCTTTAGGAAATGCTTGTTATGAGAAGGGATTACACAAGGCCGCAAGTTGACAGAATTGGTCGGCAGGATCCACATTATGCAAAGGAAGACAAACTTTTAGCGTTGCAAACTTTCACCAAACAGACACCCATATGATGAGGTAGACAGGAGACTGTTAAACGAATGATCAGAATCTTTATTCTGATCTTTCAGAATAAAGATTCTGAAAGATCAGAATCTTTATAAGAACCTTTGAAACAATCCTGACAACATCACCTACCTCAAAGTCACAGAAGAGCCTTTGTGCCAAGCAGAGACAAAAGCCAGCCATGATGCCACAGGTGCTTTAAATACCCTCAATCAGGGGCGGGGTCATGGGAGGAGTCACCCCAATTCTATGGTGGTGTGTTCAAGAGCAATCAGAAAGTACTGAATTCACCTGAGGACAAATGTTCCCACTATATAAGGAACTTTAATATTAAATTAGATAAAATACAAAATGCAGAGAGAATAGAAAAGGTAGGTTACAGTCTCTTGTATACACTGATCAGCCACAACGACCACTGACAGGTGAAGTGAATAACATTGATCATATTGGTACTATGTGGTGTTCTGATGGAAAACCTTGGATTTTAACATCCGTGTTGACGAAATTTACACACCCAAATAAACATTGTCCCAGAACAAACACACTCCCTCATGCAAATGGAAATCCCAAATGTCACTGACCTATCAACCCGCAGGAAAATGCACCCCACCACATGGAAAAACACCAACCAATCAGGAACATGTTGAGGAACATGACAATGGCCCAACATGTTGATTTGACCTCCAAACTTCCTACACCCCATTGTGATCAAGCATCAACAGGATGCAGTGGAGCAAGTTTGATTGACAGAGGCTCCACTGCACAAGCCAGAGTACCCAAAGGATCCAGTGCCAACGTCCTGGTTCCAGACCCTATAGGACACCCTGAGAGGTCCTCTTGTCCATGCCCAGTGGTTCAGAGCATTTTTGACCACATAAAGGGGACCAACACACTATTAGACCTGTGGTCATAATGTTACACCTGATACGTGATATATTACTACTGTCACTATAAAGATGCTTGTGATACATCAAATAATGCAGACTTTGAAATAACCTATATTCAGGTATTCATCCACACACAGACATGAAGCAGCAGAACAAAAGGAGAAACTAGGAAACAGTAAATACATGGCTGTATAGGATATTGTACATGACAGACGTCTGCAAACACAAATTGAAATGTGCAGATAAAATCAGTTGTGAGGAAACGCCGGGCAAACAGATAGAGGAAACGGAAGATGACAGCATGAGATAAAGAGTGAAAACAGTGCAAAAGAGGGAGAGAGGGAAAAAAGACAAGAGAGACTAGAAAGAGAAATAAAAGGCAGAGAGGGGAAGAGCGCACAGTGTGTGAGGGTTACCACAACCATGCCACTGAGTAGTATGTTTACATGGTACTACACCGCTAGACTTTTAACCACAGACATGGCACTGCTCAGTGTGTGTGTGTGTGTGTGTGTGTGTGTGTGTGTGCAGCGTGTTCTGTGTTACTGCAACACTGACCACATGCATGCCTGCGGTGCAGATTTAATATGTTTTCAATGTGAAACCTGTGATTTTAAGATGCAAACTTAGTTTTAATCAAATCATCGGCTAATTTGTTTTCACAGACAGGTGAAATTTGAGCCAGAATCCCTTGCAAGTCTGTGTCAAAGCCCCTTGGATTACACCATTGCTACTCTTTTCAATAGAAATTCAGGTTTTTACAGTATTTCCCAAAACGTCAGCAAACTCTAACAGTATTTTATCCATAATCTGAGTTTTCCAAGTTGGATTCAACAAGCCTTCTCAACTGCACGGACGCTACACAAAAGGCTCTGTTCAACTTGGAAAAGGCTTCCAGTTCATGAGAAGCAGTTGTGAGATTTGATTATTAGTATTAGCAACATCTGTAAATTTCCACATGAGTAAAAAAAAAGAAGACTTTCTTACGTCCTCACAGCAGAACTGCACCTTGGCAGAAATAACGACGGAATGGTTTGATGGGAAATGATATAATTAAAAAGAAACGGTGGGAGGAAGTCTGGTGGACGTGTTATTCCCAGACACGCAGAAGAGAATATTATACAGTAGGTGATCTTACACTGGTGGGAAAAACAGACCTTAAAATAAACTGTCTGAGTGAGAGAATTTTTAAAAAAGATGCGATATAAACTCCACATTTTGCGGTAGAAGTCAAATGAGGGTTTCTTCTTCTGCGAATAAAGCTGTACACGTGTATGACAGGTCTGGTTCACTCATGAATTTACTTCTATCTGGGAGAAAATCACAAACATCAGAGCTCCCTCCAATCGCTTGTGTGTGCCACTTCAGATGGATCTAATAAGACTCTCTCTTGCAATCCGTGTGACACTGCATGGTATCAATTTTGAGGCACGCCATCTTATGCAATAAGGAAAAAATGCAAGCTCAGACACGATAAAGTCACGTCATCTGTTTGCAGCAGTCAATCCTGCAAATATAAACTCTGCCAATCTGCCGCTTTTGGTTTTATGTAGTGCTGTCAGTTAGTTTCTACTATTTCTGTGTGTATTCCAGCCACCTGAGCACACACGAAATTCAAGTTTCAAATGATGATTGCATTCATTGAAACAAACAAGCTAAAAGTTATCTAATTCCAGCTGGGCCTATGTGAAAAAGAGAATTCACCCCCTCGGTTGCTGAATCCAAAAACCTACCAAACCACATTGGTAACTGGTTGCAGCTGGACCCGACACACCCAGGAATGATTGCTACCAGCCCCGTTCAATCAAATCATCGCTCCAATGCAACATTTTCAGAAGCGCAAAGTTGGCGAAAAGGTCTCACCAGTAGCAGCTCACTGTGCCAGGAGCAGAGGAAAAGCCCAGCTGCAGCGACGCAGTGAACCCAAGCAAAATGGTAGGTCCAAGCTCTGATAAGAATCCAAAAGGAATAAAACCGAAGATTTTTGAGTGGCCTGTCGTAAAAGTCTGGACCTTCAACCCCTTTGAGATGCTGTGGCAGGACTTGAAAACAGTAGTATGCACTCGTCAACCCTCAAATGTGGCTGCACCAAGAAGTTCAGCAAAGAAAAATGGACCAAAATTCCTCCACAGCGACGTCACAGACTGATCTCCAGTTTATCAGGAGCATTTGGTTGCACTTGTTGCTGCTATGGCTGGCACAAGTAGAACATTACTTACTGGATCATTAGTTTTTTCACACTGGTGATTTGGGTAACTGTGTTTTTTTCAGGTTCCATTTGTTCAATGCTAAATTTAGCGCTAAGATCTAACACTGTTTAGGGTGAGATACCCACAAAAATAGAAGACATCCGGACTTTTTTTTCTCATTTCATGTCGCATTACAACCAGTTGTTTGCAGATTTGAGTTTTATCGGCCAACATGCTGTGAGAATTTGTTGGTAAGATTATGAAAATGTCAGAATCTTCAGCCCAAATCATCTGATGCAGAATGTGTCTCCCATTGTTGTCTAGCTTGACTGAAAGAAAACTTTTCCCGGCCGCATCCACAATCTGTTTTGTAAAGCACTTGTACACATAAATGAACGTCCATTACATTGAAGTTGTTGGCAAAAGGGTTCACAGTGCTGATTAAGTCTTTTGCAGTGTGCTGGAGTTTTAAATCAAAGGTCTGTGGTGACAATCCCACGCTGGTGCACTGGTGGTAGGGATTTGTTTACCAGAGCTTAGTGCGTCTTATTCCCTAAATGTCTGTGCTTTAAATGTAAGGAGGGAGAGGAGGGAAAAACTGGACAACTTGGTGAGAAGCAGAGGGAGTTATGGTTTCGGGAAAGATGATAAAAGTAGAAGCGAGGCGTAGAAAGACCCAAGCAGGGGGGGCAAGGAGAGGTTATGAGAAGAATGAGCTAGTGAGAAATTCTGAAATGTGTGAAAATTAAGGGGGGAAAAAAATATAAAGTATAGCTGGCAGGAAAGGGCGGGAGAGGAATGAGTGAAAGCAGATAGAGGGGCAGACAGGAAGGAAAAGGAGGGTTAGCTGGAGAGCGAGGTGCCAGCGAGGGTGAAGGAGAAAGAGGGAAGAATAGAGGAAGGAAAGGGAGGGATGGAGGCAGAGAGAGGTACAGTAGGTAGGCCGGCCAGGGAGGGGATGGAGAGAGAGAAAGAGGTGGGGGATGGACACAGAAGAAGGTAGGAGTCGGGGGGGCGGGGGTGGTTCTTCAGCTGCTTTCTGAGGAAAGTAGTCGAAGGTAATTGGTTCCTGATGTGAACCTGTGCTTAGCTCTCCAAATAAAAGGCCTTTCTGTCAGCTGTAATAGCTTTTCCATGCTGCACTGCTCGGATGGGGGGGTGGGGCTACGTTAGCATCCTAGCATAGCGTTCACAAAGTGCTTTACAGACAGGCCAAAAAAAAAAAAAGGAGAATATTCAAGAAGATCAGGCGAAACAGAAAGAAAAAGTCCAGAAAAGCAAAAACTGGAGTTAAACACAGTGAAAGATGCAACACCTAGAATTTCAAAATAAAAAACCCAGCGAACACCAATTGATACAAACACAAGAATAAAAGCACCAAAAATGCCATTATTATAAAAATTACATCAAAGAAAAAGAATAAATGCAATAAAAGAAAATAGCGTGTCAAAAGCATGAATAAATAAATAATATGCCATTATTGAGTCATAAATTAATATATAAAAATAACAGACAAAATAGGCAGCATCACATCAAAGCAAGTTTATGAAAAATGGGTAAGTGAGATGATAACTGTGATGAGCATCACAGGTCATACATGAATTTAAAAGGAAGTTGCTGTGATGACACAATCTTATCTTATGGAGGCTTAATGACAGACTTGCGCTGTGCAGCAACACAGAGTAGAGTCTGGATGGCTGGTTTTGCATTACGTACCCTGTTTGGAATTGAAATTGCATCCAAACACAGTCTTCTAATAAGAGAACAGGGATCCATGTCAAGCTTGTTTGTTTACACTTTGTGTTTGTGCTTTTTGTTCAGCTTAGCTAATGTCTCCAGGCTGTAGCTGCATATTTAATAAAGATATGAAAGTCAGACTTTTCCTCTATCAGTGTCCAACTAACAGTAGAAACTTGCCAAAGAAAAACTAAGAAAAAGAACACAAATACAGTATTAAATTAAATGACATTACTAGGTACATGTTCTTATCTAACACACACACATACACACACCCCAGCGCACTGACCCTACTGCCACAGTGACAGTTTGAGTCACTACAAACACCAGACCTCACTGACCTCACTGACTCAATAACAAACAGCTGCCACATAACAGGCCTGTAAATGTCTGCGTGTCCTTGTGTGTTCACTGACACATGCTTAGTCGCTTGATTGCCTCCTGCGCAGTGTGAGCGACTGCTTTGTGTGTATATATGCGTGTTTATGAATATACAAGCTATACACATAATGGATAGGGGTGGAAGATTATGGCATGGAAGTTGGTTCATGCCTGATCTGATCTGTTCCACTGATAAAAGAAAACCCCCCAAAATAAAGTCCCCATATTGTGTCCCTTCATCACAGTTTAATAAAAGTCTTAAAGTCTCCACAGTGTGTCTTCTAATTCCACACAGATGGTTAATTTCACCATAACTGTATAACTCCTGGTGTAGCCTTTTTCCAAATGGGCTGTTTCAGTGTCTGCAGCTTCAAAAATCCACGCCCCCTTCAGGAAGAAGACTCTCACTGAGTCTGTGATTGACAGCTTGGAGAAAAACTGTTGACCACACAGCAGCTGACAGACATAAATGAACCAGGACTTTCCATCACTTCTAATTACGTTCCTATACAACTAAACTGCATTTTCAAATACATTTTGAATGGAATGTAATTTTGTTTTTGTGAACGTAACTTTAAAAAGAGCGATAAAGTCAGAGTTTAGAGGTGTTTTGATGGCTTAAACCAAACCAAACAAACTAGACAGCCAAACTTTCCCTGAAAAGACCGCAGCTGGTGTCCAATGATGAACGACAGACTTTGAGTATCACAATTAAGCTTTGTTTTCCTTTTTACATATGAGAAGCTCAGTTAAGAGTAGACACCGAGATTACTTTGTTAGGGTTAGGAAAAATGTTATGGTTTGTGTTCAAACACAATCCTTTAGATAGATAGATAGATAGATAGATAGATAGATAGATAGATAGATAGATAGATAGATAGATAGATAGATAGATAGATAGATAGATAGATAGATAGATAGATAGATAGATAGATAGATAGATAGATAGATAGATAGATAGATAGAACTTTATTGATCCTTTCAGGCAGTGCCTTCCAGGAAATTTAGAATTTAAAAAAATCTATTATAATTAATTAGTAATTATAAAAAAGAATTTAAAAACTTTTGCTACATGTTTGAAGCATCTTTTGCATTTTCATTACTGGGGTGAAGTCCTGCTCATCAAATACACCGATCAGCCACAACATTCTGACCACTGACAGGTAAACTGAATAACATTGATCATATTGGTACTATGTGGTGTTCTGATGGAAAACCTTGGATCTTGGCATCCGTGTTGATGAGACTTAAACACCCAAATAAAAATTGTCCAACAACAAGCACACTCCCTCATGCAAATGGATATCTCAAATATCACGGGCCTACGACCGCAGGAAAATGCACCCCACCACATGGCAACAACATCAGACAATCAGAAACACGTTGAGGAACATGACAATGGTCCAACATGTTGATCTGACCTCCAAACTTCCTACACCCCATTGTGATCAAGCATCAACAGGATGTGGTGGAACAAATTTGATTGACGACAGAGGCCCCACTGCACAAGCCAGAGTACCCAAAGGATCTTGGTTCCAGACCCCATAGGACACCAAGAGAGGTCCTCTTGTCCATGTCCAATGGTTCAGAGCATTTTGGACCACATAAGGGGGGCCAACACAATTTTAGGCAGGTGGTCATAATGTTGCCAGGTTGGCGTATATGATTTGTTTAGCGAAACTAGCTACGAGCTACTGTTAAAAACAAGCCAAAGATACAACACAATATTGAATAGGAACGTATTCATGATGTGTTGCAAACAAATGTAATCCAGCAGAAAACAGGGTTTCTTCACAACATAACCAAGAATGCAGTTCAGTCGTACAGTTTTGTGGAGACTGGGTCACTCTTAGCTACTGTTATCATTTGACATATAGGCTACATTTTGCCAAATTCACAGCACAGTAGTTGTTTATAACTCACTTGTATGTTGAGTTCATCAGACAACATGGGGGTCATAAAATGAGTAGACTGCTGTTCAAGACGTAGTCATCCTTGTTCCATTATGTGACAGTGGAAACATAAAAATGTCTTACTGAAAACAGCTTTATTGGGAATGTGGCTCTATTAAAAGGCAGTAAACGTGAGCACAGCGAGCAGGATGGAAGCGAGTTTAGATTCCACTACGGGCAGCATGAACACACATCAACCCACACACTGTCCTTGTTTATTGGTTTCAGATCAAGTCTTAAAGTTTCCACCATCTGCGAATGTCCCTCCGCTTTACAATTTCCCCAGAGCTCCGAGCTGCGGTAACGTCAGCCACATTAGACTGAACCAAAACGTCTTCATATCCTCACAGCCTTTATTTGACACCTCTGAGTTTTTAAGACATAAAAAAAAGAACTGTCATCCTTTTGGGAACGTTTGAACTTTAAGACTTGCAGTGTAGCTGCTATACTACCACTATAGTCGTACCTATTCAGCTTATCCTGCGAGATGAAACCCAACGAACTCAATGGCCTCAACCTGAGAGTGTTAACTGCTCTGTTTTTGTCTTTTAAGATCCAAATCTGGTCTTTAAACCAAATTCGAGTTAACTGGACATTACGCTTTATCCCCTGTTTTACAACGACAGCCGGGCAGTGACGACAACACTGCGCGGTTTAGGACCCAGTAATTGCTGCGGGGAGGGAGGCTGTAAACGAGTGCACAAGAAGTCCATTACAAAAGCAACACTTCATCACCGACGCAGTCATCAGCAGAGAGGCACCATTAGCGTGTGTCACCACCTGAAAAAAAGGAAGTCACCATGGCTGATCTGTCATCTCCATCTCATCGCTCTTTTCTACTCTTGATAATAACAGAGAGACGAGAGGCAGACATGTAAACACTGTCTGACTGTACATCATGTGTATTATAGATTGATAGATAGTAAAATATCTGAGTAAACAGGGACAAAATAAAGGAGGAAAGACTGAAATATAGACCGAAAATCCTCCATCAACAACTGTAAATCATCCGTTTTGTTGCTTAGCATCGGAATAATGACAAACAATAAACTACTGTAATGCTCAATAAATCAAATTGAGCATGAAGCCATAAACTACATTAAAGCTGATAACAGTAGCAGTATAGGCTTACTGCCAGCTGCTTTCATATCCAAGCGTATTGTATCTGTGTCAATATCAGCTCATAATCACCCTTTTTTTCAAGCTCCTACTTAAGAATTGTGTTTATTTTGTGATGTCATCCATCCCCGTGCCCCCAGGCTGTTTATGTACCCCCCGAACCCCTTCTACTTTTTCTTCCATTTCCTCTGTTTTACCCAAACTAACCTCTTCGCTCTCTTTCAATCTGGCTCCACTGCTGAAACTCAACTCTCCTTTGAAACCCCTCTGTGCCTCCCTTCTCTTTTATTCTGCTGCCATGTGTCTGTGCCCCTTCGCTCCGTCTTTCTTTTTTTCTGTCTGACTGACTGAATTCTCTCATTGTCCGATTCTCTCTCCACACAGACATGAGCTGAACATGTCGAAGCAATTCTTACCCACCTCTCAGTGCTTGAAAGTCTGAACTAACTGTTGAATTGTGAGCTCCAGCAGCGCAGCTCTTGCATAAGTAGAGGACCTTCGTCTTAAACACACAAATTCAAAATGTCAAGTCTCCCTTATCTGCATAGCTAAATGTCACATTGGGAGGGACCTGGCTGTTTGCCTCTTAAAGCCATGCAAAGTTTTATCACACAGGAGTTTGGCAAATGTAGTATTAGTCATCCAGGGACTCAGAAAATGGCTTTGCAATATTAAGGAACTCGTCCATAAACACAGAGCTATAGTACTGTTTGGGATACTACATTTAAAAACAAGATACACAGCTCTGTGAAACTTCCAGTGATCGAGGAAGGATTGATATCCTTTACTTAAGTGAAAGTGCTGATACCTCAGTGTATAAGTCTGGCACTGAAATTGTTTTCTAAGTAAAAGTATGTAAGCACTACAGCAAAACTGTACTTGAAGTATAAAAGGTAGAAGTACTCAATGCAGGCCAATGTCTCCTATGACTGTTGTACTATTAGATACTAGTTTATTAATGATCATGCATTAATGCAGAAGCAGCCATTTACCGCTTAACTGGAGTGGAGCGTATTTATAACTAACTTCCATCCAACCGCAGCTAATTAGAATTTTCGTTCGTTCCGTCATCAACACAAAGCAATTGTTGGGTTTGTAAAAATTATGTGTGAATTGGGAAAAAATAAACAAGGCCTCTAGATTATTGTCTAATTTTATGTTTTTCATATTTTTGTTTGCAAAAATCTTAATTACCTCCGCCAAGGAGGTTATGTGATGGCCGGCGTTGATTTGTTTGTTTCTTTGTCTGTGTGCAAAATAACTTGAAAAGTTATGGACAGATTTGGATGAAATTTTCAGGAAATGTGTGAAATTGGGCAAGGAAGAAATGATGACATTTTGGGACTGCTCCGGATCACCGTCTCCATCCAGGAATTATTTCAATGTAAGTGTAGCAGGGTGGACAATTAAATGTGGTTTACTCTAAAAGCCACCAGAGGGCACTCTTATTTTTGGGGTAGCCGCCTGTGACCACATGAGATGAGTCTCCACGTGACAGACAGCGCAACGACGGAGTTCTCTTTCCGTCCTGAGCGACATACGCACGGTTGGGCCGGCATTCTTATCTCCGGTTGTCTAAGAAGCTGGGAGGCTGTTAGGAGCTGCCGCGCTAGAGGCCGCCCCTGTTCATTAGGTTGGATGGGGTGAACGTTGTATTGTTGGTAGGAAATTTGAACTGTCTGTAATTACATTTTTATCTCTAACGTTCCATACAAAATATGTGAATTGGGAGACTGTGTTGGGGGTGGGCTGAAGCTGCTTGGCGGAGGTATGCGTCCTCTGTGTGCTTTTTTAGTTTCTTATTTAACTAAAGCTGTCAGATAAATGTAGTGTAGCATAATTTTTTTTCTCTCTGAGATGTAGTGACATGAAAATATAAAAAAACCTTGAAAAGAAACGACTCAAGTAAAGTTCAAGTAACTAAAATGTGTACATATGTGCAGCACTTGGGTAAATGTATTTGGACAAATTCCAAGTGTTAGCATCACTTTGCTAACACCCTAATTATTACAATGCTAACGAGGAAATCTTAAGTAGGGATAGTGTTTAGTATGTTAGCATGCTTGCTAAATAGAAGGTGCAGCTAACGATTTTAAAACTTGGGCAAATTATATTTGATTTCCAAAGTCATTAGGGTTTATTAACAGGAAAATAGGACATCTGTGTAAGATTTTGTTCATAGATGTTGAGGTGTTTTACATAACAAAAGTCAAAGACCTTATTGTTCATCCTTTGGGCACCATGAATGCTTGTACATCTTAATTCTTGCAGTTGTAGTCGTCTAGATAAAAGTAGTCAGCAGGCTGATGCAGCTCTCTAGACATGACAGTCACATTGCTAAAATATATAAACACAGATTTTTTTGCACAGTAGGCCGCACATTTACACATTTTCTAACTACACAAACATTGTTTTACTGATTAGCTTTACACACGCTCCATCTGGAGTAAATGACATTTTGCTTGAACCCACAGCCTGGGTATCAGGCCGTGCCGTCCTAAACCTGCTGACAGACAATACCATCCTCTCACCCTGACCTAACATATCTTCAACCTGACCTAAGATATCTCCAAATTGCCTTTAACTCCCACTCTCACCTAAGCAAAGACCAGATACACTCTGCTGCCACTCAGTAGTCCAGCTGTCCTCCCTACTTATCTAACTCCACCACGTTTACTAGGAATTAAATAAAAAAAAATTCCATTGCTCTCTGACCCAGTGCGTCTTGAAAGCATCCTTGAATCCGAACCTGAGCAAAGAGCAAATATTATGCGGCATTGGCCTTGTACCTGCTGCACATTATATCTGTTCAGTCAGCTATTAGCTCTGACTGATTTAAGGACCTTGACCCGTCCCACTACTCATTAAACTACTTCATTTAGAACCAACTTATGTATATTTGACACATCATCAGCATATCATAATTATGTGAATTTCTCTTTATCTAAAATACATCAATTACGAGGTGAAGCTGCAGGACAAACATCAATTTCATGACAGTCGAGGAAGATAAGATTAAAAAAAACAGCACTGAACTGAGAAATTAAAGTTATTCCACAATGTTCAAGCTTCTGGGAACTTGTGGGAAGAACTTTCAAGACGTGCACCGTTTTGTAAGCCCTGCTCTTCCCTTGCATTCCTACAATTAGGCCGGTTTGTTTACTACAAACACCTCAGTAAATGCTACCAGATGGTGCATGAGCCTGTGGGTGTGACACGTTACAAACAATCCCTGTGGATTGTTCTTAACTTTCTTATTGAGGTGACCATTTGTTTTAATCACGGAGTCATTTTAATGGCGGGATAATGCAGACCAGATCCCAGCCATCCTTCGCAAAGTGATGAAGAGATGCACAAACCTGATTACAGCTTGCCAGAACAGTGCTGGGGGGCCTCATGCACGGACCATGCCGACAACCATCTGAGCATCAAACCCTTGCATTTTCACAGGCAAAGTGACCAGACATAAAAGTCGACATAGCAGTCCTCTGTATTTACTTTTATTTTGACAGCAAACCTGACTAGAAATGTAATTTACTTTGCTTAAAATAAAGCTTTTTGAGATTTTAAAGTCCATCTTGAAAGTAGGAAACGGAGTAGGATGCACGCGTCTGCAGCCATGTATACCTGAGCCTTGCACAGTCCACCTCTGAGCCTCGTACAGTAGGTGGGATTCTCCTCTTGGTCAGCTAGCAGATGTTTGCTTTCCATTGTGGGACACCATGGTTTAAATTTGGTCTGTTAGACATGTGCGAAATAGAGGCGCTTCTGTCACAACAAGAGCAAAAATGTAGCACAGTGGTTGCGCGAGTATTTTGACAAATCACTCAAAGCAAACAGATTTCCCCCCCATCACTGGGCTCTTTGTGGTTCCTCTCATTCCTCGCCCACCCTCGAGGGTGTCAGCCAGTGCAAAGCCAAGCTACATCATACGACTTTCTATTTCGAGATCATGAAAAGTAGTCCGATGGTGTATTTTTGTTTTTATTTCTTTCTTTTTTGTGTGCAGAATATGATGTTATGTTCTCGATTTTCTTGGCCAGACCACCAAAGACGTATGAGAACAGCTACAGTGCCAGAGAAACTCAATGCAAAATAGTGGAGTCATGGTGAATTTTGTGGTAGGGACGGAGATGTGAGAGGTTTTCAGATTCCAATAAAGTTGGGTACAGTCTTCGAGATGAATAGATGAGGTAACCACGGTGCTCTAATCCCTGTCATGACTTTGCCAAGAGACATGTTAGACACCAACAATTCAGAGATTACTCATCTTCATGCAAACACATTTTAATGTGCATGGGTATTAAAATTTAGATCATCACAGTTTACATTTGTTGATGTATCACACGCATCTTAGTAGTAATACATACATGAGAATGGAACATCACTGTTTAGGCTTTCTGGATTGGGGTTCGGGTTATGACAGTCTCAAAAACATGGTCTCAGACTTTCAGGGTTTCACACGTAGCAAACCTAAGGAGCCAAATCCTGCCAACTTGCAAGCTTGGGGATGTCCATATCACTGTTCTTGTTCGGGTGAGCTGGTGTGCTTGAACTGCAGCAAGAGGGAATGGGTGTGTGGAGAGAGAGAGAAGCAGAGACTTCATAAATCCGAACTCTAAATGAAGCATGGTTGCAAAGTGGTCGAAGCTATTTAAAGGCGGTAAGACATTCATTTTAATGGAAAAACTAAACTTCTGAATAGTATGATGCACAAAGATGAGTATTCAGGGGTTTAATCAATGACTGGAGACGGACTTTAATCCGGTAGGTGTTGTGGCGAAACCTTAAGTGTTCTCATCTTCAGTCAAATTCATGCTTTCTACATCTGTCATGGTTCGCATGACATAAATTTCATCATCCACCTAAATGCAAGAGAGTGCATGACTATGGGCGTCCACATGCCGCCTAAAATTTGTCACCGTGCAGACTGTCTGCACTGCACAAATGCCAAGACAACAAGTGGTGTTCAAAACAGATGCTTGTAATGTTGAGAGACCATGCAAGGAAGTCACACAGTGGGAGGCTCTGAATTCTCCAGAAGTCCTGTGGTACGTTTGCTCTCCATGCTGGAAATATTCATACAGCCCAATGTTTATCAAGCCAATATATCTGGTAAAAAGTGCAAAGTCACAGCCAGCCTTTCAGAAACACCCTCAGGAGCCTTGCATGTTTTTCTGCGTTCAATATACGGGGGAATGCAACTGTCTGCAGCAGACTGATGCGTATCTATTGTGGTATGAATAGAATAACATGCACGTCACCTTCCAAAGAAACCTTGACTTGAGCTCTAGAAAGCTTTTCCTGGAAACTGCAAATCAACTTTAATAATAATAATAATGCATAGGTTTTATATAGCACTTTTCTCGGCACTCAAAGATGCTTTACATTGCATTATTCATTCATTCCATACTCCATGGTGGTAAGCTACGTATGTAGCCACAGCTGCCCTGGGGTAGACTGAAGGTGGTGAGGCTGCCAGGCTGCACCATCAGCCCCTCCAACCACCACCAACCACTCACTCTCACACTGCATTCACCCAGGCTTCCTGGTGTTCCCTCACGGTCTCCCATCCAGGTACTGACCAGGCCCAACCTCACTTAGCTTCCAAGTTCTGACAGGATCGGGCATCCACAAGGCGGTATGGCCAACTTTACATTTCTCGCTTAGTTTGGAGCTCTTGTTGGGTTTTTCGCGACCTGCGTGGCAAAAACGGCCCGAGACATGACTTCTGGAATCACGAATGTCAACAACCGTGGCATCACAGATGTTGTCAATAGGTGGAAATAAAAACACACAGAAAATGCAAAGTGCTGGGCCCTCTGTCATGCACTAATAGGAGGAGAGCATCGAAACAAAGTAATATTATCCAAAACTTGTAATCGCCCATTTGTTTCTATCGCTAAGATCTGCTTTGGGCATTTATTTTCTCTGAGGCATGGTTGTTTCATGGGTTAATCACCTGCAGCAGACTGTCGTTGCTCTATGGTGACCACAAGTCATGTTTGGTCTGACCGGCAAAAAGGAGCAAATGCTCACAATTCATGAAGTCTACTATGTTTTGCTTGACATCGACTTCACAGAATAATCAATAAACTAATCATTTAATCAATTAATTGTCAATTTATGCTTGATCTGGACAGTTTTGCTCCAATGTAAGGGTAATTTCTGATGACATAAAGCCAACACTTAGTGCCCCTCGCTTGGAAACTAAACGTATTGTATTAAACCTAAATGACATATTTAATTTATCGACACAAACCAGAAGACGTCGTGTTCTTCGGTGTTTCGTGGCTTTGACGCTCCATTTCATTCCACAGCCTCAACGGTTGGTTTACTACAAACACCTCGCTAAGTGTTCGCAGATGGTGCGGAGTTGGCAGACAGGACTGTCCTCACCCAAATACTTTCTCAGAACCTGAGAAACTTCACTTGAGATGCTTTTTTTTACTTCACTTGGACACTAGAAGCAGCAGCGGCAGCAGACGTGGAGGAAATACTTCCAATATATTATGTGGAGGGTTAATTTATAAGGAATACAATATGTCTTTGAGTGTCTCAGTGTCAGTCTCATGCTCTCTGTGCCTCCCTGCTTCACTCCACCCCTCTTTCTTTCCTTCTTTCTCTCCCTTCCTGTCTCTCTCTTAACAAGTTACTGAAAAAAATGTGTTTCCAATTAAGCGCTGAGGGAGAAAGAACAACTCTCAACAGCGAGCACTACAAGAAATCCCTTCGCTTTGGAGGACATTTGCATGGTATCTTTGTCCCCACCCCTCCACAAGATAAGGGAGAAAAGTGTGTCA